>CM051017.1:19167187-19269687 GCA_027704905.1 Muraenolepis orangiensis
CCCACCCACACACCCACACACACACACACACACACACACACACACACACACACACACACACACACACACACACACACACACACACACAGAAGAGGAAACTAAACCGTGGGTTTAACACAAAACAATGGCTGCATGAAGCAACAATGCCCAGTTCTCGAGTTAACGTTAATTGTAGCTATGACAGCAATCAGACAAGGTTCTCGGCGAGACTTCCAATCATTTATCTACCCATTAGGGAGAGCACTCTGGGTTTTATTGGTGTAATAAAGAGGATCTACACTCCCACAAAAAGCCACCTGACCTCGGGGAGCCACCAGGGGCCCTGGCTGCCCTTTCTATATTCATCATATTCACACACACACACACACACACACACACACACACACACACACACACACACACACACACACACACACACACACACACACACACACACACACACACACACACACACACACACACACACACACACACACACACACACACACACACACGACCACACGCGCTCGGGCACACACACACACACACACACATAAACACGAACACACGCACGCACGCACACACACACACACACACACACATTGCATTGTTTCATTTCATGTATGTGTCTTTGTGGATATTGAATGAGCTAATTATTTTTGTTATAAAGCAGTGTTTCTAAATGCAATGTCTGTGAAACAAATCGTAAAAATTTGATTGGCGACAGTATAGTCAAAGTTATCTAATGCTGCCCTCTAGTGGTGTAACATTTGTGTTGCTTGTGTGCGTGTGTGTGTGCGCGTGTGTGCGTGCGTGCGTGCGTGCGTGTGCGTGTGTGTGCGTGTGTATGTTGACTAAAGGTCAGTGCATCTTGGGTGTTAGCAGGATTCGTGGGGTGCGTCTGCGTTTGAAGCAGAGGTCAGAAAGCTCACGTCACTCGTTGATGACTCGTCCCTAACACGTACCACCCTTTTACTTTGTACTTTGTTTCACATTCATTCTAATGTAGTCCTTTTCGTAAATGTATTATCTGTTGAAATTATCTGCTGTGTAAATATCAGTAAATAGTATTTGTATATGAATGACAGACATCATTTTCTCAATGTTTGATACCTTTTTACTCTGAAGGATATGAGTCTCTGAGTGTGTCAGTGCATGCATGTGCGAGTGTGTGTGTGTGTGTGTGTGTGTGTGTGTGTGTGTGTGTGTGTGGTGTGTGTGTGTGTGTGTGTGTGTGTGTGTGTGTGTGTGTGTGTGGTGTGTGTGTGTGTGTGTGTGTGTGTGTGTGTGTGTGTGTGTTTCTGGGATTATGGGGGTGTGTCAGCCCACATGTGTGTAACCTTTATCTCACTTGACGGGGTGGCGGACCAGTGGTGCAGAGCTACACATATAAAAGCAGTTGGGGTTGACAGAGGATGTCATTCATCACCGCGCACAGAGCTGTTTCACAACGTCGCCGGCATCCAACTTGGAGAAGTAATATACTACAAAAGGCTTCTCATAAGGGTAAACTAAAGCGTAATTTGGCTTTAAGGAGCCCAAATGAATGAAACGACTGAACATATTTTGTAATAATATTCCAGTTCATAATTAATATTTGATATTACCATTATTATTATCATTATTATTATTATTATTATTGCTGCCTTGCTTTTCCTGTTTTGTAAGTGAATCATGTCAAATGTAAGTTAATGGATGTGCATTGTCTTTGTAGAGTTATCCCCTGGACCCCTGGTGTGCAGAATTATTGAAATACCAAAAATGTGGCTCTTGGACAAGATCCGGGACAGCATGGAGTGTCTTCCCCAGGAAATGGCTCACTTTGTGGGCATGGCAGAGGGGCCCGCCTGCCTCCCTCCCAAGACCACGCTTTCTACCACTCTGAGCAACAACATCCTAACTCCAGACAAGATCCCAGAGTTCTGTCTCCCCCCAAAGCTTTTCAGGAGGAAGAGCCCAGCACGGACCCCAGAGGGACCCCCAGAGTACTGTTTCCAAAGTGGGGCTCGGATACAGAAGAACCAGGCTTCACCAGACACTAAGCATGTCGGGGATGGCGTCATGGAGGCTTGCCCGGGGGGAGGCACATCAACAGCAAACACCAAAAGGAAGAAGCCACTCCCATTCTCCGCCGAGGGATATGGCCTGGCTGGCGTGCACGAGAGCCCCAACACTCGACGGAAAGAGTCTCTGTTTCATGGAAAGTGTCCTGCTTACGTGTTCGATAGGAGCCACCAGTCTGCAGTGCAGGTGGCCAAACGCACACAACAGGGACACAGTAAAAACGTATCATTACGTGGGCTTTTTCCTGTGTTTCTGGTCAAGAGCCTTTCAGAGACAGGAAGTACAGAGAGTGAAACCTCCTCCTCTTCCACTGACTCCACTCCCATCGGTTCTCCTTACAGTACCGGCTCTTCCCTCTACAACGTATTGGCAAACAGTGCAGGGGACCTCGTAAGCGCTGGTGCATCATCATCCTGCTGTTCTCTGGTGGTTAAAGCTAGAGAGCACAGGTGGAGGCCCAGCACAGGGCCTTCACCGTGGCCCCACCGCCTTGCTTCTGCTGCTGCCTCAGCCTCGGGCCCCGGGGCACACCTGCTCACCCTGGTCCCACCCACCATCTTCCCCCTGGACCTCCTCCACCGCCAGGAGCGAGCGCAACGTGAGCAAATCCTCCCTCTTCTGGGAGGCGGGAGAGTCCGGCTCTCCGCTGAACGCACTCAATTTCCCCTCTCTTCCTCCACTTCCACCTCCACTCCCTCCTCCACTTCCTCACGCCCCTGCACACTACGAGTCCGGGTGGTGTCAGTGGAGGGCCTTATACGTGAACGTGCAGACCGCCGACCTTTGAGCTGCGCTCTGATCTTGTGTCTGGTCCCGGGGAAGCTGCAGCTTCAGAAGAGTGCCACCATCAGGCACTGCGACAACCCCGTGTTTAACGAGGACTTTTTCTTCACGGGGCTGAGTGAGGAGAGACTGGCAATGCTGGAACTGAGGTTGAAGGTGATGGATAAACCCGCTTCGGGGACGCTGAGACGAGGGACCATGATGGCAGTAGTCACCAAACCCCTCCGTCAGCTACTCCCTCCCTCGCGAGATGAGATAGACATTAAGTACGTTATACATTAAGTGCATACACTTAAAAATGTGTGGATTAAAAAAATATGTATATATATTATTTTTTTACTTTGATTCCTTTTAATGAAATATTAATTTGTGTTAATATAATTGATGTAATATGCCAAATTATAGTTGTTTTGCTGATATGAAAACAGTGATCTTTGTCTGTGATTAGACCCATGGTAATTTGGAATAGTAAATATAATCTGTATATGAATATCAATTAGTATCACCAAGAGAAAAATATGCTATTGTTAGTGCCTAAGAGACAGTGCTCTTAGGCATAGTCTCATTGTACCATTAAATCTACATGTCAAGTCAATGATCGATTTGTGCTGATAATTAAATGCTCATTCAAAATTGTATTTAATGTGCTTTGTACAGAGGCTTCATCAAGACAATAAAAACGTCAAGAACCCTGCACATATGATGAACCCTAATGTATAGTAAAATATGACACCACATAAATACAACTCTTTATGTAGCATAATAGTTTTCATAATAAACACAACCCTTATACTATACACACACACACACATATATATATATATATATATATATATATATATATATATATATATATATATATATATATATATATATATATATATATATATATATATATATATATATATATATATATATATAACATTCAAATGTATTGTCAGTACAGTACTGACAATACATTCGAATCTTATCGAATCGAATACAGCAAAAATAAGTTGGCGTCTAACCAGTGTGCACATGTAACAGTAAAGCGCATAGTAATATACAATGTGCAGTGGTTAAATAGGATGTAAAAACAGTCTCCTAGGTATAAAGACAGGTATAAAATAACTTGCTAGAGTTGGTAGGATATGATGTATATATATATATAGAATATATAGAAATACATATATATATATTGAATATATACACACACACACACACACACACACACACACACACACACACACACACACACACACACACACAACCCTTCTACTAAATATATATATATAAAAATGATAAAAATCTGATTTGTGATTTTAATGATCTATCTTATAAACAACAGCATTTAACGGGGGGGGGGGGGGGGGCCATAACGGGGCCTTTGTTGTGAAAACGTTGACAGCTCGAGCTCGAGGCCCCGCCCACCGAGGCGGTGCGTCTTCATTTGACGTTGGGATATTTCAGGAAACCAGAGAGCAGCGGTTGCCTGCCGTCACCCACCCAGTAGTCCACCAGTGGATAACGTAAACATGGTGACGGGGACGTGAGACGCACTTCGACATGGTTTTCGAAAGCGTGGTAGTGGACGTCCTCAATAGGTTTTTAGGAGACTACGTGGTCAACCTCGATAGCTCGCAGCTCAAGCTCGGCATATGGGGAGGTAATCTCTTTAGATAACATTTCGCTTCACATTTCGCTGAGCTAGCTAAATATTGCTAACCGCCGTTAGCTAACATGCGTGCGCGTGTCTGTGCGTGTGTGTCTGTGTATGTGCGTGTGTGTGTGTGTGTGTGTGTGTGTGTGTGTGTGTGTGTGTGCGCCTCTTGTCAACAATGACCTACCTCTGTTCGGCCTAGGCATGAAACACACGGCGGTTAGCCCAAAAACTTGCACATACCTGCTTTTTCCTGATGATTTTTTTGTTTTTGTAACGGGGGGGTGATTTAAGAAATAAAGTCACACCCATCATACAGCTAGGTTATGACTTGCTCCAGTGTGTGTGTGTGTGTGTGTGTGTGTGCTCTATTTCAACCACCTGCGTTTACCAGGAAGACGAAACTAATATACACCCAAATATACACCCACACCCCATATGGTCCAAGGATTTAGGGTTAGTGCAAAGAAGAAACTGCGCCCAACTGTCCCTCCACCATAAGAATTGCTTCAGTTCATCTACCCGATGCAATACAATGACGTTTATGTGACATGGAGGATATAATGTTTAACACACACAATACACAATAGCAAATACGCTGAACCCTGGAATGGAAATGTAATACCTTTTTTTGTTTGTTTCGCTGATCTAGGCCCTGGGCATGTTGTAAACATGTATGATAAGCTATTGTGCAATACCTGCTATTTCATTGCTCTTTCTTGGCGTCGTCAAGCAACCCCTTGTTTTGAGACAATATTGCAGCCTAGTATACAATATCTGTATACACACTCCTGGGTGGATATAACATAATTAACTGGGGGATACAACAAAGCAATGAAGAAAGAGAGTGAGAGAGACACACATATGTATCATGAAAGCTTCTAAAGGTTGTTTTTATTGATGTGTTGCTTTTATGTCTATTTTCCGCTAAAGGTTATACTTTCTCCTGCTTCTTCATTTTCTGTCTCTCTCCCTGTCATATTGGACCTAAAAGGTCATATCCCTTCCACACACATACTTATTATGTTAAGCGCTTTGGGTGTCTGTATACATTCAATTAATTATTTTTTTATTTTCTCAAAGGATATCAGAAATATATAAGAAAGAGCAAACTATTGACATATGCAAGCGGACAACACAGACTATAAACACACTGAACATATTATACATGACTGCCAGGTCATGTATAATATGAAAAGGTCACTTCTCTATTGGCTCTGAAAGGTCACTTCTCTATTGGCTCCAGTTGACTGTGGCGCTTACAAGCTGTTTGCTTTGAGGTGATTGTGTTCTATTTGCTTTGAGGGGTTTAAGGGAAAGATTGATGACGTCGTGCTCCTTTACTTTAGGTGATGTCGTTCTTCTAAATTTGGAAATCAAGGAAAATGCCTTGGTAAGTCGAATAAAGAATTGTATTATGTTGTTAGAACCAATGTCCATGTTATTATATGTGATCCTGTGTTTGCTGCCTTTTTCCTTTTCCCCTCAGAGTCAACTCGACATTCCTTTCAAAGTTAGAGCAGGCCACATAGGTAAGATTCTGGTATAAGATTCTAATTAGTTTCTTTCACACTGCTTTGCATTATTGACACAAAACCGGGTTTAACATGACCTTTTATTTTTAATCAGGTCGGCTAGAATTGAAGATTCCATGGAAGAACCTCTACACTCAATCGGTGGAGGCAACGTTGGATGGTGTCTACCTGCTCATCGTGCCTACAGCCAGTAAGATCCCTTTGTCCTGTCAAACGTGTGCACAGAAACGTCAGACCACTTAAAGACCACATCAAAATAATTACCTTGTGTTTCAAAGGGGGATTGTTGTAGGATTGTTCTGGTTCTTCTTCTTCATCATCTGTGTTTCCTCCAGGTATAAAGTACGATGCGGAGAAGGAGGAGAAGCAGCTGCAAGAGGCTCGTCAAAGGGAGCTCCAGAGGATAGAAGAGACCAAGCAGAAGGCTGCTGAACAAGGTCAGGGGTCATCTGCATCTCTTGATGATCGAAACAAGTTGGGATAAGATGATGGATGTAGGACATTGCTTCAAGGTCACCACAAAATAGACTGAAGAGTTCCTCAGTTCCATAACCGTTGCAGGGCGAAAGGCCCATATTGTCATACAAGTCAAACCCATGCTGCCCTGGGTTGACCTGTGAGCTACTTTTAGATGAGCTATTCTGTCTCACACAGGTCACAGTCCAACCTGTCAGAACACAACACTTGCCATAGTCCTGGAGTTATGACCAAGGGACACTGTGGTAATGACTACAATTACCGCAGTGTGTAAGGATGGGTTTGAAGGCGTCAGACCTATATTATGAACATGTTCTTGGTCATAGAAATGGCATTATACTGCTCAAGTTAGTTTAGTTACTTCAATATATTCTTCTTAAGACGTCATAAACTATTCAGTATTTTTGGCCTATTTACACTAGTAGTAGTGAATGTTTTGTGGGAAAACTGTACACACTGTAAAACCATCCAAATAATGAAAAGTCAACACTTCTGTACAAAGCACATTAAATAGCAATATTGTACATTGTTATTATACATAACTCATTTTTTTATATGTATATATTTATCAGTACTTTCCTGTGTGTTACAGATAACCCCAAACTTGAAAAGCAGGACACTTTCATTGAGAAGTTGGTCACACAGGTCATTAGAAATGTGCAGGTCAAGATTTCCAACATCCATGTCCGCTACGAAGATGATGTGAGTATTTCTCTCAAAATGTATACATAAGCCACAAAGCAAGACAAACAACTAGTCTGTGTGTGGGTCAAGGTCTGCCTAACCTCTCTTCCTTTCCTTCTCTCAGGTCACCAATCCTAATTGCCCCCTTTCATTCGGAGTGTCACTCAAAAACCTCAGCCTCCACGTAACAGCGTCTTGTATATCTGATACTAATGCATTGTAATTGGTTATGTAGGTCTTTGTCTTTGATCCACTTTGTATCCTTTTATGCAGACCGCAGATGAGAACTGGAACCCCTGCCTCTTGGACGAGAAGGCCAAGCTTTTCTTTAAGGTAGTGCAGCTTTGTTTTTGTTTTGTTTTTGTTGATGCGGAAAACTGCTTATTGAGCAACCTAGCCTAATATCTGTGCTTCTTAAGAACGTTTTAGCCAGTTCCTGATCCAGAAATGCATCAATATTGCTGCTGTTGTTGTGTCAAGTTTGCCATCTAAACAATTTAGGCAATATTTAATTATTTATTATTTATACTTATTCTAACCCTATATGTCCTGGGGTATATGTCCTATATGGCTGTTGTCATTATTATTGTTGTTTTATTATTATTCTAGTTTATTATCACTGATCGTCGTCATCATCATTAATTTTTGTTTAGTTGAGTGAGTTTGGTCATGAGCACCACAATAGCTACTCTTAACGTCTTTATCTGTGCCTCTTCTCAGTTGGTGCAGCTGGACAGCTTGTTCGCTTACTGGAACGTCAACTCCGTGCTCTTCTCCAACCATAGTTCAGACGAGGCTTTGGTAAGACAACATTTTCTTCCGTTCAGCAGGGGGGTTTCTAGGCCTTTGAACATTTAGCCGGGTCTTAACCATGTGGCTATTGCTATCTGGTGCCCAGGGTCTATCAGTAAAGCCACCAAACCTGTCCCAACTTGCTCTTGGATGAGCTTTGATCTATTGTGTGTGTCATGTATTTGATGTTTTTTATTATTTAAAAACTCAACATCGTTATATCAGCATGGTTACAATCATTATTTCACATTCATCCGTGGTCTTTAGACCAGTGGGTTGTTCTTTCTACTGGTCTTCCATGAATTCCAGGTAGGCATGTTTTAACTTGTTCAGAGTTCTGGCAGAATAAATGGATGTGTGCAACGCCTACCTGCAACTGCTGCCTGACAGAAGGACTCTGTGTCATTCGGTGTCGCTCAAAGAGCCTTTAGGTCCTCTCGTGTCCCCATAAGAAACGTGGAGAGGCTGCTCTTATTAATGTTGTGGAGTGCTATCCTCATTCTATGTTATCTGACAAGAGTGGGTGACATGGCATTAGGCAGCATGACATCATGGCTGGCCAAGAGTAAAGCATGTGGTCTTTTAATGAAGCTGGGATGCTGTTAAAGAGATAGTGACACTGACTTTGGTGATTTGTTGGTGAACAGAAGACATATTCATTTTGCAGAGCAACATCAATGGATTGAATTGATTTCACTGATATTCTATTCTGTTCATGAAGGAAGTTGCTTTGCCCCTGTAGCTCCTATCGTAGCTTTTGTGAGCATGAGTAATGCAACCCGTTAGCTTGGGCTTAGAGTGAAAATCCCATCTGTTAATATGGGAATCTTATATATATATATATAATATGTGTTTGTGTTACCTTCAGCTGTGTCTTCAGAACAGCATTGAGATCAAGAGCTCAGAAGTCAGCCATGACTTCAGTAAGTCCCTTCAATTCACCTTTAACTCCTGAATCTGTATGTATGTCGGCATATTAGGTTTGACAGCTTCAAGGTTTTCCTAAACCTTGTGCAAATCTGCCACCAAATGCCTCCAATATGTAAATAAATGTCAAGAAAAATGTCCATACCAAAATGTTTCCATACCAAACGTGAGCTGAAATGGAATGTGTGAATTAAGTGTATTTTGTTTTTTTCCGCTTTTTCCGTGGTCCACAGTTTTCCGGCCCATCACGGCAGATGCCAAACTCCGGATGAATCCCCGGTCCGATGTGGACTTCTCCTCTCCAAAAGTGGACCTGGTGGTCAACCTCCGAGAGGTGGCCATTGAGCTTAACAGGGAACAGGTGGGTCTGACACCGTGTGAACAGCATCGATACTATTTAGTTAGGTTCCGTTATCCAACAGTGACTTACACCGAATTTGGGTCCATGTCATTAAGGAGTGGGTTGGCGGTTAGACGCCTTGCTCAACACTGGGATCAAATCCTGTGACGTTCAGCTGAAAGTCAAATGGCCTAACCACTAGACTAACTATATACTGTGTGTGTATGTGTATGTGTGTATATATATATATATATAAATATATACACACTTTCTTTTTATTAAAAACAAAAAAATTGTTCCTTTTTCTTATAAGTAGAATTAACTTAAATACATTTTTGGTGACACCACATCACCACTTAATGCTGGGTCAAGATGTATTTGTCTTTCATGGTCCTCATATCAAATGAGTAGTTGGAAAGCTACTCGCCAGGGGGGGGGGATTTACACAAATGAGTCAAACACACTTTTCCTTCTGTGTCATTGAGCCTCCCAGTACAGACGATGCCACCCCTGTGAGGCTGAGTGTCATGTGTGCCTTATTCTTCTAGAGCAGAACACTATTTTGGTGCGAGTATTCAAAATGTGTCAATAACATATCCTTTGTGCGTGTGTCTCAGAGGTTTAGGTTTAATGTTGTAACACCATGTGCTTGAATTCCTTACAGTACATCAGCATTCTGGAGCTCCTGGGCTCTGTGGATTTGATGTCACGGAATCTTCCGTACCGGAAGTACAGACCGGACGTCCCTGTTCACTCAAACACCCATCTGTGGTCAGAAAACATATAAAGATGACAAATTGTGTGTGTTAATATGTCTGTTTGTGCGTGTTTGTTGATATGTCTGTGTGTGTGTGTGTGTGTGTTCATTATGGATGTTCCTGGCGACCACATTAAACTAATTTTGTTGACGGTTAACCAGATGTTGTGTGTGTGTGTGTGTGTGTTTGTGTGTTCTATGTCCGTTGGTGTGTCCAGGTGGCGCTACGTGATCACAGGCGTGCTGGAGGTAGACGTGAAGCCCTGCCTACACATGTGGTCGTGGGAAAACATCAGGCAGCACCGCTGCACAGTGAAGCACTACCGAGATCTGTACAAGCTGAAGATTACCAGCAAGAAGCCCAGCGAGGAGCTGCTGAAGGACCTGGAGGTAGGAGGACCACGCCCTACGGTACCGGGTTCCCTCCCCCGGTGTGGCCACATGACTGCCTAGATGTCTAGATGTCCCCGACCTCATGACAATCACTTGGAGAGTGATGCAAATTGTGGTTAAAGCATCTTCAGAATACAATTCATAATAGTCCAACTGGGGATCATTACATTTCTCTGTTACACAATACTTGCACATTATCCTTATACAAATGATTATCTTCCCATAATTAATTAATTTAGACCATACAAATTAAATGATATTAATCAGACTCAACTTTCATTTCATCGCTATGAAACCCCACTAATCCCAACCATAATGAACAATGATTTAGAGTCATTGCCCAGCCCTACCTTGAGCACTTGGATGTTGCTGACGTGCTTTGCCTTCCGTTAATGGGGTTAAAGTGTGCCCTGTTTCTCTCAATGTGCTCGTTAGACATGCTTACACTAACACTGGGAGTCTGTCTGGAAGTGGCTGCTGAGTGCAAGAGCCTAGCGTGTACCATTACAAGAGACATGGTCCACCGAATAGCGAGACTCGTGTTTGCATGAAGCGAAAGGGTGATCTTTCGCCTTGATGCGTTTGGCTGAGGCGAGTTCGAATTGGACATATGTGGATGATGGTACTTGTGTTCCAATGGCAGCGCTTCATTGTATGCTAGTATCAGAAATGCAAGTGTGAAAACAATCAATACATGCTTAGCCGTTGACACATACAGTGAAAGCATTCATCCTCATCATCATCGACGAAGATGATGGTGATTGACAAACTTGTGTGCTAGATTTCATTAGGTTTAAACAACATTATGAAGGAAGGGGAGTGGTACATTTTTCTATTGAATTATTAACAACTTGAAACTTTTATGACATGAAAACAATTGTATTGTATTCCATGCAGTCTCCCACTTCCATTCTCTTCTGCGAACAGAGAGAGCCTTTCTGCCGGAACTAATGGTGGACATTAAGTAGCTAGTGCGCTTGGCAGGACTGGCCAAGGGCGGCTAAAAGCTGTGATTGATTTTGTCTTGTAGGGGCCTGAGAAGACGCTGGATATTTTTAACATCACCTTGGCCAGACAGCAGGCTGAGATGGAGGTAATGCTTACACCAGCTTCACCTTACTCATCACTATCTCCATTACAACACATATGACACACACACACACCCCACTCAGTATCATTTATCTGGTGATATATTTGTTATTATTCTTTTTATTATAATAATGATATATTAAATGTTTTTGAATTGTAGTGCAGTAATAGTAGTTTTTTCAACATTAGTTATGCAGTCTGCATGCTCTGTGCTAACTCTTGGCCATGACTGACATTTTATATTAATGCTCCCCAGGCAAGTAAAGCAGGGCTGTGTATTTACCGACCCGGGATGAAGGTGGAGGAAGAGGAGACCCAGGGCTGGATCAGCTGGGCGTGGAACTGGGGAGCAGAGGACCCTGAACAGCCTAAAGAGGTGGAATCCGGAGGTACAAAAATAACCACATTTACATATCTGAAGGAAAAATGCCTGTCTTTTGTAATTGGATATAAGCTGTGGGTATTACGTCAAACTCTCAATCCTCGTTTTTTGGTATAATATGTATTATTATTTACACAACTTACTCTGTTGTGCTCTCAGGGGCTATATAGCCCCCGAGTATTGCAGTATAGGATAGGCAGTATTAGGGGTTTGAATCCCAGAGGAAAGGTTCTCAGGTCTAGTCATCCCTGAGCATGAGGCCTAACCCATCCCTGGTCATTTAAGACATATCTATTTTTTTAAGTGGAATTAAGTAAATTGTGTTTCTGCCGAAGGTTTTGATAAAATGATGACCTCTGGTGAGAAGAACAAACTCTACACTGCCATCGGCTACAGCGAGACAGCTGTCAATCCTAACCTGCCAAAGAATGTGAGTTCCTCATTACTGCACTGAGTGTCACTGAAAATGCCAAACTATTTTCAGTCAATTGGTTGACTATTTAAAAAATGTATAATACTGTGTATATGTATTCCAAAATTGCCAATGTTTGAATCTACCGAAATTTAGAATTCTGAATTGAAAGTGTTTTATTGGTGAACTTAGATAAAACCAGTCGTTGCCTTGTACAAAACGTTACTTTCCTATTTGTAGTTTGAAGACATGAAGGTGAACTTCCATCTCGAGAAACTGTCCATGTCCATCCAAGCGAATAAGGGCAAGGATGAAATCCTCAAGCTGACAGTAGAGGAGCTCAACTCTATGCTCACACAGAGGCCTGGAGCTCAAGCCATCAAGTATGTTAATATTTCATCTTTATATTTTGTTATTTAGCAGATGCTTTCATCCAAAATGTGAATGTCACAGTGAATTCAGATACATTTTATTGAAGGGCAGGCAGAGATTGCTCAAGGCTGCCTGACACCATATAGCCATTGCACTATCCTGCATACGTTATGGTATCTCATTGTTTGTATTTGCTTAAGTTTAGTGCTGTAGACTTCCATTGTTCATTGTTTTGCCATGCTGTTGCTTAACTTGTTGTTGTTAAGTGAATCAAGGCCAATGCTATTTTTAGGGAAGGCCTTGCCTCTGGTCTCCAGAACTTTCTGTTGTCCTTGGAAGACTTTTTTTTATTTTTTACAAATTTCTTCTTGCAATTAGTGTTCTTTCTAATTATAATTTGACGTTTGTTTGGATGAGTGCACCAGAACAATGTCTCAGTTTAATAATATCCAGTATTATTAGCCTAGTTCGGCTCTGTAGTTATGGGTTTTATACAATATGATATTCAATGATGATTCAAAATTCAATTTGGTGGTTACCTCTGCTGTGTCCAGACTGAAAGCCAAGCTCAGTCTGTTTGAGGTCACCGGCCTGGCGGGAGACCACCCAGCGCCCACCCTGCTGTCCTCCAGGAAGGCTGCCACGGCAACGGGCACCCCCCTGCTGAGCTTCCTGTTTGAGACCAACCCCATGGACCAGAGCGCCGACCAGCGGCTCCACGTGGAGTCACAGCCTTTGGAGATCATCTACGATGCTGTGAGTTGTGTGTGTCTGTGAGTTGTATGAGTATGTGTGTGAGATGTATGAGTTGTGTGTGTTGAGGCATATAATCATCATAATGCACTGACAGATTTTCTTTTAATCGTCTTTTGTATTAATAATAACAATGGTATTTTGAATTGTGTGTGTGTGTGTGCAGGCCACGGTGAACAGTATGTCTGCGTTCTTCATGCCACCGGAAGACCTGCAGCTAGACGAGCTCACCAACGCCACTCTGATGAAACTGGAGCAGTTCAGAGATCGAACATCAACTGGTGAGGCCACTGGGAAACTCACTGCAATTTCAATGGAAAAGCACTGCATTATTTTAAAGCGTCAACTTTCCGTTAGACACCAAGAACATATGAACCGACGCAGTTTTATTTTTCGACGGCAACACATATACACATAGTTACTTCCTAAAAATCTAGTAGACATTTTGAATTTGTATTCCTATTTATGTGAATATTATTCCTAGTCATTTTGTTTTGTGTCTTTGTGTCCATCTCTCCTACCAGGGTTAATGTATGTGATTGAGACACAGAAGGTGCTGGATCTGAACGTGAACCTGATGGCGTCCTACGTCATCGTACCACAGACTGGATTTTATGACGCCAAGCAGAACATCATGCTGCTGGACCTCGGTCACTTCAAGGTAACCTTGGAAAAGAGAGGCTGACAAAAAAAAACCTACCCTACTGTTGACTATCTGTCTTATTTACTGGTTTAGCAGACACTATGATCCCAAATGACTTCAGTTCATTTGAGATGCATGTCATTGTGGAACAGGGTAGGGGTTAGAATTGTTAATTAATGCCATTTGGTTTACTTACAGAAGGATAGAAAAATTGATAGACAAAGAAGATAATTAACAAAAATGATAATTAACATAATAAGTAAATCATTCTATAAAAAAGTAAACAATTAAAAAACCCTGACTCTGGTGACCTGGGTCAAGCCAGCCAGAACACTTATGAAGTCTCATTGCTGCAGGCAGGAAGTCTGCTATAGTGCTGCAATAGTGCAACGTGTTTATTTAACCTTTTATATAGATGACCAGTCAGAGCAAGAAGGACCTGCCCCAGCTGTGTGTGGGAAGCAGCACCATCGAAGACATCATGTCCAGAGCCTACGACAGCTTCGACATTCAACTTAGCAGCCTGCAGTTCCTTTACAGCAAACCAGGTATGCACACACACGCACGCACGCACGCACACACGCAGGCACACATTGGACACTGAAAATCTGATCTGATGTCCGGCTATTCCTCGATGGATGTAACCTTGTTATTTTGTGTTCTGCATGCAAGAACCATTTTGTAAAATATTTTGTAAAAAAGCTGATTGAACTAATAGAGCATCTCCTTTTGTATTGAATTCAGATAAAACAGCTCTAATAAGATCTAAAATGTAATCACGTTTTTCTTCTCTTTCCGCCCTCAAGAGGATAACAGACCACCAAAGTGTCAATGCACAGATCAAATAATGCTTGTTTCTTTGCTACCAACAAAAGTACAAAATACATACTTGAGTAATACAGTAATTCATGGTGAATAGAACCGAAGCCACGAGAGCATCACACGTAATCCCAGCAATCCCTCTTGATCAGATGGTGACTGGAAGAAGGCTCGTAAACAGAAGCGCTCCACCCTCCACATCCTGGAGCCTGTGGACCTGAAAGTGATCTTCAGCCGGGCCATGGTCGTGACAGACTCCCGCATGGCCAGGTAAGGCTTCGCCCTCTCCCCACTCTGCTGGTGAAAACACGTTTGGCCAAAGTGTTTTTTTTCCACAATTGTCACGTGTGCAGTTTAACTTTTAGGCAAATGTCATCTACTCACTACAAAAATGCCCAGTAGAGATAATGAATTCCAAAAATGAAGTAGCAAAGTTAAGTCTACATCGAGGTATAATATTGGGTCACTCTTAATTGGTGAGGCTAAATCGAGAACGGCGTGTGTGCTGAGGGTGTCTCTCTGCCCTCTCTCTCTATATATATATAGATACGCTGATAATTAGCTGAGATTGAGGTTCTAGCTTCCAGTGAGTTAGACCAGAAATGTGCACAACTTTATTGACCTGACTATGATGATAAAGCGAATATCAAATAAGAATATGAAAGTAGATCTTCATCAGGAATAGAGGGGGTGGGGGGTAGCCATGTCTTGTGTTGAATTCTGTGTATCCATGCCTTGTGTGTTGTGTTTGTTGATGGATTATTCAAGGTTCAAGATCTTTGCGGAGCTCCCGCTGCTGTCACTGCGTATCTCCGAGGACGGCGTTCGGGGCGTTCTGGAGCTGATCGACAGCATCCCGCTGCCCGAGAGCCGGCCGGCCCCGCGGAGCACCACCACCTCCAAGGTAACCGTCCAGTGGGGGTGCTACTTCCTGCCTCTGTCTTAGAAGCACTTCCACAACAAGGCCAGCGCCATCTCTGATGCAAAAACTCAGGATCAATGTCTGACTTTTATTATTTTTTTTCTTCTTCAGCCAAGGCAGTCCTTCACCCCCCAGCTCACCCCAAGAAGGCCTCCCAACGTGGCTGACCTACGCTCGTCCCTCCTGTTTGACTCCTGTGAAACCATCAGCCTCTCCTCCATAGGTGAGGCCATCACAAGATGTGTACACCTGCACCTGTCTGTAACGGTGACACAGGCTGTCAATTAAGACAATATGACTTTGGTGCCTTTTTGGTGCCTAGTATCTTTTTCCTTACCTGTGTTTGGGGCTGTCAGGCTCACAGGAGGACTTGTTCTACGACGCTCCCACTTCTCCCATTGGAAGCATGCAGTTCTTCCCGGACATGCCGCTGGAGCGTGTGGCCTCCATCAAGAGGAGGGGCCTGGTGAAGAAAGACCCGCAGAAGAACATGACGGATTTCCTTCTGAGGTTCGAGATCAACGAGGTACGGAAAAACGTCACAAGTACATTCATTGTAAAGCATAGCTTACCATCAATCACATAAATGACTTTATGAAGGTCCTATCTAGATGGCTCACAGCTTTTCAGTGCGATTCTTTTGCAACCGTCATATGTAGATGATAGTATGGGTAGCATGCTACCATCTACACAGGTTAGCATGTGTGGGCTGTACAGTTGATATACCAGGGGTATCCAGGTTACTATTGGAGTAACCACCAGCATCCACCATGTAACATTTCTAAATAAGGCTGTCAAGACACAAACATTTAGTCTACATCAATAGTTTTAATCAATGAAAATATAAATATGCGCTAAACAACCGTTTTCATCACTCGTCCTTGTCCTTTCCCTCGCCGTCCGACCAGATGTCTGTGCAGCTGAGTCGTGTGTCCCACCGCAAGGAGATCATCGTCCTCCATCTTGACATCGAGGGCCTCGGCACGGAGCTGAAAGTATGCACCTTCGACATGACCTCCAAGACGTTCCTGCAAGAGATCTGCCTCAAGTGTCCAGAGTACATGGGTGAGTATTGGCTTGGGGGTTCCATTCAATGCTGTCTACAGATATATATTGGTGTTATTATTATGTATTTATTTCATATGCTCTATGTTTATTTCTATACATTTGATGACTATTTACTATTTAGTTAGCTTTTGTCCAAAGCGATTTATGGTGAATTTGAGGTGCATGTAATTTAGGACCAGGTAGGGATCAGGCGACTTGTACGTATATACCTACAGGCAGGCTGTGGACACTTACTCCTGGACAATTTTCATCAGACAGACTTTGCATCCTAACTGGGTTGTTTGTTTTTGTCCTTAACATGTTTATTATCTGCACAGATTCTGAAGAGAAGGAGGTCCATCTGATAACTACCTTAGACAACAGAGAGGAGGACCTGCTCACTCTGGAATACACCAAGGTACGTTCTCCGTACAACGCAAGTCTCATTTAGTGCTACGGTCAAGGTGACAGTTCTTTCAAAATAAAAGCCACTCACTTGAACCCTCGCTAATGTTTGTTGTCCCAATACAGATATTTGAGTGGCTCTATGGGGGTATATTAAGCAGGGCAGTCTATATAAGTCAATGAGCAATGTGTTTTACTCCCAGGCTGACCGGAATGGCCCAGAGTTCAAGTCCTTACACCACAACACAGAACAGCTCTTTAAAGTAAGGCATTTGTTTTTTAAATCAAGTTAACCATATTTGGTCATTGTATTCTGTCCATTGTACACATACAATGTAGTTAACAACATGCACCTAGCTATCAATTTGTCCGATTTGTTTATATGAGGCTGTTTGTGCAAAACTGCAACACAAAAACTAAACAATAAAGGTGAATTGCGGTGTGCTTTTCAACTATTGTAGTGTGCTTGCTTTTCAACTGTTTTAACCCTGCTCTGCTCCCCCTAACCTGACCTCAGGTGAACTTCTCCTCGCTGGATGTGCATCTGCACACAGAGGCCCTCCTCAATTCAATGAACTTCCTCACCAGCCTCCTGCCTTCCTCCAGCAAGAAGGAGGAGGGAGGAGCAGAGGATCTGCCCACCATTGTTGAGGAGGAGGAGGAGGGCGAGTCGGAGGAGGGCAAGAAGGAGGAATCAGTTGTCGCAAAGAAAAAAAGTAACTTGTTTCTATACATTTTCATTAATTTTTGTATAATGTATTTATTCACTGCCTAAAAGTGAATACATTCATGGTACAATATTGCCTTTGATGTTCAGTGTGAAAATTCAGAAAAGTAAAATATCGATATGTTAAAAATTCTGATCATACTGGTCAGGTTATCCTGTCCATATTGTCATTTTCTTATGTTTTTCTTATGTACACGTCCGTTCGTCACACCTTTCTCCCAGGTACTAAAAAATCCAAGTTTGAAGATGTGGTGAATCTACACATCAGAGCCGATCTCGCCTGTCTGAAGATCTTCATCCGAGGGCAGAAAGCCAGGATATCAGAGATCAGTATAGAAGGTACAGAGACATCCTGCACAGCCTTGCTGCTGTCGGTCTACAAATACATTGACACATACAATGTACTGGAAACCAACTTCCAAACAAATATTACAAGGGTAATGTTTTCATCCAACTCCAGGTTTGATCCACTCAAGTAAGATTGCTACTGTAGAAAGCCGCGGCAAAGCCATATCTATTGGTTCACGGAGTTGAAAGAGAAGAACAATATACAATTGTGTG
This sequence comes from Muraenolepis orangiensis, assembly GCA_027704905.1. Lineage (NCBI taxonomy): Eukaryota > Metazoa > Chordata > Actinopteri > Gadiformes > Muraenolepididae > Muraenolepis > Muraenolepis orangiensis. The sequence goes on from CM051017.1 coordinate 19,185,690, forward strand.
ACCGGTGATCTTTGGTTTCTGTCCTGCAGGTCTGGTTTCCGAAGTCTTGATAAGGAAAAAGGAGATGGAGATTCTGGCTAAGCTCAAGAACATCATAATTCTGGACTGTGACAGAGAAGCTCTGTACAAAAAAGTACGATTCACAATTTCTGGTCGAATCCTTGAATAACACCTCTACAAAAAAATCAAGACATGATTTCCCAATGAATTGACAACAAACTGGAGTACATACTCAATTTAAGAATATAGAGGCTTGGTATAATCAATTTAATAATCAAAACATTTTCTAAAATGTAATCATCGTGTACTCTTAGTTTGGCACATAGATGTCAGTGTTAAAATGGTAATTAGAGATCATCTCAAAATGTTGTAGTTCCATAGATTAGGAAAGCAGACTGTGGTTCTCTGGTTTAGCTAATGGATTTACTACAAGTTTAGCCTCCACATGATTGGCTTGTTACTACATTTATTTTGAACTCTGTTGTGGGCGGAGCTTGGCATTGTTTATTTTACACATCTGTTGTCTTTAGGCGGTATCCATAGCAGATAAGGAGGTGTTTGCCTTCCGTATGGTGAACTATACGGATGCCACCGAGGGGGACGCCTACCTGGACATGACGAAAGTGGACACCTCCGTCAGCTTGACTGTAGGGTGCATCCAGGTCATCTTCCTCAACAAGTTTGTCTCCTCCATATTGGTGAGAAGTTTTGCATAATCGTCCCACCACTGCTTAGGGTGTTATGGCCCTCTTCAATCCTAGTACTGTTACTGTAAGTCATTTTTGGATAAAAGCACTTGACTAAGTGCCTAAATGATCATTATAAAAAATGTTACAGTAGTGAATTAACATTGCTGAAAAGCAGAACTATAGATCATACATGGAGATAGATAAATATTTACGGTACAAAGTATTTATCTTGTCAACATGTTGGTGTATTTTATGTTTAGTTACATTTATTGCGCTAGCTTTCTACAATGACCATTTTCTTTCCATCCACCCATCCATCCATCCATCCATCCATCCATCCACCTCCGCCAGGCGTTCGTCAACAACTTCCAGGTGGCCAAGGAGGCCCTGGCCGAGGCCACGGCGCAGGCGGCTGAGAAGGCGGCCTGCGGCGTGATGGAGCTGGCTGAGCGCAGCACGCGCATTGCCCTCGACGTGCACTTCAACGCGCCCGTCATCTTCCTGCCGCAGTCCTCCTCGTCCTCCAACGTCATCGTTGCCGACCTGGGCCTTCTGTCTGTGAAGAACCACTTCACACGTATTCAGTCCAAGACGCACATCAAGATCCCGCCCATCGTGGACATCATGATGGTGGAGCTGAGCGACCTCAACATGTACAGGTAGAGAGCGGGGGGAGAGAGACCTCAACATGTACAGGTAGAGAGCTGAGAGAGAGAGCGACCTCAACATGTACAGGTAGAGAGCGGAGGGAGAGTGACCTCAATATGTAGAGAGTGGAGAGAGAGAGCGACCTCAACATGTACAGGTAGAGAGCGGGGGGAGAGTGACCTCAATATGTAGAGAGTGGAGAGGGAGAGCGACCTCAACATGTACAGGTAGAGAGCGGGGGGAGAGAGACCTCAACATGTACAGGTAGAGAGCGGGGGGAGAGAGACCTCAACATGTACAGGTAGAGAGCGGGGGGAGAGAGACCTCAACATGTACAGGTAGAGAGAGGGGGGAGAGTGACATCAACATGTACAGGTAGAGAGCGGGGGGAGAGCGACCTCAACATGTACAGGTAGAGAGCGGGGGGAGAGTGACCTCAACATGTACAGGTAGAGAGCGGGGGGAGAGTGACCTCAACATGTACAGGTAGAGAGCGGGGGGAGAGTGACCTCAACATGTACAGGTAGAGAGCGAGGGGAGAGTGACCGCAACATGTACATGTAGAGAGCGGGGGGAGAGTGACCTCAACATGTACAGGTAGAGAGCTGAGAGAGAGAGCGACCTCAACATGTACAGGTAGAGAGTGGGGGGAGAGTGACCTCAACATGTACAGGTAGAGAGCGGGGGGAGAGTGACCTCAACATGTACAGGTAGAGAGCGGAGAGAGAGAGTGACCTCAACATGTACAGGTAGGGAGCGGAGAGAGAGTGACCTCAACATGTACAGGTAGAGAGCTGAGAGAAAGAGTGACCTCAACATGTACAGGTAGAGAGCGGGGGGAGAGTGACCTCAACATGTACAGGTAGAGAGCGGAGAGAGAGAGTGACCTCAACATGTACAGGTAGGGAGCGGAGAGAGAGTGACCTCAACATGTACAGGTAGAGAGCTGAGAGAGAGAGCGACCTCAACATGTACAGGTAGAGAGCGGAGAGAGTGAGTGACCTCAACATGTACAGGTAGAGAGCGGGGGGAGAGTGACCTCAACATGTACAGGTAGAGAGCTGAGAGAGAGAGCGACCTCAACATGTACAGGTAGAGAGCGGAGGGAGAGTGACCTCAATATGTAGAGAGTGGAGAGAGAGAGCGACCTCAACATGTACAGGTAGAGAGCGGGGGGAGAGTGACCTCAACATGTACAGGTAGAGAGCGGGGGGAGAGAGACCTCAACATGTACAGGTAGAGAGCGGGGGGAGAGTGACCTCAACATGTACAGGTAGAGAGCTGAGAGAGAGAGCGACCTCAACATGTACAGGTAGAGAGTGGGGGGAGAGTGACCTCAACATGTACAGGTAGAGAGCTGAGAGAGAGAGCGACCTCAACATGTACAGGTAGAGAGCGGGGGGAGAGTGACCTCAACATGTACAGGTAGAGAGCGGAGAGAGAGAGTGACCTCAACATGTACAGGTAGGGAGCGGAGAGAGAGTGACCTCAACATGTACAGGTAGAGAGCTGAGAGAAAGAGTGACCTCAACATGTACAGGTAGAGAGCGGGGGGAGAGTGACCTCAACATGTACAGGTAGAGAGCGGAGAGAGAGAGTGACCTCAACATGTACAGGTAGGGAGCGGAGAGAGAGTGACCTCAACATGTACAGGTAGAGAGCTGAGAGAGAGAGCGACCTCAACATGTACAGGTAGAGAGCGGAGAGAGTGAGTGACCTCAACATGTACAGGTAGAGAGCGGGGGGAGAGTGACCTCAACATGTACAGGTAGAGAGCTGAGAGAGAGAGCGACCTCAACATGTACAGGTAGAGAGCGGAGGGAGAGTGACCTCAATATGTAGAGAGTGGAGAGAGAGAGCGACCTCAACATGTACAGGTAGAGAGCGGGGGGAGAGTGACCTCAATATGTAGAGAGTGGAGAGGGAGAGCGACCTCAACATGTACAGGTAGAGAGTGGGGGGACAGAGACCTCAACATGTACAGGTAGAGAGCGGGGGGAGAGAGACCTCAACATGTACAGGTAGAGAGCGGGGGGAGAGTGACCTCAACATGTACAGGTAGAGAGCGGGGGGAGAGCGACCTCAACATGTACAGGTAGAGAGCGGGGGGAGAGTGACCTCAACATGTACAGGTAGAGAGCGGGGGGAGAGTGACCTCAACATGTACAGGTAGAGAGCGGGGGGAGAGTGACCTCAACATGTACAGGTAGAGAGCGGGGGGAGAGTGACCTCAACATGTACAGGTAGAGAGCGGGGGGAGAGTGACCTCAACATGTACAGGTAGAGAGCTGAGAGAGAGAGCGACCTCAACATGTACAGGTAGAGAGCGGGGGGAGAGTGACCTCAACATGTACAGGTAGAGAGCTGAGAGAGAGAGCGACCTCAACATGTACAGGTAGAGAGCGGGGGGAGAGTGACCTCAACATGTACAGGTAGAGAGCGGGGGGAGAGTGACCTCAACATGTACAGGTAGAGAGCGGGGGGAGAGTGACCTCAACATGTACAGGTAGAGAGCGGGGGGAGAGTGACCTCAACATGTACAGGTAGAGAGCGGGGGGAGAGTGACCTCAACATGTACAGGTAGAGAGCGGGGGGAGAGTGACCTCAACATGTACAGGTAGAGAGCTGAGAGAGAGAGCGACCTCAACATGTACAGGTAGAGAGCGGGGGGAGAGTGACCTCAACATGTACAGGTAGAGAGCTGAGAGAGAGAGTGACCTCAACATGTACAGGTAGAGAGCGGGGGGAGAGTGACCTCAACATGTACAGGTAGAGAGCGGAGAGAGAGAGTGACCTCAACATGTACAGGTAGGGAGCGGAGAGAGAGTGACCTCAACATGTACAGGTAGAGAGCTGAGAGAAAGAGTGACCTCAACATGTACAGGTAGAGAGCGGGGGGAGAGTGACCTCAACATGTACAGGTAGAGAGCGGAGAGAGAGAGTGACCTCAACATGTACAGGTAGGGAGCGGAGAGAGAGTGACCTCAACATGTACAGGTAGAGAGCTGAGAGAGAGAGCGACCTCAACATGTACAGGTAGAGAGCGGAGAGAGTGAGTGACCTCAACATGTACAGGTAGAGAGCGGGGGGAGAGTGACCTCAACATGTACAGGTAGAGAGCGGAGAGAGAGAGCGACCTCAACATGTACAGGTAGGGAGCGGGGGGAGAGTGACCTCAACATGTACAGGTAGAGAGCGGAGAGAGACAGTGACCTCAACATGTAGAGAGAGAGAGAGAGAGAGAGAGAGAGAGAGAGAGAGAGAGAGAGAGAGAGAGAGAGAGAGAGAGAGAGAGAGAGAGAGAGAGAGAGAGAGAGAGAGAGAGAGAGAGAGAGAGAGAGAGAGAGAGAGAGAGAGAGAGAGAGAGAGAGAGAGAGAGAGAGAGAGAGAGAGAGAGAGAGAGAGAGAGAGAGAGAGAGAGATCTCTCTCTCAACATGTACAGGTAGAGAGCGGACACATTAAGACAGCAACAGCTCCCTCCTCCAGCCTCCATGTGTGAGCCAAGCGTGATTCAATTAGGGATTGTGCACTTTATAAAAAAATAGTAGTGATTTGGACAGGTTTTAGTACATTATATTCCAATGTACTCATAATAATTGTTTGTGTGGCTAGTGTTTAGACAAACATGTCTCACTGTGCCTTACCCCCCCCCCCCATGGTAAATTCCAGGACTTCATATGAGGACGGTCATTTCCAGGGACACACTCAGCTGTTGAAGCCAGTCAGCCTGGACCTGTCTATCAAGAGGAACCTGTCCTCAACCTGGTACCACAGCATACCTGATATAGAGATCATCGCTCACCTCAAACCCATGAACGTACGTTGGCTGAACACACCATTGCTTAGTCTTAAGGTTAAGTGTAGGTATCGGAGTTAAAGGTGTTAAATGATGCTCCCACAAGTGGATCCATTTGAAATTTCAATCGAATGTGTGATTGTGACATGTTCCGGATGTGACTATGCTTAATATGGACAAAAACCAAAACACCGGCCTCAACCTGTATCTAACCTGTGTGACCTTTGACAGTTGATCCTGAGCCAGGACGACATCACAGTGGTGCTGAGGACTCTGGGAGAGAATCTGACGGAGACCTCCCACGCTGACCCTCCCCCGGCCCCTCCCCCGGCCACCGAGCCCACCTCTGACACGTGTTCCACGAAGGGATCCCAGGGCTCTGGAGTGGTGGGCCCGTCCACCAGTGAGTTGTGTGTGTGTGTGTGTGTGTGTGTGTGTGTGTGTGTGTGTGTGTGTGTGTGTGTGTGTGTGTGTGTGTGTGTGTGTGTGTGTGTGTGTGTGTGTGTGTGTGTGTGTGTGTGTGTGTGTGTGTGTGTGTGTGTGTGTGTGTGTGTGTGTGTGTGTGTGTGTGTGTGCGTGCGTGCGTGCGTTAATCCAGCATTTTCAGCAAGCTCTGGGGCTTCAGACTTGAACAGCGCTTGAAAGGTTTTATCAGCTGTGTAGGGCAGGCTGTAGCAGTGACATGCAGTACAAGAGATGTTTTCTATGCAGTGTGATTTATATTTTGTGACACCTCAAACCACAGGTAACACAGTGGTGACGGCGGCAGTAGTGGAGATGCAGAAAAACAGCAAGCTGAAGGACTCTCTCAAACTGATCTTCAAGTTTGACTCCATGACGGTGGTTCTCTACAAGCCCACAGGAAACGAGGTAGCTCGGGGCACACGCACGCACGCACGCACGCACGCACGCACGCACACGCACGCACGCACGCACGCACATTCACAGGCACACATGTGCGCACACGTTAATGTTGAGCTTGTGGGACAATATTTACCTCTGGCTTAGTATAGTTTGTGTAGCCAATGACATACAAATCCCTTTTTTGTTTACATTCGGTGCTGCCGATACTAAAATGTATTTAAATGTGAGATGACTATTGTGGGACAGAGGGAAAAATGAAATAGTTGGCCAACATACAAGTCAATAAAAAAACTCCACTCCCAACCAATGTTTGCCTACTACATTTACCTTAAATAGCCTGTACAAGACTGTAAATTACTCCATAAGAAATAAAAACAGTGGATATCATGTTTTATTGCTATATGGACCTCTAAACTATAAATGTAACCTGTGCCTTGACAGATGATTATTTTGTTTGATTTAGTTTTTTTGTGAGTTTTGCGGAGGACGTGCTGCTCCAACTAGCGAAAGTTAGTGAAGCAAATATGAAAGAATAAAAACATTGGTTAAAAAAGCCCACATTTGAGATCCTAAAAGGGATATTAGAATTAGTTTATAGGCAGATGCAAGTATACTTATAGTAACTTGGAATTAGCATGTAAAGTGAATATCTTTTGCCCTAGGAACCATGGTGTCGTCGTCGACGACACCCCCCCCCTGTTGTGGCAGATTTTCTCTTATCCATGCATTGTTCTCACGTGTTCCTACCCTTGGTGCTCTTCATCTCTCTGTTTTCATGTGCAGCTGCAGGGCCCTCGTGACGATGAGCTGAAGCTGGCGGAGTTCACCCTGGGAACCATCTCCACCACCCTCCACATGCTGTCTGACAGCTCCATGAAGGCCTCGGTCCGCCTGGCCAACTGCCTTCTGGATGACAAGAGAGCCAGCGTCAAGATGGTCACCTCCAGGTACCGGAGATGCCGCAGCCAATGTTATGGCACACGCTTGTAATGAAGACGCCTCATCGTCCTACCTGCCGCCGTAACGATCACTTTGAATGCAATCGTTCTCGTCGAGTTTGCAGGCGGCCGGATAGTCTTTTGTTTATACCCCCCATCACACCAAACTAGTTCTCAATACGTTCGTGAAAATGTTGTCGAACAGGCTTCAACTGTGTATGAATGTAGTAGCAACTATTTACAGTCTTTTTACGAACTTCATGGACGGGCTCGGACGGGGAGGGTGCTCTAGAACTTTGAGCCTGCTCAAAATTGTATCCCGTTCATCCCGTTCTGCAATTATACGGAGTACTACGGACGGAATTGCCGTACTTCGAAACCTACTAGGGACATGTTACGACATGGTGCATTCGGACATACATTTCACGGCTGTTTCAGGTTCATCAGTTGGGCTTGAGATTTCGGGCAGTGCACATTGTTTCCTGACGTGAAGATTTGCAAGATTTGTGCCCAGAACCGTGGATAACCTTGCATACATTAACATGTTGAATGTTGGCTTCATCCAATTTATTTTGGAAGCAGAGGAAGAGTACAATGAGATGGTAGAGGAAGAAAGAAGGAGACCAGTAAGAAGCTCTTTGGGTGAGGAAGTGGCTGAAACCTGAGAGGAGAATAGCTGCGGGACATTATCATCAGCTGATGGAGGATCTCCGTCTGGGTAGAACGGGATAGAACGGGATAGAACTACTTTGGTGTGATTGGGGTATTAGGCGTGTGTTCTGGGTTCAAGAGCTTATGTGATGCCTACCCACTTTCTGCTCTTCTACTATATTCTGTATCTAAATTGATGTCGCTTTGGGTACTTAAGTGCTAATGACTATCGTAAATCTAAATTGTACAATTTTGCCTCACACGCCCATACATTTCTTTCTCACACGCCCAAAAAACTGACTTAAAGCTAAATGTTTAGCATGACACCACTTTCAAGGTGATGGGTTCAAATGCTGCTTATTTATTCATCTTCTCGCTCTTTCCCTCCATCCCACCCTCCTTTGCCCTCCACCCATTCACCCCACCCTCCTCATGCCTCAGGATGATGGCAATGCGGCCGGGGGCCGAGCGGAACATGATGGTGGAGGTAAACTACCGGCAGGGCCGTGAAGGGATCTTCCTGGACACCGTGGTGCAGGACATCTACCTGTGTGCCAGCATGGAGTTCTTGCTCACCGTGGCGGACGTCTTCCTCAAGGCCTCCCAGCATGGCTTTGCGTCCACACCCCAAGTCAAGCCCCCGGCCGGGGGGGGAGACAAGAAGAACGCTGCCCCTGCCACCTCGGCCAAAGAGTCGCCAGGTTGGTCGACCTGCTCCCACCTCTCCCCTCAAACACTGTTATTGTCTGTTATTAGGCAATCACGTAGCACATGACAAATCAGAAGACAGACAACACTTCTGATTTGTCATGTGCTACGTATCTAAAACCTTGCACCTGCCTGTCTTTACGTGACACCGTCGTCTTATTTCCTTTCTATTCATGGTTCTTCCTCCTTCAGTGGTAGCTGCGGCGCCGGTGTCCAAGACGGAGATCAACGTCACGGTGCGGAACCCCGAGATCGTGTTTGTGGCGGACCTGACGCGCGCCGACGCCCCCGCCCTGGTGATGACCACTTGGTGCGAGCTGGTGATGAAGAGCGGAGCGAAGGGATCGCTGATGACGGCCAGCGTTAAAGATCTCAAGGTACGATGGGGAGACGCCACTAGGGCTCAACCAACGCTTGTAACCGTGTAGTAGGCAGTACCCCCTTGTAGCGACTCGGACTCCATGATGCCGTCTTTCATTCATGTCACTCCCTCTCTTCCTCAGTCCTGTCCATGGGGCACTACCATGAATAAAGCCAAAGTATCCCACGGTTTGCCTTTTTGTAGCCCATCTGGAGACTGCTTACACAGATCCATCCGGGAAGTTGTCCTTTGAAACGGTGTCTGTCTACCAATCAGATAAACAAACCATATGACGTAGAAGAGAGAAAACATGTTTTTCATCATTCTAGAAAATACTTCTTTGTTCTTTGCTCTTCTTCTTTAAATGAAGAAATACTTTCCAGTTCCAGATAAAACAGATGCTACAGCAGCATCTAAGCGCTACCCTCTTGAGGAGCCAATATTGTTGTTTGCGAACATTGAACAGCTGCTTCTTGCACACCTAAGCCGCGCGTGTGTGTGTGTGTGTGTGTGTGTGTGTGTGTGTGTGCGTGTGCGTGTAGGTGGTGGCCTGCCCCTTCCTTAAGGAAAAGAGGACGGACAATGTCACCACGGTGCTGCAGCCCTGTCAGGTGTTCTTCCAGAGGACCGAGCCCCTGGGCTGCCCCCAGGCCATGGACATCTCCATCCATGCACTCACACTCAAGGTACGCACAGCGATTTGTGTGATCCGTTTGCGTTATAGTACTCACAGTAATTGGCTATTCCCATCCCTAGCTATAGGACAGATCTCCAATATTCTGCTTTGAAAAGCGAATGAAAATTACTTTTAGGTGCCTTAGTTGACCAAGTCCATAGTGTCTGTGTAGCTATCTGAAAGCAACATCGTATCGCCGTCCCGCTCTATCTTTTCAGGTGTCGCCCATCATCATCAACACCATCTTCACCATCCAATCGGTGCTAACTCCGGCGGCCGAGACACCTCAAGAGCTGGAAAGCCCTGTGGCACCGGAGCTCTGCCAGAAAAGAGACTGGAAGGAACTCAAACTGTGGTTCCTGGAGGGCGGGGGCGACGAAGACACCAAGACGATGGTCCCGTTGATACCCCTGGGAGAGTCTCTGAAGGTAGATGGGGGATGAGGGGGGGGGCAGACCCAATGTTTAAGGCACATAGGAGACCAATGTCTTAATCTTTATGCAAAGTTTGATGCCATCCGCTGTGCGTCTCCCTCCTGCAGGTGGAGATCAACTCGATCTGCGTGACTCTGGAGGCGGGGGTGGGGCACCGGACTGCCCCCATGCTCCTGGCCAAGTCTTCGTTCCACGGGAACGTGAAGAACTGGTCCACACTCATTAACCTGTACAGCAAACTCAACCTGGAGGTAATTTGCCCAAGTCCCCCTCCCCTCCCCCCCCGCCCCATGGAGTGTACCATCTGGCTGGACACGCTTATCGGTTGTGTGTGTGTTGTCGGTAGGTTCATTATTACAACGAGGAGCTGGGGGTGTGGGAACCACTGTTGGAGCCATTAGAGGACGAGAGCAGAGATGGCTTCAGACCCTGGTCACTGGAACTGAAGGTATTCACACACATACACACACACACATGCACACACACACACAATTTCTTACCACGCCACCACCACAACCGCTCTGTTTCACACCAGATGAAAAAGAAGTTGATGACCTACGCAGGCCTTCCGGATGAAGTGGACTTAACCGTGCCAGACTACAAGACCGTGATCAGTATCAGCAGCATGGACCAGCTCAACATCACCCTCTCAAAGTGTGGACTGGGCTTGCTCAGTAACCTGGGCATGGTGAGGATCTCTGTGTGCTGCTGTAGTGTTGGTTTCAAGTCCAGTGGTTCTATTGTCAGGTCCAGTTGATCTATTGTCAGGTCCAGTGGATCTATTGTCAGGTCCAGTGGAGCATTTGTGGCATCACCTGGTTCCATTATCAGGCGTATCTATCGTCAGTCTTCAGCTCTCCCATCTTCCTCGGCAGGCGTTTGCCAAGCAGGCCGGGGAGTCCTTCCAGGAGGACGAGGCCCCGTTCGTTGTGATGAACCGCCTGGGTCTGCCCGTATCCGTCCTCTACAGCGAGATGTTTAGCCCCACCGACCGACAGTGCCAAGGCCGCACCGTGGAGCTTCAGGACGGGGAGAGCCTCAACATGGACTACCTGAGCACCACCACAGACTCTGACCAGTTCTCTGCCATGACCTCTCTGAGTGGCAAGGACTACTACATTGAGCCCAGTAAGTAGCAAGGACTGCATATAGCTTAGTATGTTGTACAGCAAGAATCCATGATGTTTTACCATTGCAGTGAAATGAAAAGTACATGGTTAATGGAGATAAGTTAAGAACAACCAATATGATGATGCCATGTTACATAGTAGCCAAAATTGTTTTGAATTTGCTGAATAGCTTCCAAACTCTTCAAAACTTGACAACATCCATTTGAGATGGCAAATTGCAATTCTGTTTGTACACACGTCTATGTTGTGTCTTGGGTGTAAAATGGGTTAAATGTATGTATATCTATGCACGTGAACTACAGCTCCTGTCGGCCACACGTCCGACAGTGTGATCCCCCTGATCAAGGTCGGCAGGGGGATGTACAGCGTTGTGAACGCATTGGGTGTCACTCGCTTCCTGGTCTGCCAGATTTACTCTTTGGAGGGAAGCAAGTACATCAAGATCCGCTCCCCGTTCCAGGTTGGCCCACCTCCATCCCACTAAACCTCACATCCTCTCTCTGCCTCTCTCTCTCTCTGTACGCCTTTCTCCACCTTCTGCCTCTTACCTCTGGGTTAGTGAGCCGTTATGACATGTCAGTCTGTGAAGCCATTAGAGACTGAAAAATGGATAGATAGATGCATACACTTACTCACTCACTGTAGAGGGGGAAACCAAACAAGTCAGCAGCTAAGGGTACAGCCTACGTTTAGTTTAAAAAACTATAAAGCTATATTTCCCAATGCCCATACTGTGGTGTAAAACTTGATGCCCTCTCTGTCTGACCCTGGCTTTTAGACACAAATTTCATAAGCAAGCTTTACAGTTAAATCATAATGGGAAGCGCTGAACAATGTGAACACTGAATCATTCATATTCCTTCCTACAGATTATCAATCACTTCTCCATCCCGTTCAAAGTGTTTGAGGGATCAACTTGTCTGGGGACAGCTTTGCCTGAAGAGGAGTTCTGTGTTCCACTGGACTCCTATAGGTGACCACGCCATGACACACAAACAATGCAATCCAGAGCAACCACCACCAAATACAATGTTTGTATGATTACAACTTCAATTGGTGCCAGGTGATGTCGCTTTCCATAGTTCGGATGATGACATTCCTTGACACCAATTTTAGAAAAGCGGAATCTACAATGACCTTTGGTAAATGTACTGCATTTATATAGTGCTTTTAACCAAAGCACTTTACAGTTGGTGTTCTTCTTTTTATTATTTTGGGCTTCATTCTAGGGATGTACCGATACCAGACGGAGTACTGAGTATCCACTTTTGTGTACTTGCAATGCCGATACTCTGATAATTAATATGTCTCCAAAACGTTAAGGTTACCAAGGTATCTACAGCCGACAAAGGTTGATGGTCAAGAGCAATGTATTTCACAAGTGGCTCGTATCGATCCCCATGCCTCATCCTAACTACATTCTACTCTCGACCCTGTGCTGCCCCCTACAGGTCTGAGTTGAGCCTACAGCCAGTGACCGTAGGCCAGGAAGCCACTGAGGAGGACCAGCAGCCACAGGAGCAGGAGTTTGAGTGTTCCGAGGGCTTCAACTATGAGGAAGTCTGCCGCAAAGAGCCCGCTGCCCGTCTGCAACAGACCTGCCGTTTCCGCGGCGACCAGTCTGGCGTGCTGATGGTCAACATGGTGCCGGTGTCGGACACCGTGGTGTCCAAACACACCGGGAGAGCCGGCGAGAGCTTTGATGAGCCGTACGTCCTTCACCTGTGGCCATCCATCTTACTACGCAACCTCCTGCCCTACCCCATCGCTTACAAGTTACAGGTAACACAACACACAGCCTCTCCTGCCCTACCCCATCGCTTACAAGTTACAGTTAACTCACCAATGCTAGAGAGATTGGATATCTCACTCTCCTGATGATCTATGCTCTCTGGTTCTGTGTCTCTCTCTCTAGGATAGCGAACAGTCGAGCCCTGAGGTCACCCTGGATCCGGGCCACTCTGCCCAGCTCCACACAGCCGTCATCAACGAGTCCAGCCTGGCCCTGCGTCTCCTCAACTACCTGGGTCAAGACTGGTCCGCCTCGTATGGGTATGTGTTTAATCAGCCATCAATCACAGATTTAAATTTATTTTTTAAATTTGATTTTAACAGTTAACAGTAGAGACATTTAAAAATCTGATTTAAGATTTAGTTTAAATAACAGTTCAGAGGAAGGCACAATTTCTGTTTGTGTATTGTACTTTAGCGGTTTATTTAACCCGCCGTAATATAACCATGTACCATTTGCACACAAGCACAAGTATCACTGGACACGACATTTTGCCCCCGTCGCTTATTCTATTGTCCACTCAGTTTCCATGCCAACCAAGAGGAGATCACCTTCATCGTGTTCCAGTCCTTGTGTGAGGAAAACGACGAGATGATGGAGATCGACGGCAAGAGGCCCCGGGCCGAGTTGGACATTGCGGTGCACGTGGTCTACGAGGCGGGCCGCATGGTGGTGGCCATCCACTCGCCCTACTGGATGGTGAACAAGACAGGCCGGCTGCTGCAGTACAAGGCCGACGACATCCACCGGAAGCACGCGCTCGACTACGAGATGCCCCTGCTCTTCTCCTTCAAGCCACGCAACTTCATGCAGAACAACAAGGTACGGTCTTCACGCCACCGCCTCCCGGAAGACGCCATGTAAGAAGCCATGTGTTTGAAGTCCTAAACAGCCTTTACAGTATAGCCTTGACCTTGCATGAGGACGTCCGTCTTATTGCATCATGTTTTATTTCAGGTCCAACGGGTCTGTGTGCATTTGAAAAAAAACTAACATTTTTTTTCAAGTAAAAACGCGATGGAAAACATTTTACACAGAAAAGTAGTTTGTACATTCACAAAGACTAGTCTTCTACTCACATCTGCTTTGTCTCTCAGGTGCGTCTGATGATCTCAGACAGCGACCTCTCAGATGACTTCTCCCTGGATACCGTCGGTAGTTATGGAGATGTGAAGTGTAAAGGCAGACACAAGGACTACCTGGTAAGATTTCACCTGACACATCATATTTTGGCACGTGTCACCCCTAACCCTAACAGGCCATAAGGAAGGGGTCCAGGCATAGATATTGCACAGGGCTTTGAAATCACTTTGAAATCCAATAAAAATTATAATAATAAACAGCCTAACAAGCAAGCAGCAATACACAACATTAGGGAACATTTAATATTTGAGATGACAAAGGGAATCTTTGGTGACATCTAGGGGCCAAAACTAAAAAAATCGTACACCGCCTCCTGGGGCAGATGAATGTCAATCCAGTTTTCTATTGCAGGGTTTGTAATGAATTGCCAGTAGTTAACGAGCATCAATGCACAACAAACATGCACATGACGTGCACCAGTGAAATGAGTCCACGGGGTGTCCTCCTCCTGTGTGTCCCGCGTCGTCCAGGTCGGGGTGAAGATCGACGCCAGCAGCTTCAGCCTGACCCGCATCGTGACCTTCGTGCCCTTCTACCTGCTGGTGAACCGCACAGAGCACGTGATCCTGCTCAGCCAGGAGGGCCAGGACAGCTGCACCCGGGCTGAGCCAGAACAGGTCAGAGTGCCCAAGTGTTGAAGGGACAAACGTTCTCCTGTAAGACAGAAGAACATTTTTTGGCAAGTGTTTCGTAGTGACTCATTAAATGTGTAACGTTGAGTAACCCTGGAATTATTTGATGAAAGATTCGTTTTTAAGCCTTCATTGTTGTTTTTATTATTAGAATTTTTTTTTTTTTCTATTTCAATATTTTGCACACTCTGTACTGACGATATACATTGTCGCTTTCATCGTACCTTTTTTTAGTCGGCCATTCCATTCTGGCCCGAGAAGGACACCAAGAAGCTGAAGATCTGCGTGGAGGGATGTGACGCGCCCCCTCGAACCATCGACTTCACAAGGCCAGAGAACTGCCTGTTGCTGCAGCTGAACAACACGGTGAGTTGAGGAGCCCCAGGGTGGGTTCACACTGAGCACTTAAACACACCACTCGTACAATCGCTTAGGGGGGGGGGGGGGCAGGATATACCAGTGGTTGTGTCGGGTGTTCCCAGTCGAAAAAGGTGCTGGGTTGCAAACCCCAATGTCCACAGTTTGTACTCAAAACATGTTTAAACAAAACGTGTACGTGGCGTTGGATGAAGGTATCTCTGCTGAATGACCAAATGGTCAATGGTTTGGCTGTGTTGTGTTCCTTTAGCTGGGCGGGTTCACTGTGGAAGTGGACCTGTCGGAGCACTCGGCTGTGATCCGTTTCTCAGACTACCACGAAGGCTCCGCCCCTTTCCTCATCATCAACCATACCAAGGACCAGAAAGTGGAGTTCCACCAAAGGTGAGAGGACTGATGGGAGCAATAGCAGAGGAGATGTGATGATAATAATTATGATCAGTTGAAATGTTCATATTGATCAGGCAAACCAAAAACATTGCCTGAATGAGTAGTAAACCATAGTATGTATTGAGTTGAAGTGATGACCGCACCTGGATGAGATTTGTGTTGTTGATGATATACTGTGTATTGACTGTGTCACTCTAACAGTATCCTTTCCTACAGACTCCTTGACAGATCAGCACTTGTGGCATATGTGTTTGTGTTGATTGGTTGATTGAATCCACACAGGAGTCGGAGAGACTCGACCACGTGGGTGCCCGATGACCTGCTTGACCTCTCCTTCTCCACGGAGGAGGACAGGTACAACCAAACCGCGCAGGAAACGCTTGGGATGAAGCAGCTTCCCACCGGGGAAGCTTAGGGTAGCAAGAAAGAGAGGCTGGAGCTGCAAGCTTGACGAGACGTTTCATATTTGAGGTTCTTCCTACTGTCACCAGCTTCATACCAAACTCAGCTGTCATTTAAAGGTGGTGGTGGCAGTAAACTCATGATAACCTAATCACGTGTTTACAATCAAGGTTGTGTGCAGATTATGAATCAGTTAGTATAGTTATACCAGTGATACTGTATTATTTCCATAGGGTGAGGATGATGAGATTGTATATAATAGCTTTGTTTTAGTAGAGTGGTAGGTGCTTACAACAGGCGCTAACAACAGTAGATAGTCATCAAATAAAGTATTAGGTTAGCTCAATAAGGGTGTGGACATCATATTTGTTTACCACAAAGAAACCTACTCAAGTAGGCCCCCGGGTTTAGGGGACCTTGTACTCCTATTTAACTATGGGTTTTTTTTAATCAATTTTTAATCTACCCTATTATTGAGATAATATTGAAGTAGGAGCAAATGAGACGTTCAAACCCCTTTGTTACTACAACCTTTTCAATCTCCTGATGGACCAACTGTTTTCTTCATTTAAATGACCTTAATTGAATGGCTGTTTCTCCGGTACATATCTTGGTAGTGGCTTTTTGTTTTGGCTGCCGCCGGTTTGGATTTAGAATCTGTCTTCTTCCTCCTGTAGTTTCCTCCACGTTGGAGGAAGTCTTTCTGCTTCCCTTGCCAGGCTCTTGTATCATCTGCATCCCTGCAAATTTGTGTTGACTATGGTTTTCTTTCTCCTCTTCAAAGGGGGTGGTGATGGGGAGCTTGTGTTCCTTGTGGTTAAATGTGCTGTACATCGTTTTCTCTCCTGTCTCTCGCGTGGATAAGTGGTGGATGTTCTGGGCCCTCTCTGAATAGCCCAGTTGGCTTCTTTGGAGTTCTCTCTTTACTGCTTACTGTCCACTGTCGCCTTCTGATTCTATTATGTATGGAATGTTACTGATTTTTCTTATTGTGTATGTGGTGTGTCTGTGTGTGTATGTGTGTGTGTTGCATGTGAGCAGCTCACAGAAGGAGGTGGAGGGGCAGGAGCTGGAGCCAGGTAAAGCCCTGTACTACACCTGGGCGGAGCCCACTGGTTCCAGGGTGCTGTGCTGGCACTGTGGCACCTACTCTGGGTCACTGAAGAGCGAGGAGGTATGCGATCCACATGTGAAATGACCAATCTGTAGGGCTCTTTCAATATGCGTATCCAAAGGGAAGAGGGGCAGGGTCCACCTAGTGGTTGAGGTGTTGGGTTGAAACCCCAATGCCCACAGTCTATCCCTCAACCTAACCCCTACTTGCTCATGACATGTATCTTAAACATATTCACTGTAAGTCGTCTGCTAAATAACAAAAAAGTAATGCTCAATAGACGATAGCCAGCGAGCCTTAGCCCATCTGACATAAAGATGTTGTCACCACCCGCAACATGTCGTCAGTCCTCTATGTATTTATGTGTGTCCTCAGGACCAGCGTGTGGATTTGAAGAACGACGGAAAGCTCTTCCTCCTCTCCTTCTATGAAGGTACAACCAGTGGTAGTTACTGTATATTGTCAAATGTTTTCCATACCCTTTTGTAAAAAATTAAAACGCTGCATTGAGTATTCTATTGTTAACATGCTTAGTATATGAGGCTTTACATTAGTACATTGACTCAGTCTTAAGTAAATATTTTCCCATTGCCGTATTCTACAAAAATGACAGACCCACTAGGACAGACAACCTTCTAACATGACTTAAGTATTTTATACTCTATACACATTTATACCTTTACTACACACTTAGTACGAGAGCCCATGAACTTGAGGCAGACACACAGAGCAACCGGTGCCTTCCCCCGCCTCTACACACACACACAGTCACACTGCAGGGGGTTGATGTGTGTTTGTGCTGTTACACCTGAAGGTCTCCAGCGGGTGGTGCTGTTCACGGAGGAGAGGCCCATCTACAAGATGCTGTGCGAGAGCGAGAAGGTGCAGCTGGCCGAGCAGGAAATGAACCTCTCCCTGAAGAATGTGGGCGTGTCTCTGGTCAACAACAGCAACAGCCAAGAGGTCTCCTTCATTGGGATAACAAGGTCTATAAACACACACACACACACACACACACACACACAAGACACAACCGTCAAGCAACATATTGGCCAGTGTGCCTAGGCTATACTATTTACTATTTAGTTATGATGAACTAATTAATCGAGTTTCATATCGTGCTCCTTTTCTTTGCTCCTGATGCGTTTAGTTCGGATGTGGTGTGGGAGTCCAAGCTCAAGAAGAAGACTCGGTGGAAGCCGCTGAGCAACAAGGAAGCTGAGCTGTTGGAGGCCGCACACATTGCTTATGTGGAGTCAGGGCCTGTGGACAACCTCATCGTGGACCTGGAGACCAACCTCCAGGTAACGGACCAATACAGCTCTCACTGCTGTCACAGACGTGCCATCGTCACACAAGACGGCCGACATGTCGCTATGGACCGCAAGTGTGTGCGTGGTGGGGAAGGGGGCTAGGGCGTACATGGGAAATGGATCGCATTTCTATAGCGCTTTTAACCAAAGCGCTGTACATGTTCTGCCTCACGTTCACCCATTCGAGATTCAAGATGACTTTATTTATCCCGAGGGAAGTTAAGGTGCAACAGTTGACACAGGGGGAATAAATGCACACAAAATATACTAATACCTAAAAACTTAATAACAACAAACTAACTAAACAAAACTAGTAGAAAATTAGTAGAAAATAATAAGGCGTTGGCCTCAGGTCACTGAGTCTCCACTGTCCCAGGAAGAGTCTCTGTTGTGTTGATGGGGGAGGGGTGAGGTAGTGGTGGTGGGGGAGAGAGAACAGGTATGTTGTCACTGCAGAGGGACGGTGGGGGAGGGGGGAACAGCAGGGCTGGGGGGCTGGAGGGGAATGGTTGTAGAGGAGCTGGGGGAGCTTCATTCATACACACGTTCACCCATTCATACACACGTTAATACACAGACGACGGCATCAGCCATGCAAGGCGACAGTCCGCTTTTCCAGAGCAGTTTGGGTTAAGTGTCTTGCTCAGGGACACCACGACAATGTCGAGAAGGAGCCTGGGGATCGAACCAACAACCTTCCGGTTTGCCAGACAACCCGCTGTACCTCCTGAACTACTGCCGCCCCACATGTCTCTGCGCCGGGAGGCTGGTTGTCATAGACGTGCTAACTGGACATTAAATGTTTCTCCCTCTCCTCTTCAGGTGTGCCTCACCCCCAGCGGCATAGACATGTGTGTGCTGCAGCCCTACGACGCGCCCCTGCGAAGGAACTTCCTGCCTGGCGTGAAGGTGGAGTACAGCGTCTCGTCACGCCAGAGCTCCTACCGGGTCCAAGTCAACCGCATACAGGTGAGGAGATATGACCTCATTCAGGGGAGGGGGATATGACCTCATTCAGGGGAGGGGGATATGACCTCATACAGGGGAGGGGGATATGACCTCATACAGGTGAGGGGGATATGACCTCATACAGGTGAGGGAGATATGACCTCATACAGGTGAGGGGATATGACCTCATACAGGGGAGGGGATATGACCTCATACAGGTGAGGGGATATGACCTCATACAGGGGAGGGGATATGACCTCATACAGGTGAAGATATATGACCTCATACAGGGGAGGGGATATGACCTCATACATGGGAGGGGGATATGACCTCATACAGTGGAGGGGGATATGACCTCATACAGGTGAGGGGATATGACTTCTTACAGGGGAGGGGGATATGACCTCATACAGGGGAGGGGATATGACCTCATACAGGGGAGGGGGATATGACCTCATACAGGTGAGGGGATATGACCTCTTACAGGGGAGGGGGATATGACCTCATACAGGTGAGGGGATATGACCTCATACCGGGGAGGGGGATATGACCTTATACAGGGGGGGGGATATGACCTCTTACAGGTGAGGGGATATGACCTCTTACAGGTGAGGGGATATGACCTCATACAGGTGAGGGGATATGACCTCTTACAGGGGAGGAGATAAGACCTGATACAGGTGAGGGGATATGACCTCTTACAGGGGAGGAGATAAGACCTGATACAGGTAAGGAGATATGATGGTGTTACAGCCAATTCATCCTTAGTTTTATTTGTTTGAAATTTCCTCCCCCTGCTGGCACTTTTACTTTGACTCAGAACTCTTAAATAGGTAGACAGGAAGTGAGGCCGGGAGGTGAGCGTCTTTGTATGGAAACGCTAGCCACAGTCGGGAGCTAAATAGTTTTTTGACCACACACATACACACAATTAGAACGAAGTAGAACTAGATAAAACGCGAGAGCAAGAACAGATTAAGTTAGATGCCCTTTTCGTTTACATTTACATTGGAACACGGATACACCTTTTTTGTTGTACTATTTAGAAGGACAGGAGACCCTATTTTCTTTGTAATTAGTTTAAGTTTACTGAACGTGCGTCGGAAATCCCCCTGGCCTGGCTTGCGCGGCGGCTTGAAGAAAGGTGAGACAAGTTGCTGAAACAGATGGCATTAACTGTTGGGACTTGAAGGTCACCGGTTCAAGTCCAGAAACACCTGGGCGCTGCCCTTGAGCAAGGCACTAGTTTCCTACACTGCTCCCCGGACGCTCTATATACAATAGCTGCCCACTGCCCACCTAATTCTAGGATGTGACCAATAAAGAGGATTCAATCCTCCAGATTTAGATTTAGATTACCTCATACAGGTGAGGAGATCTGCTCAGACTAGGCGACTATTGGTGGGGATTGGTCAGAGTTATGGTGATGTATAAATGTGTTCGCTGTCTACAGATCCAGAATCAGTTGCCTGGAGCCATCTTCCCTTATGTCTTCTTCCCTGTCAAACTTCCCAAGTCTGTCACCATGGACTCCGGTGAGTCCCCTATCAGACCTGGCGCTCTGCAATTGTGTGTGTGTGTGTGTGTGTGTGTGTGTGTGTGTGTGTGTGTGTGTGTGTGTGTGTGTGTGTGTGTGTGTGTGTGTGTGTGTGTGTGTGTGTGTGTGTGTGTGTGTGTGTGTGTGTGTGTGTGTGTGTGTGTGTGTGTGTGTGTGTGTGTGTGTGTGTGTGTGTGTGTGTGTGTGTGTGAGAGACATCATGTCCTTGCGGTGTGTCTTCCAGAGCCCAAACCCATGACAGACATCTCAATTGTCACCAGGACGGCAGGCCATTCCAACATCTCTCGCATCAAGTAAATACATCTATAACTCTCTTTCTCTGCCTCCCTCTCTTGCACTTGCTGAATGGCTAAATATAGGTAATATACAGTACTAGTTTGAGTGTGATAGTTCTCTTCAGGTGGATGACATGTAGGGTTGTGGGTCCACCACCAACAGGTACTTCAAGGTGTTGATCCAGGAGATGGACCTAAAGCTGGACCTCGGCTTCCTCTACGCCATTCTAGATATCTTCACACCAGAGAACGCTGGCGTCATTACGCCTGAACAGGAGGTCAGCCACTCTCCCTCTCTCGCTCGCTCTCTCTCACACACACACACACACACACACACACACACACACACACACACACACACACACACACACACACACACACACACAGTCTCTCTCTCTCACAGTCTATCGTTCTCTCAATTTCTCCCTCCATTATTAGGCCACTAATGTGTGTGTGTTCCTGTAGGTGGAGCTGTTTCAGAAGGACGTAGACTACGGGCTAGCTGAGCTAGCCAACGCCTCTGCCAGTGACAATTCTCCGATTAGCCTCTACGAATACTTTCACATCTCCCCTATCAAGGTATGTGCATGTCTTCTTGTGTGTGGATTCAGCTTCATTAGCTTGCTCGCAATCGGTGCATCGGTGTCATTAGCAATAGGTTTTCTTGAATATACGATGTAAAATACTAAACATATATAGCAAGGTGTAATAACAGAAAGTTGTAACTGTACAGTTACTTCACTTTTGTTGTATTGTGATTATTTAAAAAAAATGACATTGTTTTTTGTAGCTACTTCAGCTACTCTGCCCTCTCTGCAGTTGTTTTCTAGAAACTTCATAAGCAGATTTTTTGGTAGTTAATGGGACAGTAGTATGTGAGTAAATGTCTACAGTTGATTTTTGCGGCAACACCCATTCCTCCATCCGTTGTGACCTTGACGAGTGTCGCTACTGTCTCTCCTGCTATGTCCAGCTCCACCTGAGCCTCTCCCTGAGCACGGGGGGGGAGGACGGCATGAAGGCGACCAGGGATTCTGAGCTGATCCCCGTCCAGTCCCTCAACCTGCTGCTGAAGAGCATCGGAGCCACGCTGACCGACGTGCAGGACGTGGTCTTTAAGTACGGACTCACGGTTGGCTTGTGGTTACCATTACAGTTCCCTACAGTCTGCCCTCACACGCGGAAGTGTCCACGCAGATGACGTGACGGATAGATCAGACGTCTGTGTGAACACGCCACGCCCATGTGGGGTCGATCATATGTCTTAGTTGACGTTGACTACTGTTTTGTTTTGGCTTTTCTTTTTCTTTTCTTTTCAGATTAGCATTCTTTGAGTTGAACTTCCAATTCTGCACTACTCAGCAGCTTCAGTGGGAGGTTATCAGGCATTACTCCAAGCAGGTAATATACACACACTCACAAACATGCGTTCATAAATATTCAATAATCAATAGCAAATTCAATTCATCCCTACAATGTCATAAAGCTAAGATTTGACAAAATGGAAGAATTTACCTGGGTCTGTCACAGAGACTGAGCAGATTCAGGGAGTATGGCCGTCACCCTAACTGTGTGTGTGTGTGTGTGTGTGTGTGTGTGTGTGTGTGTGTGTGTGTGTGTGTGTGTGTGTGTGTGTGTGTGTGTGTGTGTGTGTGTGTGTGTGTGTGTGTGTGTGTGTGTGTGTGTGTGTGTGTGTGTGTGTGTGTGTGTGTGTGTACGTGGTATGTGTCTAGGCTATTAAACAGATGTATGTGTTGGTGCTGGGGCTGGACGTGCTGGGAAACCCCTTCGGTCTGATCAGAGGACTGTCTGAGGGCGTGGAGGCCTTCTTCTACGAACCCTATCAGGTAAGCCAGAGGAGCAATGACAGAATAGCAGCTGAGCATTTGTGTTTTATGTTGTCTTTTAAGCTGTATTGATTTTTGTTGATGTTTGCTGCTGTATAAGGAAATGTAAAAGCGTTTGTAATTTACTTTTTCATTCCGTTATTTAGTGACGTGTAAAACAGACCCAGACATGGAATTCATTGTTGACAGTGCACAGGTTGTAGTTTACGGCTGACCTTCTGTGTTTACATTACATGACAAATTATATATCGGATGATGATGGACTTAGCCATGCTCCTGGAACAACATGAGGTGTTTCCTAATTTGACTGATCGCCTTAACCAGATTAGGATTCTCCTATTAGTGTTCATGTAAACATGAAATGTAAACACCTTACTGTGTGCGTATGACCGTATTCTGTCTGCTGAGCCATAACCTAACTAAGCCTTTATGCATGTAAACCCACTGGTTCACTTCGTAGATCTCCTCGTAAACTGTTGCTATTGGTGTGTCGTGGTTTCCTAGGGTGCCATCCAGGGGCCAGAGGAGTTTGTTGAAGGCATGGCTCTGGGGGTGAAGGCTCTGGTCGGGGGAGCTGTAGGTAAGCACTGCTCAATCTCTGCTCACGGCTGTCCAGTAGCTGACCAGAGAAAACTCAACAATATCACTCACTCACAAATCATTTGAGTTGTGTTTTAGATCTTGGCTTTACTGTATAATGGATCATTCAAATTAATTCATAGTTGTGCATTTTAATACAGACTATATTTAGGTTAATGAATCTTAATAAATTAATTTATCTTAAAAAATATATTTAAGAATGGCCTTTTTTCATTTAACTATATTTATTTCTCAGGCGGTATCGCGGGGGCGGCCTCTAGGATAACGGGCGCCATGGCGAAGGGGGTGGCGGCCATCACCATGGACGAGGAGTACCAGCAGAAGAGGAGGGAGGCCATGAACAAACAGCCCAGCGGCCTGAAGGAAGGTCTAGCCCGGGGCGGCAAGGGGCTGGTGTCTGTAAGTGCCTGTGAAACCTAATCACCTATTCAACCTATTCACTCTCAGGGTGCTTTGGACAACAACGTCTGCGAAACGACAAAAAAAACATCTAAATGTTTGCTTTGAGCAGTAAAACCGGTCGAGAATAGGTTATTCGTTGTATAATCCTACATTTCATTGGTTGCTGTGGTCGAGATTGGACTGGATTGGAAATGTGATCTCTTCCTCTTCCTCCTAGGGCTTTGTCAGTGGCATCACAGGGATTGTTACCAAGCCCATAAAAGGTATGTGTTGTTCCTGACTCCGGAAAATGTTGTAAAACCTCAGACCACGGTAGAGTGATTTGGGGTTTGAGTTCTGCTGCCTTAATCGTGCAGTACTCAGGCGATTGGTTTGTGTCACGGAGCTGATTGGATTTCCATCCACTCTGTCCTCATGTGTACTTGCCAGTGTTGCAATAGACATGCACTATTATGAATTAGATAATAATGGACAAACAGCTGCTGCCTACTACTCAAGGCTCATCTGTAGACTAATGAACATCTAGACCAGTAATAGGTCCAAATGTCTGTACCTGAGCATCGACAACTCCATCAAAGGTCTTTTGGAGCATACAGATCCATGCTCACCTGCGCTAGACCGCCCCTTGTGAGATTGTTAAAACATGTTGAAGTAGCACTGTGTTTGTATGTTGTATATGATTGTCTGTTCCTCCCTAGGCCACTCCCTTAGGATTTGCCTAGCATGTCCCATAGGTGCTTTAGTGTTTTGTGTGTTCAATATCAGCTGTGTGTTTTCTTCAGTTGACTGTATGCGATGTGATGTTGTTTGTTGGCCAGGGGCCCAGAAGGAGGGTGCAGCAGGCTTCTTTAAGGGCATGGGGAAGGGTCTGGTGGGAGCGGTTGCCAGGCCCACTGGGGGCTTCATCGACATGGTCAGCAGCACCTTCCAAGGGATCAAGAGGTGTGTGTGTGTGTGTGTGTGTGTGTGTGTGTGTGTGTGTGTGTGTGTGTGTGTGTGTGTGTGTGTGTGTGTGTGTGTGTGTGTGTGTGTGTGTGTGTGTGTGTGTGTGTGTGTGTGTGTGTGTGTGTGTGTGTGTGGATGGCGTCACAACCATACGTTGGGATGCATTTGCAAAACCCTCTGTTTTCATGCATTTGGCTACACTACAATGCGAGAACAGCATTTTCAAATGTGTCCATTTTGGAGAGATCTTTGAAAATCTCTTTGGTGGACAAATGCTGTATGTGTGAATGACAATAAAACACTGAAACAATGAATGTGGGGCCACGCAATTGGATCTGGGTGGTCTAGGGTCTGATTTAACATCACAAATTGTTTGTTTCCAAACACTGATACAAAAGTGTGTATTGTATTTTCACACATATGAGGAGGATTTAATGACTTAGGCTGCACTTTGTTTTACCCATTGAAAATATAGTTGTTTTTTTATTTATTTATTATTATTTATTTATGTTGTGTGTACTAGTTTAATGGGATTGTGAGCTATGCAGTCCTAACTGTGTGTGTGTGTGTGTGTGTGTGTGTGTGTGTGTGTGTGTGTGTGTGTGTGTGTGTGTGTGTGTGTGTGTGTGTGTGTGTGTGTGTGTGTGTGTGTGTGTGTGTGTGTGTGTGTGTGTGTGTGTGTGTGTGTGTGTGTGTGTGTGTGTGTTCTGTCCACCAGGGCGGCCGAGACCTCCCAGGATATCGAGTCTCTACGTCCACCTCGCTTCATCCATGAAGACGGTGTCATACGCCCGTATAAGGAGAGGGAGGGGCTAGGCAGTCAGATGCTACAGGTGCGTCAACTCCTCCAGCTCATTTTACTGACTACCAACTAACTCACAGCCGGGAGAAAGGCGTGTGGACATGAATACACTGCTTGGATGATAGTCATATTATCTCACATTGTGACAAAACGCTTTGTAGTCTATGAAAAGATCCAGTCTATGAAAAGGTCCATCCAGATGTGTGATGATTAAATCAGTCTTCCAGCCTATCCAGTGGACTGTAACAACTTGGTAGGCGTGTCTATCAGTCATACATCTGGGTGGACCCTCCCACTGTGTGATGTCGCTATGCTAATGACAAATTTAGTCACGTGACAATATTGAAACTGCCTGTAACGGCTAATCACCCTCACGCCTGGTGGGAAAATAAATCGTGGCTATTTTAGGACTGAAGATGTTCCGTTTCATTTCATTGACTCAGTGGTCTGCGTCAGCCATCCTATTGACCTTCGTAGCTTAGCTGTATTCCTAGTGACGAGCAGAAGATCAACACTGTGTAAAGAGAGAGCTAGCCACACAGCCACAGACAGCCACAAACGTAACTAGCTCTCAAGAGGATCCTAGGCATGATGTCATGTGTTGGTCTCTCCCTAAAAACATATTCTATATTCTTGCTGAATCGGTTTGGTTGTTTTATGGTCTGCCGATAGTAGTAGTCAAACACATTGTGTTGTGGTAAAGCAAGATACTGTGTCACTATTCACAACAACACGCTACCGTGTCACTAAATGCAGTGACTCTAGATGTGAGTTAGGGATGGGCAAAACATTGATATTTGTGGAGTGTGTGTGGCTGGTGGCTGGTTTAAGCAGCCTCATCTGGCCTGAGTTACAGTTATTACACTATGGCTGGTGAGGCTGCACACCCGTGGGTCATTGTTAATCAAGGCCCACAGGTTAAGAGAGCTATAAGAGATATAAGAGCTCTAGCGTGTACCATCTGCTGTGTTCAAAATGATTCAAACTCATCTTGTGTCCCGCAAGTAGCCATTTTAATTGCTTGTGGCAGCGTTGTCTGCTACACTCGCCTCGAACAGGGACCTCACCGACCAAGACAAGGACACAGGGTGATGAGGAATCCGGTTTATTGCAAGAGTTTGAATCATTGTAAACAGAGCAGATGGTACACGCTAGAGCTCTTCTCTCTCAAGTGTGTGTGTTGGTGGCTGTTTTAACCTGTGGGCCTTGATTAACAATGACCCACAGGTGTGCAGCCTCACCAGCCATAGAGTAATCTCAGGCCAGGTGAGGCTGCTTAAACCAGCCACCAACACCACACACTTCACAATATCATATTAATTATCGTGATGAGACTAGATATTGATTTATAGATTTTGGATATCGTAGTATTGTGATACGGCATGAGTATTGTCTGTGGTGGTGTCCTTTTCTGTCTGACTGTTCTAGCTGTTCTTTTATTTCCCTTTTCCCACTCAGTCATTATATCCACATTACTGATGGTTATTTATCAAAAATCTTATTTTGTAAACATTTTGTGGGATGTCATTCCTACAATATTGTTGCAATATCAATATCGAGGTATTTGCGGAAACATAGGGATATTTGATTTCGCCCTGTACTAATCGTGTTGTCCAGTTGACATGAATTTAAATAGATTCTCGTCCCGGTTGTGTCAGCTGTTGAGGATAGGTTCAAACTATTGTGTAGTGTTTTGTATTTTAATCTTAACCAGAAATTATGATGACAATTGTATTTCTAGGCGTACTGCACACTAGTGCACACTGTAGACTACACACTGGTCCACACTGTAGACTACACACTGGTCCACACTGTATACTACACACTTGTACACACTATAGACTACACACTTGTACACACTGTAGACTACACACTTGTACACACTGTAGACTACACACGTGTACACACTGTAGACTACACACTTGTACACACTGTAGACTACACACTTGTACACACTGTAGACTACACACTTGTACACACTGTAGACTACACACTTGTACACACTGTAGACTACACACTGGTACACACTGTATACTACACAACTGTGGACTACACACTGGTACACACTGTAGACTACACACTGGTCCACACTGTAGACTACACACTATAAACTACACACTGTAGACTACACACTGTAAACTACACACTATACTACACACTGGTACACACTGTAGACTACACACTGTAGACTACACACTGTAGACTACACACTAGACTACACACTGGTACACACTGTAGACTACACACTGTAGACTACACACTGTAGACTACACACTGTAGACTACACACTGGTACACACTGTAGACTACACACTGTAGACTACACACTGTAAACTACACACTAGACTACACACTGGTACACACTGTAGACTACACACTGGTACACACTGTAGACTACACACTGTAGACTACACACTGGTACACACTAGACTGGCCGCTAGTGTCTGTGAATGGTTTCCCCTGACGTTAGCTCTGTCTCTTTCATGTCCACAGTTGAGATTGGCCTTCGCTCAGTGGAGTGGGACTGGTCCAGAGGATGAGGATGAGGCTGAGGCTGAGCTTGTTGCTTATGATTAGTGTCATAGTTGATGTGTTTGTGGTGTTAGCGTCGTGTGTCAACGTCCAGAGCTTAGCTTGTGTCCGCTAGTGTTCTCCAATAGGACATTAAGGTAGACCCAGAAAAATAATGGTCATTTTGTATCCTTGTTGCTTGAAGCAGGTTTTATGCTTGGACCGATTTAGTTTTGTTAATTTGTTTGTTTACGTCTGTAAGGCGTGTGGTTTTGTGTGTCATTCATTTGTCATTCGTTTTTTCATTTCTCATTAAACATGTTCTCATCGTCAACCCCCACCTACCTTTTTTTGTGTTCATTTGGTTCATTCGTCTTCCCCTGGCTTTCCTTTCCTTTAACACCTCTTGAGTCACTGGGTAAGTGTATGCACTTAGGACAAGTTCGTAAGTTTGTCTTTATTCACCGAAGACAAACTCCCATCTGTATTTTATCTTTTTGTTGAGAGGGGTGGCGGGAAAGCTTTATTCTCGTTATACTTCTTTGAATCATACTAATTGTTATAAACAAATGAGTGACCGAATGAATTGTTCTCCCTTTTCTCACCTCTTCCAGAAAATCGAAAATGGACGTTTCTCCAAGTATCGGTACTTTGCTCACGCCAAGGTCAACGAGTCGGACTTCCTCATGATCACCAAACGGTGAGCTCAGCGCTAACGTCCAGTTGGGACCACGAAGAGCTGCCATATGTTATGTTTTATTTATTTATATTTTTGAGCAATATTATGTTGTATGATGATGATGATGATGATGATGATGGAATAAGTTCCATTGACATTAGTTACGTACAGTAAGATGTCTCCTGCGTAAGAGACATCCATAACAGATTCTTGGCTGGTTTAATTTTCCAGTTTAAAATATTGAAATGAATGTCTGTCTGTTTTCCTATTTGTTCAGGGGCATTTTCTTCGTAACGAAAGGTACCTTTGGTCAGCTGACCTGCGAGTGGCAGTATCTGTTCAACGAGTTCACCAAGGGCCCGCTGATTGTAGAGGACCGACGACTTCGCATCGAAGCAAAGGTACGCACAATCTAAGCGCCTCTAAGTGAAAGAGAGGCCACCGGTAGCATTGTGACGCAGTGGGTTAATTCAGATGGTGCAGGAATATAGACTGTTTTTTTGTTACGTTGTTTAAATATACATAGAAAGTCCAAAAGTCATTGTTGAGTGTTGAATGGTCTTTAATTATTGGGCTGTTGTGGTGTGCTGTGGCAGGAGAGGGTCAAGTCAGTCTTCCACGCCAAAGAGTTTGGGAAGATCATCAACTTCCGAACTCCAGAGATCGCCAAGGTAAGGACCGTACACATAGTAAATGGATAGGAAAGCGTGTTGCAGGGGAGAGAATGATCCCCCGTCAGCAGTAATGCAAAGAGTTTGGGTCGTGAACTCATGACCTGCATGTATTTTCTTGCAGTGGGTTCTCACCAAGCTGGAGGACGCCATGGATGGTTTACCCAAATACTGATGGATCCACACAGGCTTACATCCAACCACACGGGAAGGGAAAGAATATCAGTAACAACACACACACACACACACACACACACACACACGCGCGTGTATATATATATATATATATATATATATAGATTTATATATCTGTGTGTGTGTCAGTGCCTTTGTTCTTTGCAGCATGCTACATTTGACTTAAATCAGTAACTTGCGGAATGAACCGGTTTGTAACACTGTTGAGAATGAGTGAGTCTGTGTATGGACGCATGTTACAGGAGTCATAATTAATAATAAGTGTCTCTATTATAGAAAAAGAAAGATTTAAAATGAATAAACGTTGTCTTTCGTTATCATTTGCTTCTGCTGCCACACTTGAACCGTGTGTATGTGTGCGTGTGTGTTTGTTTACCATTAAGATACTACCACAATAATAGCATATGCTGGTTGAAGTAAAACAATTGTTTTTTTTATGATTTATTGGAGTTTAGCTCAAAACGCTCCAAAAAGTTCTGCTCACAACTAAATTTTAAACAAGTGATGAATGTTTTTTGTTTTTTTTTGCCTCATAGAATTTGGGACACTGGCTTGTGATTCAAGTTCAAACACACATCTTGCACACATTATGGCGATGGGAACGGGTCTATCTAATTCAAAAACATAACGACTATTGCCAAACATCGCAGCGAGACGTGCTGTTCCGTGTGTGATTTACAGATGCATGTTATTTTTTTATATATTTTATCAACTGTGTATATTTATCTAGGATAATGCAATGTGTGTACAGATCCACATGAATTGCATATTGCAATTTTGGGATTTTTATGTTTTATACCACAGTTCTACAATGCAAAGAGAAGTTCTGCTAGTTGGAGAACATTCACACGTCTCCCTTGGCTGCTGTCTGTACTGGCTTGATACGTTTAGTTAGGTTTTTGTTGGTGTTTGTGGCCCTACATCTAAAGTCTAAATGTGTTTCTTGGTGTAAATGTCACTAAAGTCTTTGTCCATTTAACATTTAGGGAAACAAATACATAACTGTAGAATATTGTGTCATTGAATGTATAATTTTGTTCATTTGAGATTAATAAATGGCTTTAAAGTAAACACTTCGCCGTCTTTCTTTGGTTGGTTATATTTATCAGTTTCTACCTTTCGGACAAACACAACTGACACTGCAGCGTTTAATTACAACTATGTTTATTAGAAACTATCATGAATATAATTCAAGTTATTTTTAAGAAAAACAACACAAAGGGTGGTGTACAAGTGTACAAACTCCCCCAACTCAAAATAAATATCTGTAAGAGTAGTCGTAGCTTTGGCTGCTAAACTTGGTAGCGTCTAAGAAGGACATAGTAAAATGGTTGTTTTGAATAAACAAGGCACTTGGAGGGGGGGAAAAAAAGCATAGTATTTCACAGAGTATACATTTTGATAAATTATTAATTGTTATTTGTATACATATCAATTTAACATTTTTGTTATGCATATTATAAAACACAGCGCAGTGCATTCAGTTCACTCCAAAACCATCTTCACTATTGGCGTGAATCTTACTCGGGTAGCCCTACATTTGTATTATGTTAACTTAAATAGGTATTTAGTCCACACACAGACTGATGATAAATAAGTGACTCATTCTATAAAGCAGATCTCTACAAGGGTTATTCCTATTTCATTCTGATCCTATCAAAAAAGAAAACGCATTACTTCTATCTAAAAGCAGTCTCGACCATATCTACAAGAATTATTGTGAAGAGATTGCGTATTACAATGCAAAAAGACTATCCTTCCGACCACAGCGATGTGAGGGTGGCCATTTTCACTTTATCTCATCTCCTGTCAATTTCTGTCTGGGGGCCCCCAAACCTAGCCTGCCTCTTTATCCTCCTCCTCCTCACACCAAGTTGAACTCCTTAAGGTTGTGTCTCAGGATGGTGTCTTTGACCACCACAAACACAAAGCGGATGTTCTCCGTGTCGGTGGCACAGGTGAAGTGGGAGTACACCGTCTTGTCCTTGTCCAGGTTCTGGTCCATGTACATCTTCAGGATGAAATCCTGTGCTGCTTTCAGGTCTTGCTGAGCACCTGCGAGTTCAGGAAAGGCTTAATATAGTTGTGTTCACTTTGGATAAAAGCGTCTGCTAAATGACTGTAATGTATCTGCATAAGTGATATACTTAAATACTTACAATATATATACATGTATATACACACATATATATATATATATATATATACACACATATATATACATATACATATATATATAGTAAGTATTTATTATACTGTATATCGTTTCTTGTCTCACCTTTTAA
This sequence comes from Muraenolepis orangiensis, assembly GCA_027704905.1. Taxonomy (NCBI): domain Eukaryota; kingdom Metazoa; phylum Chordata; class Actinopteri; order Gadiformes; family Muraenolepididae; genus Muraenolepis; species Muraenolepis orangiensis. The sequence goes on from CM051017.1 coordinate 19,217,467, forward strand.
TCAACCAAAACTATTTGGTTGTGCAAATGACTAAACTACATTTGACTAAACTACATTTCCGGACTATCAATTCACTGTCAAAACAAATGTCAGCTCAGGATAGACGTTGATGTTTGATTCTACCCAAACTAAGAATTTATGAATTTATTATCAGAATGAATAAAGGTCCCGTAGTTTAAAATCCCAGACACACAGAAATGTTACCAAAGATTACATTAAATGAAGCAAAGACATTCACCAGAATCAGAACATCTGTCTCCCCACACGCGCTATTAACCAAAGCTTTCCTCAGGAGTAAGCCCAAGCCAACATTTCCAGAGGCAAGCTCCTGTTTCATTACTTTACACACACACACACACACACACACACACACACACACACACACACACACACACACACTAACCTGTGAACTCAGGGAAGTAGTTGCCAACGTGAGAGTGCTGGATCTTCTCGGTGAGGATGTCTAACTTGTTGAGGAAGAGGACGATGGATGCTTTCTGGAAGAAGGGCTGGGTGATGATGGTCTTGAACAATGCCTTGCTCTCTTCCATGCGGTTCTGAGAGGGGGCGAGAGAAGAAGCTTTAGAGCAGGGGTGTCCTCTTAGATATGCTCCTATTTATCTTTTGGCAGTGACATAACAGCAAGATTATGGGGACAAAATCTCTTGACACTGCCAGATCTTTGTTGGAGAGTGTGTGTATCATCTGGCCAAAACCACCACTTGTCCCATTAACCACTCGTCTAGACCGACCATGGAAGTATTTGACTTCCGCAGAAATGTTGTCAGGGGTGTGGGCGATGACAGAGTGTGGGCCCTTTAGCTCAGCTCAGTCTCCTTGGCTAAGGCTATCGGACCTTAGCGGGCAACCAGGATGCAAAACTCGTACCTCGTTGTCACACTCCGCCAGGACCTGGTCGTACTCGCTGAGCGCCACCAGGAAGATGATGGAGGTGACGTCCTCAAAGCAGTGGATCCACTTTCTCCTTTCTGACCTCTGACCTCCCACGTCCACCATCCTGAGGGGACGAGACACAGCCTCAAACGCGGGCCAAATCCTCACAGACGTTATTCATTATGTTCATTTGGAATGGTGATTAGTTTTCAATATGTTTTGAGTCTCCGAGCCTCATGTCTATAGGCGTGTCTGTCGGCGTGCCTAGGAGCAAGTCTGGCCGTGTCTGCGGGCATGTCTACCGTATCTGTCTCGGGAGTATGTCTGCGGGCATGTCTCGGTTTCGTGTCCATAGGCATGTCTAGGGATGCGTCAAGGGGGGGTGTCCAGGGATGTGTCAGGGGGCGTGTCTGTATTAGGGGCACTGTGTCCTACTTGAAGATGACGTTCTCCATGTCGAAGGGGTATTCGATGATACCAGTGGTGGGCACTCTCACTCTGACGATATCCTGCAGGTCCGGTATGTATGCGGGCTCTGAAATGCGATCCAGCTCATCAAGATAACTATAAAACATGGGGATGATAAGGAAACAGAATTGGTGAATTTCAAGGCAAAAAAATAACAGCAAAATGGATGATTCATAGTTAAGAGAGGGCATATATGTATGCCAGCATACACAACTTGCTGTTTTGGTAACTTAAAATAGACAGTCAGTTAACCATAGTCTTTCCCCTCATACGTCTGCTGCTGCTGATGCTGCTGCTGCCACTATTTAGCCACCATGAAAAACCCACTGCAGTAACCACTCAGCGGCCGCTCAGTGCTCACTATTTGGTGGAGTCGGAGAGCTGGTACTCTCTGCGTCGGTCGTAGCATGCATGCACACCGCCGTCCGTCCACAGGCTCTTGATGGACGCTGCGAGAGTCGGGTCAAAATCCTCCACTTTGTCCACTTCCACCTCCAGCACGGCGTCGCCGTTTGCCTGCGTTTGAAATAGTCTTATGAAAGGTCCTGTGTATACAAACATTGTATGTTTGTATATACTTTATATCTATATATAGATATATATCTATATATAGGTTTTCAGATTTAGATTCATGCCCGAAATAAAGGTCAGGAACCACCGACGACACGGTCAGGAAACACTGACCTAGATTCGACGACCCAGTCGACCCTAGAGTCAATGACACGGTCAGGACCCACTGACCTAGAGTCGATGACACAGTTGACCCTAGAGTCAATGACACGGTCAGGACCCACTGACTTAGATTGGACGACACGGTCGACCCTAGAGTCAATGACACGGTCAGGACCCACTGACCTAGATTCGACGACATGGTCGACCCTAGAGTCGACGACATGGTCGACCCTAACTAAACCACGTTTCTTCTGTCTTGTGTTGGGTCAACACAAAATGCAGCCTGGGATGGATGGGAATGGATTAACTAACTGCTGCTAACATACTGCTGACTTTCAGAGTGGACCAGGCGCCAACAGCGAACTTGGAAGCAACCAGGATTTAGGAAGTATGCAAAATATGTCCTGTATAATAAATTATGGTATGTAAAACTATGTGATGCTATCTACGACCCGATTCGCCCACATAAAGACCAACTTATACTCGTCTGGCCAAAATATCAGGCAATCTTTCCAACGTGAAGAACATCACTGTGGAGTGTGTGTGTGTGGTTGGTGGCTGGTTTAAGCAGCCTCACCTGGCCTGAGTTCGACTGATTGGCTGGTGTGAGGCTGCACACCTGTGGGTCATTGTTAATCAAGGCCCACAGGTTAACACAGCCACCACCACACATGCTTGACATTCCTCATCACCCTGTGTCCTTGTCTTCGGGATGAGGGCTGCTTGGGAGGAGCAAGTAGCCCTCCTCCCAAGTAGCCATGTTAATGGCTGGTGGCAGCGTTGTCTGCTACAATCACATATGCACATGCATCACTAGTCATCACAAATGTAGCAGGTAAGAAAGACCGCCTGTTTTGGCAACCTCTGAGGGCCACACCAGTGGCCTATAGAGACCCACAGCTATTCAGCCTTACTTTAACCTTACAGTAAAGCCTCTCATGTTTGGGGTTTGCCATACCTGACTCTCGGCTTCGGTGAAGGCAATGCCGAGAGGCTCCATGGCGCGGACCATGGCCTGCATGGAGGTGAAGATGTTCTGGAAGACCAGCTTGCCGTAGCTCCTCTTGTCATCGTCCGAGAAGCCCCCTCCGTGGATGATCCTCATCTGCTTGATAAAGGTGCTCTTGCCGCTCTCCCCAGTGCCTGAGATAGGGAGGCGTTACCAGGCCAGGAAGTGAACCATGAATTATCGATGAGTGCTGAAAGGGCTATATATATATATATATATAAATATATATATATATATAAATATATATATATATATAAATATATATGGATGTGTGTCTGGATGTCTGCTTTTTACGACAAATGAAGCGGAAGTGCCGGAGATGAACTTGGCTTAAAGAAACAAGGTGCTTAACCCTTGTAAATACTGGGGGGGAAAAACGAGAAAAGGAACTTAAGAATACTTTGGGATCCGACAACATCATTCAGGTTCTCAACATCATTCATTCAGGGGGTCCAGAGTCAATAAGGATATACAATGCTGCCACCATACTTTATTCTACCTGTTTCAAAACCCTTACAGCTGTCTGTTACTTTATATTTCTGTAGAACAGAAAACAAATAACTGCTCTTTACTCTTTATCGCCATCAGTGGCGGCAGTAGCTCAGTCTGTTGGGACTTTGCTTGGGAACCGGAGGGTCGCCGGTTCAAGTCCCCGAAACGGCATCTCATTTAGTGTCTCCTTGCGTGTTTTGCATGCCATCGCGCTGAAGCTCGGCTCCTACTGAGTGACGGACGCTCAGACCTGACCGGGGGGAGCTCATTTGAATGTACCTTGTTTACAAGTCAAGTTTCTGGAGAGGAGAGAGAGAGGAGTTTTGGGTAAAGTCAAGCCTCTAAATGCAGCTTGCCGAAAAAGGCAAATCACCCCATGCAGAGGTCATCGCAGTCTCCTCGAAAAAAGACCTTTGAAAATGGACGACAAACGGTGCCAGTGATTGGGTGGGGGGATCTGCTAAGCCAATCAGTCGGCGCGTTTCATTAAGAAAGCAATTGGATTTCAAATGTGGTGGCCTGTAAAACGACCGATTCTCTGAATCCGTCGATGGGATTCAGCAAGGATGTGTGCCACTTGCTTTATGTCCCTCTATCACTGGGGGACATGTGTCAAATCAAATATAAAATATCACTTTTTGTGTTATTCTTAACATTTTAATTTGGTTGTGAAGAAGGAATGTAATACTTTTTTTTAACCTTTGTTGTTTGTGGAGAAAAGTAAAGGAAAAAGGATTTGATGTTTCGTGAGAGTGTTCAGATGTCAAGTAAAGTTTAAGGTCATTCAAATACAATTCAAATTAATGTACCCAGACCTGAGGGGAAGACAGGCAGTAAACCAGTGAGAGTGAATATTTGATTTGGCTTTCTCTCTCTCACACACACGCACACACACACACACACACACACACACACACCACACACACACCACACACACACACACCACACAACACACACACACACACACACACACACACACACCTAGCTGCCTGTTAAATGAATACATATCAATAAATATACAATGTCAATATAACCCAAAAGTATCACTACAGTATAGTTATATTACACTAGTTTAAGATTGGATTAGATTAGATCAGAACAGATCAGATTGAAATCAGGATTAGATTGGGCCAGGGCTAATACCAAACTGAATAATACATTAAACATGGAGATCTCGATATAATCCATGAGCACAAGAAGCGTGAAAGTTCCAAAATGAGCCTTCGCTTTACCAATACACAATTAATCAATGATTTATTTTATCCAGACATATTCTATTCACCCCCTTGCAAAGCTCTTTCAAGGATGACGGACCAGAGATGCAAATCTTGGCTTCCAGTGGCCCCATGTGTTTGCATGCGATGTGGCCGCAGGCAGCTAGTTATGGCTGTCTCACACACCACCACCAAACAGGTATAGGTATGTCATAGCGGCCTGTGTGTGTGTGTGTGTGTGTGGTGTGTGTGTGTGTGTGTGTGTGTGTGTGTGTGTGTGTGTGTGTGTGTGTGTGTGTGTGTGTGTGTGTGTGGCTGATAGTGATATTTGAACAGGTGCCACGATGCTTTTACCACCGCCCAACAGCATACAAATAACAATGGAGACCATTAGCTATCATAACATCCATAATTGATTAAATTGCGAGCCCAGCTTTCATCCTGGTTATGGGGGTTGTTGTCATGGCTTCTGTTATATACACACCCAAAAAAATAAAAGAACAAGAGCACTAACCACTCCTAAGGTGCACTTTAACGCACTGAACAGAAGCCTACAAATAAAGAGTGACTATATTCATCACGTGTTAAATCCATTTTCGAAAGTGGGTGAAACCGATATTCAGCAGAATCCGAACTTAATGGACGTTTTGTGGGTGGATGCTCAAAGTAGGCTGTGTGTGAAGTGAGGACGAAGTGTGGATACACACGCCTGGATACCAGTGGGGTCGCAGTGGGCGCTGCGCCACATCCGGAGATGGTGCAGAGAATAACGTCCTGCAGGCTTAAAGGGAAACGTAATGCCTTACGCGATATGAATGATGATACGGCATGTATTCCCATATCCATACCAAATAACATTGACTATAAAGTAAACCGTGGCATTCTGCATACTTGCATAGACCTATACAGGCTTACAATACAACTTGTTTTAAAGGATAACCAAAGGATAACTGTTTGTTTTGTTTGTTTTACTTGTCACTCCTTACGATTTCACCGTGCATAACTGTATGTATGACATTCTATGAAATCGGCACATGTGGTGCACTCTCTACGGCCATGGGGAACTTGCAGGTGTGGTCAGCCTGGATGCTCACCTAACAGCAGTAGTTTCAGCTCCCTCCGAGAATCCTTCTTGTCTTTCCGCAGCTGTCTCTCGATCTCCTCATTGATTCTCTTTTTGGCCTTATCCTCTTGCGATGAACAACAACCGGCCATATTTTCAACCACGAACGTCCTATAGGAACGTCCTCTTGCGCGCCTGGCAAACTGTGGAGATATGGACCCAACCCGCGCCTCCTCTGCGCTCCCCCTCGCTCCACACACACACTCACACTCACACACACCCACACTCACACCCACACACACGCACGCACCCACACGCACACACACTCCTGGTCTCAGATGGAGTGCGCCTTGCGCATCTTTATGTCTGCTTGACTTTTTTTTAATTTACTTCCAGTGTTTGAAGAAAAAAATACTGAAGATCCCTTTACTCGGCTGAGGTTTACTTAATAGTCCTTTCTGTAAACCGTGTGCGTAAAAAGAGCAAGTCATGCGGAAAGGTTTTGGCCGCAGGACGCACAGTGCATCTCTGATGCGTCCTGAACTTTATCCGTTTCTCCATAGGAGGGCGGTGCCAGATGGGAATAAGGAACCGACACGAGAACGTTTAGAAAGCCTCACGTCACAGCCGGTTCATTGGCGGTCGAAACGCGAAAAACTGGTTCGAGATTATAGGCACCGGCTCCGAACCGGCCCCTTAAAATTGGTGGCCTTGGTGGAAACGAGGCAACACCAGCGGCACTGTGGGGGATACATGAATGGGATGGGATGGATGTCGTCTCACCTTATTGACAAAAACACATTACACGTTCCTTCAAGTGCATTCTTTTATCAATATAATATGTATTCAATTAATTGTTATACAACGTACTTGTTTCCACTGTAAATGGGGTGTAGGCCGAGGAGAAAACAACGTTAGACAAATCCTTTATTCAAAGGTCTTCTGGAATAGACTCTTAGTTCTTAATCAAATGCACCATCCCAGAAACAAGACTTCTCGAAGACTTTCAGCTGTTCTGACATGTGTGGCATGTTTATTTGTATGTCTCAACGTTAAGTTAACAAATACTTAATGATAGCTGTGTTATTCATCCTAATTAACACTTGTACTCACTAATCAAATAAAGAAAATGGGGGGAAAAAACATTAGGCCCGCGTTAAAAAGGGTTTTCCTCCAGTGTAGAAAGTACAACAACATTGTTTTGTCAATCGTGGGTTTCAAGAAGTATCAAGAAGCATGGTCGTAGCCATTGGTAAGATGTTGGATTAGAATAGTTGTCTTTATAGTTTTGAAAAGTGAACATTGCTGTTTTGGGAAAGCAAACCAACAAAACACAAAATGTACAATCTCCTCTCAAAAAACAGGAAAAACAAAACAAGGATGAAAATACATTTTTTTCTTCCAAAAATCAATTAGCCTTCAGACATACAACACATGACATAGATACGTATCTCCAATAGCGCACATTCAATCTGCCAAAAAAAGTAATGATTACCAAGCCAACAAATATGCTGCCATATATATATATATATAGTATATATGTATATATATACATATATATATTTAGAGAAATGTATGTACAATGATTATAGCATTCATAATTGCACTATGCCTCAACCAAATGTCAATTTCAGGCTTATACTTTAGGGAATAGTTACAAAAAATGTATATACTCAAAATCACTTTGGTGTGTGGCCTTTTGGGGCCACTGGTGCCAATCAGAAACAAGAAGGGCTCACTTTGGTACAAATTGAAACACTTTTGCCCTTTTTAGGAAGGGAATGAAGGGATCGCCTAATTGACTCTCCTCCTCTGCTAGTGAACTACAACAGTCAGACAGTCGGGACTGCAATTAGACCATTAGTAAGACACAGCTGGAATGTGACTGGATAGTCTGGGAGCCCCCCCCCCCCCCCTGAGCGGCTGAGTCCAGGCAGTGTGTGTGTGTGTGTGTGTGTGTGTGTGGTTGGGGGGGGGGGCGGGTAAATACATTGTTGACTGTTGTGAATACTTAAAAAAAAAGGTCAGTTCATTGGTCAGTCTGTTGGCCATTTAAGTCAGTCAGTCGGTCGGTCGGTCAGTCCACTTACTTCTAATTAGTCCTGCGTATTATAATCTCAATATACCTATCTAATCTTCTTATCTTAATCACAATAGTAAACATCGCAAAAGTTGAATCTGGTGCTTGAGTTGTTTGGCAAAATTGGAAATAGAAACATATCACCATAATAATAATTATTATAAGCATTAATGTGGCACAGTTGAACAAGGATACTTAACATGGTCACCTTGGGCAGTTGAGAAGCCGCCAGGTGGAGAGCTTCTGAGCGACGGCACATTAAGAGGCTTCGCTTCTGAGCGGCACTCGCTTTTTCTTTTGTCACTTGCGGTACCAAAGTTAATACAACAAAATAATAATGATTAACTTCAATCAATATCAAATCAAGTCAACGGCAAAAAACAATAATAATAATAATAATAATAATAATAATAATAATTTAAAAATCACAGTTTATACCTATAATATCCAGATACCAGCCCAGTCCTTCATCGGAAAGGATTCTGATATCGTATATATATATATATATATTTAATTTTTTTTCCTGTTCAGCGGAAGGAGGAGTAGTTAAATGCCCACAGCGCAGCCGCTTGGGAACGCATGAGAAACCAGGGAGCAACAATGAGCATACCGGAGACAGGGAAGGCAGGAAGGGAAAAAGGAACACCTTGCTCTCAAGCTCCGAGGTCACACCGACTCTCCGAGGGCAGGCAGACTCCCCGACACCCCCCAGACCACCCAACACCCCCCAGACTCCCCAACACCCCCCAGACCACCCAACACCCCCCAGACCCCCCAACACCCCCCAGACTCCCCAACACCCCCCAGACCACCCAACACCCCCCAGACCACCTCGCTGCTCCTCCGCCCGCCATCGAGTGCACAGACTAGTTTGTTTCACCCCTCCCCCTCCACAATGGGGGGAGTGTCGCGTCAAACAACTCCCCCCCCCCCCCCCCCAACACACACACACGCGCACCCCCCCTCACACACACACACACACACACAACAAACACCAATATACTGTGCTGTACAATAATTACTGTCTAAACTTCCCCCCAGCCCTGTTCTGTTTCCCCGCTGCCACACGCCTTAGCATTTAGCATCAACCTTTAAATACTAACACAACATTGGCATTGCTGACCCCTCCTCGAGCGGGAAGCCAGGGTCAACGAACGGCAAATAAATTAGAATCACGCAAACATTCTTTGCGATTCCGAAAAATCCTCTTCCCGAAACGTCCGACCCCCCCCACCCCACCCCCCCCCCCCCTCCTTAAGTTCCGGTCAGTCAGTGTGTGTGTGTGTGTGTGTGTGTGTGTGTGTTTGTCGGAGAGAGCTGCTCCTTCCCGTCTCTCTGTCTCCCCCGTGTTTCCTTCCTGTCCGGCTACACCAGGTTGTACTCCTTGAGGTTGAGCTGCAGGATGGTGTCCTTGACGGCGGCGAACACGAAGCGGATGTTCTCCGTGTCCGTGGCGCAGGTGAAGTGGGAGTAGATGATCTTGTCGCTGTCGGGGTTCAGGTCCACGAACATCTTCAGGATGAACTCCCGCCCCGCCTGGGCGTCCCGCTGCGGACCTGTTGGAAGGGGACACAAATGCTCAGATCAATAGTTCCACGAGTAGAGTGCAGGCAGGGCTACGGAAGGCACTGGATTCGACTCCCAGCTGAAGGGCACTGGGTTCGACTCCCAGCCGATGGGTTGTGAGTTCGACTCGCAGCTAAAGGGCAGAGGTTTCGAGTCCCAGCCAATGGGTTGTGAGTTTGACCTACCAATCGAAAGGTACTGGGTTTGACTCCCAGTTGAAAGGTACTAGGTTATTTTGGTTAGGTGTTTGCAACCTGATCTGTATTACCTTGTAACGCATCTGGATATGATCACACGAGAATCCATCTTGCCAGGCCTCAAGTTATCCGCTTGTGGGCAAACCAACTACTGAAACTACTGGCAACTACGGGGCGTGGTTACGGTGTGACGACAGCGAGAAGTGACTGTTTGAAAAAACAACAATGGCAGATCCTACAGAGGGTAGCTTAGATGCTGCTGTTGCATCAGTTTTATCTGAACTGGAGAGTCTTTCTTCATTGACAGAAGAGCAAAGAATGACTGAAGGCTTTTTTTGATGGAAAACGTATTCTCTCTCTCTATAGCTGATATTAGCCCGGTGATCGACAGATGTTCATCCAATCACCTACCAAGTATTTTCTGAAAAGTGAGTGCCCTTTTCCAAACCGTTTCCAAGGACCACTTCTCGGATGGTTCTGATAATCTGTAGGCATCCTCACGCAAAGAGGCCGTAACCCTCTTAACCCACACTCCTTCATGACATGTATCTCAAACAAACTCCCTCAATAAAGTCGCTCAAGTATCCCCTGAGACCATCCTGTGCTTGCCAGTTCACATTCTGATTCCGTATGGGATTCTCAGGACACTGAACGTACCGTCGTACTCTGGGAAGTAGTCCACCAGGTGGGAATACATGATCTTCTCCTCCAGCAGGTCCTTCTTGTTGAGGAAGAGGATGACAGAGGAGTTCTGGAACCAGGGATACGTGATGATGGTCCTGAACAACGCCTTGCTCTCCTCCATCCGGTTCTGTGGCCAGAGAGAGAGAGGGAGAGAGACAGAGGAAGGAAAGGGAGAGGAGAGAGAAGAGATAGAGAGGGGGGGGGGGAGGGGAAAGAGGGATGGATGGAAGAAGACAGTGAGAGAAAGAGTGATAGAAAGAGAGAGGGGGGAAAAAGGGATGGATGGAGGAGGGAGAGAAAGAGCGAGAGAGATAGAGGGGGTGAGAGAGAGAGAGAGAGGGGAGGAGGGAGGGAGAAAGATGGAGGGAAATAAGAATGTACAGTGAGAGAGGGGGGGGGCAATAGGGAGGGAGGGAGAAAGAAAGAGTGGATAGAGAATAGCGAAGGGGAGGGAGAGAACAATTCATTATCCTTTAACACTCATTAGGTAAATGTTAATAAACGTTTTACCTCACCGGAGGGAAGGAGCAGAGAGAGAGAGAGAGAGAGAGAGAGAGAGAGAGAGAGAGAGAGAGAGAGAGAGAGAGAGAGAGAGAGAGAGAGAGAGAGAGAGAGAGAGAGAGAGAGAGAGAGAGAGAGAGAGAGAGAGAGAGAGAGAGAGAGAGAGAGAGAGAGAGAGAGAGAGAGAGAGAGAGAGAGAGAGAGAGAGAGAGAGAGAGAGAGAGAGGGGGAAAGTCAGAGGAAACAGAAGCGAGAATGGGGGGGGGGGGGCAGCCGTGTCATCTTTAAAGGTTTAATAGCTCCCTGGTGCACCGTCTCAGTGTGTAATTAAAACCAAAGCAGCCACAATTGTAACTAACCAGACCCTCAGCACTGCGTGCTGGCGTGTCCACACGAACACAGCTCTGAAAGAGACCCGCAGACCACGCGCAGACGCCTATTCAAAGCAGAGGGCTGGTTATTTACATGTGTTTTCCAAGGAAAAGAGGGGAGGCGATGGTAAGGGAACAGAGGAAGCGTCTAATCTTAAGTGCCTTCCACTTTCTCGCACTTTCTCGAGACAGTGATCAGTTCTGCTGTCAACGGTGAAGAAACCACCAAGTGTCAACATCAATCTACGTTTAGTCTGTGTGTGTGTGTGTGTGTGTGTGTGTGTGTGTGTGTGTGTGTGTGTGTACCTGTGTCTGTATATGCATTTTTGTGTGCGTTGCTGCATATTTGTGTGTGTGTGTGTTTCTGTGTATATGCATTTATGTGTGTACATGTGGGTGTGTGTGTGGGTGGGTGTGTGTGTGTGCGTGCATCACATGAAACACACCTCGTTGTCGGACTCCACCAGCACCTGGTCGTACTCGCTGAGCGCCACCAGGAACATGATGGAGGTGACGTTCTCAAAGCAGTGGATCCACTTCCTCCTCTCTGACCTCTGACCTCCCACGTCCACCATCCTGAACAAAGGGTGCCAGATTGACACCAAAACTCAACAACCACAACAACAACAACGGCGTCTTCATGTGATTACCTCATAGCAAACCTAATCCCCACCCTATTTCAAAACCACCCCACTGCCTCCTCAGTCTGGGTGGAAACAACCACCCCGAGGACAGTGTAGCAGGCCAATCAAATGATCACACCACCATCATCTTAGCGCCATCTACTGGTGCCAAACAGAATTTAAACACACGGTTCACCGTCTGAGTGTATCAGGATAGTATGGAGAACAGAAAGTACAAAATGTATTTAAAAATCACATAATGTGCTAGATGGTAGAAGTTAATAAGTAAGTTTTGAATGTATTTAACCGTTGGTTAACAAAAAATGGTTCAATAAATAATAAAACAAGTGACAAACAGTACAGTGGACATAGTTTGTGATGTCGACGTATACCATTTGGTTTGTGTAACGGGCAACAGCTGAAGGCATAGTTATAATGTTATAAGTAATGAAGGCATAATGTTTTCTTTGTACTTTGGTGACGCGACCTCAGCGTGTACCTGAATATGACGCTCTGGAGGTCGAAGGGGTACTCGATGATCCCGGTGGTGGGAACCCGGACCCTCAGCACGTCCTGCTGGGTGGGAAGGTAGCAGGGCTGGGAAATGCGGTCCAACGCATTCATGTAGCTGCACACACACACACGCACGCACGCACGCACGCACGCACGCACGCACACACACACACACACACACACACACACACACACACACACACACACACACACACACACACACACACACACACACACACACACACACACACACACACACACACACACACACACACGCACACACACACACACACACATATGCACACACACACACACACATATGTGCACACAAACACACACACACACGCACACACACGCACACACACACACACACACATATGCACACAAACACACACACACACACACACATATGCACACACACACACATATGCACACACACACACACACACACACATACATTATATAATATACATAAAGAGTTATAAAAGGTTTTCAAACAAAACACACAAGAAAACAAACAAACGTCACTAAACATGTATAAGAACATGTATAACATGTATATTCAGGTACTATTTCTCAGAAACTATTTTCAACTATATTCAATCCAACTAAATCGAACTTTATTCATAGTGCTCATCACGCGAAACTGTGTACAATATGTACAACAATAATGCTACAAAATAAAATGTGTTTAAAATTGGAATTAGGAATATCTGAATCACAGAGATACGTACATTTGAGAGGTACACTTAAAAAATAGATTAGACAGTTGATTGGCAAAAATGCGGAACCCATTTTGACGTACTATTTAGTTGAGTCGGATAGCTGGAACTCCCGCCTGCGGTCGTAGCACTTCAGGGTGCCCGGGTCGTTCCATAAGCTCTTGATGGCGTCCACGTAGGGATTCTCTAACGCAAACACCATCTCCACGTCCACCTCCTTCACCAGGTTGGCGTGGGGCTGTCCAAGGACACCCAAACAAACAGAGGGACGGACAGATAGCACTGTTAAAAGAGTTTTCCAGACAAGATTGTCAAAAAAAATTAAAAAAGGCTAAACAACTCCAACTGATTGAACGGTATAAACCAATTTAAGTATCCCCTAAGGTAAACTAAAGAAAGTGAAAAGACCTAATTATTAGGTTAGGGTTTTGTTCTATCAGTACGTACGACTATTTTCAGATATTATATTTCAGACAAAACCTTGGGGCGTGCGTGGACCTAATATCTATAGCTCAAATCCCGGCGGGCCCGTTATTGTTCCGAAAATAATGGAAGCGTATTTGGCGGCCCAGATCCTGTTTTAGAGTGGCCTTAGGTAGCAGTACAGAGAGCTGGAGATAGACCGACGGCTCCAAGATAGACCCAAGCTGCAAGTCTCCATGCAGCGCTTGGTCTGTCACTCACACAGAAAGGCCTACTTTAAGAAGTGCATGAAAAAACTTGTTTAACGTTTAACGAAGCAATGGTGGGGGGGGGGGTGGGGGTGGGGGTGGAGATTAGTGAAAGGTTGCAGATAGAATGCTATTAAATCTCAGAAGTTATGAAATATGACGTATTAAATCAATAACAAACAAAAGACTTTGTTTAACACTAACCAGATCCAAAGCACTTTCCATGATATACATATATATATATATATATTTATTTATACATACATACATAGATCAATTCCAGATATATCCTGGATACATTAGATAGATATACTGTGTTAATCCAAGCGACTAATGCAACGTAATGCAAAGACAAAAAGGGAAGTAAAAGCAGCCGCTTTAAAGTTGTGTTAAGGTGTCTCACTTCCCTAAATATGTATTTACAGTTAAATTTCTGAAAATGAAAATGAAAAACTTTGAAAGTGCAACTGATGTTGCACTTTCAAGATTGGGCCGCTGAATGAGCATTGGGCATTCCAGGAAATGTGTTGAAACGGATGACGAAGCGTCACGTTACTTTTTTAAGATAAAATTCTTACCATGGATGTTACAGTACAATGAGCGAACTCTACTACTTATTAAAGGGATCATTCATTCATGTTCAATCAAACCAAAAAACTTCAAAGGAGACACCCCAATTTCCCCCCGACGCTGTACTAGAGGAACTTTACAAAACATTTCTCAAAATATAACCTCAAGCTCGAGAGAGCTACAACCAACTCACTTCACCAACACTTACAAAAAAAACACTCCAAAAACTCCCTGAAACTAGCCAATCAGAAGACAGGAGACACTCCCTGGACTCCCTGGTACCCTTCTACGAATGCCTTTAAGGTTCAATAGGAAACCCGAGCCATGCTCGAGAAGAGACGTGTCACAGCTCCTGCTACTAACCATCCTCCCCACCCCTGTGCAATCAAGGGTTCAGAGGTCAGAGTTCAGGGTGTGCCGAGGGAGACCACAGCATATGACCTGACCGACATAAATAAAGAAGGGAGTGGTTAGCTCAGCCCCCTCTCTATAAACAGCTGAACCTAGTCCAAATGACGTGTCAGCAATCTACTGTTATGTATTTATTACAGGATTTATAATATTGCATATATTGCGATTGCTATATGACTCACTATTAGTGGGAATGATCATTTATTTTTGAATTCCGATTTTAATTTTCACTTTAAATTGCATAATTTGGCATTTTTTGGGCACTACAGCACTTCATTTATAATGGTGTTACAAATTGACAATTATTGACCCTTATTGGCCATGTTGCGGTTTTGATCACGGTTCGGTGAATTGTTCAGCTCTACTCAGAGGATGATGACCTATGGCTGGCGTCTGTGAAAAGCCTGTTCATATGCAGCACTACTTTGCTCGTCTTACCCTCACAGCAAACACACGGCAACCCAGTAGAAACCAGCACTGATTCACTGTGTGTGTGTGTGTGTGTGTGTGTGTGTGTGTGCGTGTGTGTGAATGTGTGTGTGTGTGTGAGTAACACGCGTACGTGTGCCCCGGAGAGAGAGGGGTCAAGGAAGTAGTATAAGTGACTAAAAAACAAGGTCAAGCACAGTCGAGGAGACCAGGGTGGACTTGCCAACAAGAGGTTGCGCAAGTTGCACTTACTTTACACACACACACACACACACACACACACACACACACACACACACACACACACACACACACACACACACACACACACACACACACACACACACACACACACACACACACACACACACACACACACACACTAACACAAGCAAGTGTGTAAGAGGGGGGGGGGGGGGGGGGGTGGGCAGGGCACAGGAAGCGCGGAAAAGGACAGGAAACGATTACTGGCTGGTTGCTACGAATGAGATAAGACGACACTCTGGGAAAACGGGCACACTCGCTCCGAGGCCCCTCTCGTAGTGTGTGTGTGTGTGTGTGTGTGTGTGTGTGTGTGTGTGTGTGTGTGTGTGTGTGTGTGTGTGTGTGTGTGTGTGTGTGTGTGTGTGTGTGTGTGTGTGTGTGTGTGTGTGTGTGTGTGTGTGTGTGTGTGTGTGTGCCTGTGTGTCAGGGCCTCCTCCCTGCAGCATATACCTTGTTGTGTTCGTATTTGTAGGGGATCTTCAGGGTCTCCATGGCGCGGATCATGGACTGCATGGAGGTGAAGATGTTCTGGAAGACCAGCTTGGTGAAGCCCCGCTTGTCGTCCTCGGAGTATCCCGTGCCGTGGATGATCCTCATCTGCTTGATGAAGGTGCTCTTGCCACTCTCCCCCGTGCCTGAAGAGGGGAGAGAGAGAGAGAGAGAGAGAGAGAGAGAGAGAGAGAGAGAGAGA
Organism: Muraenolepis orangiensis; assembly: GCA_027704905.1. Taxonomy (NCBI): domain Eukaryota; kingdom Metazoa; phylum Chordata; class Actinopteri; order Gadiformes; family Muraenolepididae; genus Muraenolepis; species Muraenolepis orangiensis. The sequence continues at coordinate 19,233,572 of CM051017.1, forward strand.
GAGAGAGAGAGAGAGAGAGAGAGAGAGAGAGAGAGAGAGAGAGAGAGAGAGAGAGAGAGAGAGAGAGAGAGAGAGAGAGAGAGAGAGAGAGAGAGAGAGGAGGAGAACAGAGAGAGAGAGAGAGAGACAGAGAGAGAGACAGACAGACAGACAGACAGACAGACAGACAGACAGACAGACAGACAGACAGACAGAGAGGGAGGGAGGGGGGAGGGAGGGAGGGGGGAAGAGAGGGGGAGGTCAGCCATAGAAGAACAGACATGGTTCATTTATTCATCATAGGCGGAGGGAGTCTAGACTTGTATTGGGGAACTTTGTCTGGTCGTCATCCGGGGGGGTCTCATTAAAATGCATCGGTTTGTTTGTTGGTTTGTTTGGTATGACGTGGATTCACGAATCTAGTTCTTTGATTCTTTTCAAGAGATGATGCAGTAGTCATATTTCACTGGCAAGATAGATAGGGGCACAATTCTCCACATTTGATAGGTCTTCACATTTTCTAATGAATTGATGCCCAAAAAATAAAAAAATGTGGACCTTTAAACTGCATAATCTGCAGCCGTAGAAGTCACTCTCTCTTGCTGGCGGTTGCTCAAGGTACATCCCTGCGTTGTGCGCTATTACTTCACACCAGTGTACTAAGCGGACACATTTCTCTGTCTGGTGCTGTGTCCATGGTTTAAATTGAAGGGCGCCTAGGCTCAGCCATTTAGGTTCTTGTAAAGCCAAAAGGAACCACGGCAGTGTTTCCTAAGACCACCATGATTCAATTGCTTAGATTTATTTGAACATAAGCCAAAGAGAAACAATAAATAAAGAGAGAACTAGATAGGGAGAGGAGGGGGGACGGACGGACGGACGAACCACATTTTGAGTCTGTTCTTTGTTTGTGTGTCTGCGACGTGTGTGAACATGTCTGTATAGGTGTGTGTGTGTGTGTGTGTGTGTGTGTGTGTGTGTGTGTGTGTGTGTGTTTGCAATGCATCCATGCTTGTGTGTCTCAACACACACACACACACACACACATATCTCTAAGGTAGAGTACAAAGGTGTGTGTGTATTGGGAGGTTTAGCATAGGTTGACTGGTCATATATCACTTCCCTCAACCTCAGACTGCTGGCGGTGGTGGAAGGAGAGGATGCTACACGGTGTCATGTGATGAGTGGCATGTCATGTGATGAGCTTGTCAAATTGTTTCATTTAACACATGAAGGAAACAAGCCTTCCATTTATTCATTTTTAACCGCTCCACCTCAAGGATGAGCGAGACTACACTGAGCTATAATATAAACTGGAAAGACAATTTGCATACGTTCTATGAAAATGAAGGCCGCAGAATGATGACATTTATTCAATACATGCTGTGAGCCTTAGTTGGATCATTGTATTTGTGTTATGATTTTATTTTGGATTCTAAAGCGTTAATATTGTGATTGACTGGTCAAAATATCTCCTTAAAAGAGTGATCACCTAAGGAAAATGACATATAACACAAGAGATGTATAAAATAGTATTCAGAGCAATTCCTTCGGAGCGTAGTTTAGAGACTTCCTCGCTATTTTACCATTTGTTACACTTCCGACTTCAGAGGTCTTGAAAGCTCGGCTATGAGAGGACCAACCATGTGTGCTGGCGGGGGGTTAAAGAAGAAGATCTGTGTTGTACTTGTAGCATAAAGGTCCTGCCAGTCCTCTAAGAGGATGTGAAAATACATCAGCCGGCAATATGCTTGGGAGCCTGAATGGAGCGAACCACATGCAGCACACACCGCTTTGGTATACTTCTAAACTCAAAAGGCAGTTGCAGAGTGCTGCATCACGTTATACAGACACTTGTGTAACTGCGCTCTCTATGGTAGAAAGAGGGATGCTATTATATAGGTCTTTGAATTTGTGAGTAGTGGATGTTTTGAAACACAATGGGAAAAACAAGCATGTCGTGTGTGTGTGTGTGTGTGTGTGTGTGTGTGCGTGTGCGCACCTTGTGTTTGTTTGCTATCCAAAGCAGTGTTATAACATACGTTTTTTATTTTTCTGTGACGCTTAATTTGCCCATTCTGTTGTTATATAAATGCTTCCCAGAATGCTTCAGTGTTACTAGCACACAAGGAGCAACACGTTGCATACAGGAGGCAGAGGGAGACCCTGGAGCACACCAATGGGTGGATGGCAGCCATCAATTCAGGCTTTGTCTGGGAAAAAAACCAACAACTACTATGTAGTGAATCAGACAATGTGTCACACACACAACCCTACTCTGTGTGACCCTGCGCAGTGGTCAGTCATCAGTACAATACGCCCGCCGATGCCGATGGAAAACAACTACCGTTAGGATGAATGCAAACAATGTGTGTTTACAGCTTGTAAATACGGTTTCATCCACTTTTATATACTTTATATATTTGTATATACTTAGTATAGACTTACATACATCATTTATTGTATGTGTTTTCAATTTTCAATTTTTTTTTTCTATTTTGCACAATATCTGTTTCAATATCACTTTAATTTCCCACCACATCCTGCATGTGTATTTGATTTCAGTTCTTGAATCTTGAATCTTGTTTTTTTTTAGGGTGGTAAAGTTGCACTGACATTTCTACACTGTTCAACATGTGGTTTTTTTCATTTCATTTTCAAATACTAATTACGACTACTCGGACATATTGGCACAAACAAAAAGAGTGCGTCAAAGACCAAATGAGTACAAAGTACCAGTAGAAAGTCACGTTCAGAGAAGAATACGAAATGGTCTGCCTGCCAGGAGGCTATATCGCATTACACATCATCAATATGAATTAAATACGGATTACGTCTGCTCTCTCTCTCTCTCTCTCTCTCTCTCTCTCTCTCTCTCTCTCTCTCTCTCTCTCTCTCTCTCTCTCTCTCTCTCTCTCTCTCTCTCTCTCTCTCTCTCTCTCTCTCTCTCTCTCTCGGGGTCTCTCATCCCATTCGGGTTGAGTCACTGCAACAACATCTGTACTCGCCAAACGCGCTATAGTGCCAACAGGTATCACGTCGAGTGCACGGATCCTTCCATCATCGATTCCTTCTTTAATATTTAACCGGCCGTGGCCGGCTGGATGGTCCATCGGTACATTCACGCACTGTGAACCTCCCAAAACGGACCACAAGAGATGAGGTCATTGTTTTTCGGTGAGTTTGATTGAGTCCTCTTAAAACCCCCTTGCCGCTGCTGCAGTCTGCAGTCAGTCAGTTGGTTGGTTGAGGTGAAGCAGTCAGTCAGTTGGTTGGTTGAGGTGAAGCAGTCAGTCAGTTGGTTGGTTGAGGTGAAGCAGTCAGTCAGTTGGTTGGTTGAGGTGAAGCAGTCAGTCAGTTGTGGTTGAGGTGAAGCAGTCAGTCAGTTGGTTGGTTGAGGTGAAGCAGTCAGTCAGTTGGTTGGTTGGTTGAGGTGAAGCAGTCAGTCAGTCAGTTGGTTGGTTGAGGTGAAGCAGTCAGTCAGTTGGTTGGTTGAGGTGAAGCAGTCAGTCAGTTGGTTGGTTGGTTGAGGTGAAGCAGTCAGTCAGTTGGTTGGTTGAGGTGAAGCAGTCAGTCAGTTGGTTGGTTGAGGTGAAGCAGTCAGTCAGTTGGTTGGTTGAGGTGAAGCAGTCAGTCAGTTGGTTGGTTGAGGTGAAGCAGTCAGTCAGTTGGTTGGTTGAGGTGAAGCAGTCAGTCAGTTGGTTGGTTGGTTGAGGTGAAGCAGTCAGTCAGTTGGTTGGTTGAGGTGAAGCAGTCAGTCAGTTGGTTGGTTGAGGTGAAGCAGTCAGTCAGTTGGTTGGTTGAGGTGAAGCAGTCAGTCAGTCAGTTGGTTGGTTGAGGTGAAGCAGTCAGTCAGTCAGTTGGTTGGTTGAGGTGAAGCAGTCAGTCAGTTGGTTGGTTGAGGTGAAGCAGTCAGTCAGTCAGTTGGTTGAGGTGAAGCAGACTAACGAATAGGGGTGGGGGGCCTTATTGTGCTGAAGATGTTGAATGGAGTGCCTGAAGTTCTATCATGGCTGCTGTCACGTATGTTATGTTCTATAAAAGGACTTATGAGAAAGGGAACGTAAAGAAGATGTTCCCCAACACGGATCTTCACACAATGACATAATGGTGTCACTCTTTTTGAGAACTTATTTTCCAGGGCAACTTAACACATACTCTCACACATATACACAGGTTTCCTGGGAAATATACTATATATAAATATATATAAATGAATATAAATCAATATATATTTGTATAAAGATCACGCAGATCCCAATATTCATAGGCTACTTTTACATGGGTTCCTCATTTCAATGAACACAAGGTACAGTGGCACACCACAGTACATTTGACATGGTTTTCTCAATGTGCTCTGAAATTGTTAGTTGTAGTTCGTTTTTACCAACTGCTGACGGCTACTGGATTGGATTTATTTTACAATAAGCATGCATACTTTCCAAGTAATGCATGCAGTGTTCTATTCTTAAACGTATCCATGCATCTGGTTCTAAAGACACCTCAAATCACCTCATCAATGGGACATCATATACACCGCCATTGTGTATGTTACACAAATGACACTTAGGTGCGTGTGTGTAATTTCAGTGACTCGGGTATCTCTGCTATGTCGCCCTGCAGGCCGTATAATAACCACGACACGGGCTGCGTGCTCCTAGAGGCCATATTACCACTGCCAGTAATAAGCCGATATACTTTTGCCTAGTCCTTATCCTATGCCACAAAAAAACCCACTATAACACTTAGAGCTTACACAGGTGCAGCTGTGGGCCTCTGGACCGAGAGGTGAAGGTTTTCATAGACATGCTGCAGTTTCTTCCAGTCAGATGGTAGGGAAAGCATCGGGCCAGACATAGCAGTGTGTTCAGTATGTTCAGACAAAGCAGTATAGTCAGTATGTTTAAACATACTCCACATACTGAGTATATTCCGGCCAGACATATAGCAGTGTTCAGACATAGCAGTGTATATTCTGTATGTTCAGACATAGCAGTGTATATTCTGTATGTTCAGACATAGCAGTGTATATTCTGTATGTTCAGACATAGCAGTGTATATTCTGTATGTTCAGACATAGCAGTGTATATTCAAGTATATTTAAACATACTCCACATACTGAGTATGTTCCTTCCAGATATATAGCACTTATGTTCTGGCAATCTCTGCAAGCGACTCCAAAAACTCAGACCCAGAACGCCACCCCCATAAAAACACATTCTCGGAGCATTATGTGGGCAGTATGTATGTATGGATGGATGTATGGATGGATGTATGGATGGATGGATGAATGTACGGATGGATGGATGGATGGATGGATGGATGGATGGATGGATGTTGCAACCCCATCACCCCCCCCCCCCCCCATCTGCCTGAACACCACCAAATGCTTACCGAGAAGCAACAGTTTGAGTTCCCGGCGAGCGTCCCTCTTATCGCGGCGGAGCTGCCTCTCGATCTCGTCGTTGATCCGTCGCGCTTCCTTCGCCTCCTCGCTGAGGCAACACGCCATGATGGACTCCAGTGTCATTCTGATCACCACCCAAAACGACACGCTTTTTGATCGGACTTTGTCGGTCCTCCTAGTTCATCGAGATGTTCAGATTGTCACCACCAAAAACAAAAACAAAAACAAAAAAGAGAGAGAGAGAGCCCAGGACGCCCTCACATGCAGGCCTACGTGTGGTTGAGAGACGCGTGGACGCCCTTATAATGGATGGGGGGGGGGGGGGTGGAGAAATGATTATGTTTCAGAAATGATTTCCCCTCCTCTCCCCTCGCCTTATGTGACAGTAGAAGATAGAAATAGAGTCCAGGAGCAGTTTAGCGTGAATCTCTGTGCAGTCTCACAATGGATGCAATCTGCTTTCCTTTCTTTAGTATGATCAACAGATCCTTTTTTTGTTTTTGTTTAAGACATACCCTTAAGCATTATTCTTCTCCTCCGTGCTCAGACGCCCTTTCTTGTATTGCATCTTCTTGTATTGACACTCAATCGTTTTTTCTATCAAAGATACAGTCCGCAAGAAAGGCGTAAAGGTGTCAATATAGCACGAATAAAAGTGTCCCTTTTTTCTGATGTCCAGTGTGGCTGGTCGTCTCCCCCGGGCGTGGTAAGGCAGAATATGGCGGACTATACTTCCACTCCCAATCCGCTAGGCTATAGGCTGGGATACAGTACAGTTATCTCCTTCTGCCTCGACTGGAAACCAGTGAATCCACACATGCATGCAGCATGTCGCCGGGGGTGGGTGTTAGTTCAATGGAAGAGGAGGAGGGGGAAAAAAAACCCTCAAAAATCAAGTCATGACACGGAGGAATGAACGCTGTTGTGTTTTTCCGGCTGTATAGTCTTCTTCTTCTTCTTCTTCTTCTTCTTCTTCTTCTTCTTCTCCCTTTTCCCCGACCCCCCGAGTTCCTTTCGTGTGTTTTTATTACAGAGACCTTCCTCCTTGCTTCACTCCTCCTCCTCCGCTGGCTGGCAGTGTGTGACGTAGACCTCCTGTCGGCTGGGGGGGGGGGGGGGGGGGAGTGTCGCGTCAAACAACGGCCCCCCCCCCCCCCCCCCACCCCAACACACACGCACAGACACACAGACACACACACACACACACACACACACACACACACACACACACACACACACACACACACACACACACACACACACACACACACACACACACACACACACACACACACACACACACACACACACACACACACCACACACAACCTGTAGAATTATAGGCCACACACTGTGAGACACACATGCAATGATTTTGTTTTTATTTGAGGATTATTGAAGATTATTGTCATGCATCATTTCACACTGTGTCGATCAGGACAGTGTAGACATCCTACCAGTTATTGGGAAATCGGTTCACTTTTTGTACCCTTAACTGCTCATTTCACAGTCAAATATACCTCGATCCCGCACCTTATATTATTATTATTATTATTATTATTATTATTATTATATTATATTATTATTATTATTATTACCTATTATTACCTTCGAGAAAAGCGAGATGGACGGCTATATACATGCATTGCAGACTGAAACACACCACTTAACAAAACACTGTTACTTTCTGTTTGGTCCAGCGGTCCATATACAAAGAGAAACACATTGTGTTACAACCACGGATACTTTATTCCTCATGAGCGTCTGATCTGAGACAGTCCCACTTGTTCACGTGTTTTAAAGCCAACAACCGGTCCTGTTTATTCCATATCCAAAACTCTATTGAGCACCAAATAGAAATAAAAAATAGCAATAGCGTCTGGGAACAAACTTGGTCAAGTTGGCAAACAAATACCAGTATAGGTGCAGCTATAATAACACAGGTGCAGGGAAAACCCTATCAGGTACAGTATCTCGTTTGAAAACAGCATAACATATACATACATATGTGTGTAGTGAGGCCCAGCTCCTGTCATGTCTTGGAGAACAGTCACACTTCACTGTTTGTTAAACGACGTACTACACTCCATCATCTCACTGATGCAGTTTAACCCACTGCTGCCTTAAATACAGTCTGACACATTAAGTTTGAATCCAGGCCAACAGACAGAGTCGTATTGAGCAGCGTTGATGGTAACCCAATTACCATCAGTGGCCAATTGCTTTGTGGCCCAATTAGCGAGCTGAAATGGGGGCATTCGTGGACACATATTATCGCTCAGAATAATCAGTCTTATATTGTCTTTCACGATCCCTTGTACTGTATGTATTATATTCGGAGTACTTTAGTGTGTCATTTAATAAACATATTTCCCTTTTATCGGAACACAATAGCCTACAATCTGTCAAACAGTGTAGCCTATTATTATATCCTAGATACATTTATTATAGCATGCATTTTAGGTAATTTAATTTTTATTTTTTAGGATTAAAACGTGTACGATATTTAATTAGATACGATAATATATGTACAGAGGAAATGTGTTATACATCCATGGTGTAAACATGTGTAACATGTAGACAGTATTACAGAACATGTAGTACATTGCTAAATGGACATTGTCAGTACTAGTACTGACAATCTAGTACTAGTACTAGTACTAGACTGTAAAAACATATATTAAAATAGATGTAGGCCTCCTATGATGTGCCTCCCTAGTACCTAGCTATTAACACTATAGGTGGATTCATTTTCCTTCTGCATTTATTGTATAAAGGGAAGTTTGAAAATGAAACCAACACGACGGGCAGTGCAGCCGCGCAAGAAGTGGGTGACTTTTACTTTGAAGGGACACGTCTCCTGGCCACATTTCCTGTTACCACGTGACCCACGTCCACGCCCTGGTTGCGATGGAAGCGTCGCTATGGCACCGCCCCGCAGGACGAGACGCCTTACTTTCTAACCGGTAGCTTTTACGACAATGGAAGTTAGTTTGTTGACGGGGATGAACAATGTCATGTTTCAGTTTCCTTTCAGTTTCTTTGCTACTTTTTGGTTGCGTCCTCTGTGCATGAGAGATTAATTTAGCAAGCGTGCAAGCTAGCCAATTGTAGCTCCCCTGCAATTACTACACCTACTGGTGACTGGTAAGAACCTGCTTTATCATTTTCCTGATGAATAAGACATGCCATTGTGTTTATTCGAACATTAAACGAAAAAGTATTGTAGACCTGTATCCGTGTGTGTGTGTGTGTGTGTGTGTGTGTGTGTGTGTGTGTGTGTGTGTGTGTGTGTGTGGGTGTGGTGTGTGTGTGTGTGTGTGTGTGTCGCAATGCACGGATATATAACCGTTATATATAACGGGCATTTCTCCGAGCGGATGTGTGTGTGACTGATTGCTTGTGACAGTAAGGATGCTGCCCTAATTGGATTTCAGCCTTCCCTTTCCTGTCGTTTGTCTGGTTGTGCTCCGTTTAATCGGCTCTGGGCCATATGAGCCTTATGCAAGGTGTGCCCGTTGTATTATTCAAATTTTTTTTGGGGGGGGGTGGGGGGTTTAGCAGCCACTGCTTCAAATATTTGCTATTTGATTGAAGGAATTGATCACTTACCCACATTTCTATCGTTTCATTGGGACGTATCCTTTTCCTGCTAATGTATACTCATACTAATGGATACTCTGTGGTTATAAGGGTTTCACTGTGCATGTGTTTGATTAGTGGGGCTCCGGTCTTCTTAGGCAAACAATGGGGAAACTACAGAGCAAGTTCAGAAAGAGGTCACAGCTGTACAGGTAAGAAGGCTTAGGCTTGAAAAGACCATATGTTTATGTTTACCTGTTACTCCTAGCCGAGCTGTGTGTGTTTGTGTGTGTCTTACTATGATTGTCCCCTTGTCAAGGGCGTCCCAGAGGGGTGCGGCAGAAAACACGTCCGACAGTCAAGTCCTACAATATGAACTCGCTCATCAGGGATCCACCAATACTGTCACAAATCTCAGCCCAGATATGTGTGTGTCTGGAGGAAGTGACCAGGTAACAAAACAAACCGTGAGGCCCTAGCAAATTAGGGCACCTATTTTACCACCAGATGTCATGATGTGACTGTGCTGCGTCACTCCTTCAGGCAGTGGTGGTGTACGACTGGAGACAAGGACGGATGTGTCAGTCTTTCCAGGGTCACACCCGGGAGGTTACCAAGGTAGTGATGACTTTGTCAACAATACCTGTGTGCACATGTCAATTAATACATGGCAGTCTCATTGCTATTTTAGCATCTGAATTTCTCTCCTCTCCTCGTCTCCTCTTCTCCTCTCCTATCCAGGTACAGTGTTTTCCGGGTAGCACGTGGATCTTCAGTGCCTCCCGGGATAAGAGTGTGTTGATGTGGGATCTGGATCAGGGGGACGAACCCATACAGGAATTCTGTGGTCATGAATTGGTGGTCAATGGACTTGCTGTCAGCCCTGGTACAGCACACACACACACACACACACACACACACACACACACCCTCGGAATGTCTAACTTAGCTGAGTCTCTAGGGGGCATTGTTTGCTGTGTCATGTGATTTAAAAGCTGAGGCCAATTCAGCTTTTCTCCCAACACACATTCAGCGCTTTGAGTCCCCCCCCCCCCCCCTCCTCCCCTCCTCCCCTCTTAAAAAAGCGGAAGATGACCTAGAGTGCAGGTTCACAGAGATCAAAACCCAGTGACACAACTGCCACCTCCATACATTGGAGGAACAACTGCCTGTTTGTCTGTTACTTGGGACATCACACACTAGGAGTATCCACCCAGATCTATGATGATAGATCAGTCTACCGTATAGCCCACTGGGTCGGCTTGTAGACTGATCTATCCAGACAATAACAGACCATTTTATGTTTAAACAGCCTGTACTGACTAATCACACTCACACCTCCTAGTGGTATCATTTGAAAAATAAAAATTGGGGAAGTGAATCTAATGATAATCTAATGCAAAAACACAAAATCATTGGAAAATCTTTTTTAATCTGGAAATAATTTTGTCACACACACACACACCAGCGGACAGACGATTCTTATATGAAAAAAATGGACAGGCTATGACTAAATGAATAAAGAGGGGAGCTAATGCTTCAACCCCCAGCAATGCTTAGGGCCCAAACCTAGAATGAACCACTTACTCTCCTTTCCCTGGGATGATCTGCATCTCCATGCAGAAGGGAGGAAGCTGTGCAGTGGTTCCCGTGACAACTGGATGTGTCTGTGGGACATTGAATCTGGCCAGTGTGAACACAGACTCAACATCTCCAGGAATCTGGTGAGACATGAATGTTAAACCATGTGTTTTAAAAAGCGTTCTAAAAACAAAACAAAACAAAAATCATCTTGTTTTTTTAAACAGGTGACTCATGTGTGTTGGGTCCCAGGAAGCTCGTCATTAGTCCAGAGTTCAGAGGACAAAACTATCCGGTACCTTTAGGAATCAATATTTCATATTTCAGTAATTCACTGTTATTCATGTAACCCATCCCTTATCACAAGTTCAGTCTCAAATGAATTCAAGGCCCACATAAGAGGCATTACACTCTATAACCCATAGCACCTGAAGGGCTAGTGGGAAAAGGAAGAAACATTGAGAAATAATGCATATAATTGACTTGCACTTAACTTACTACTGGTCAGGTTACACTTTTGCTTCGTAACAAGGTATGTTTATGTATATCTTTTAGCTTACTAGATACTTACTAGCCCCAAGGTAATACTCTCATATATGTTATATTATGATTTAGGCCGTTATTTGATGGCCTACAGGCTGATTGATGCCGGCCTCTACACATCATCAGGTGTTGACTTGTATTTGCGTGTGTATCGACAAATGCAGGGTTTGGGACAGCCGTGCCTGGCAGGTGACAAACACGTTTCCAGCCAAGCAATACATCCAGACTCACTGTGACGTTTCCCCCAACGGAAACTACCTGGTGTCCAGTAGCAACGGCTTCGGGGGCCAAGGCTGTGAGGCCACGGTGAGAGAACACATACAAGCGTGAAGCATTGAGCCGACATACACGCCACCGCAAAGCACCATTTGCTGACACAGGGTCCAGCAATGAAGCTAGCACCTAGCTTCATTGCTAGGTGCATGTTCTAAGGGATATTTGACAGATACGCCAAGAAAAAGCTACATTGTCATGTAAAGGCATATCAAAGCACTCTGTGAAGTCTCAACAGTGGCTTGGACTATATATAGCGGTACTGAATAATATTGATTCATTGAGATGAATGTGTGCGCGGCCGCCTGTCATCCTCTAGCTGTGGGACCTACGACAGCCTGGCTGTAAGGTGGTGGAATACAGGGGACACAACCAGACCACTGCCTGCTGTGTGTTTCTTCCCACGGCCCCGTCGGGCGTGTCCCGGGTGGCAACCTCCTCCCACGACGGCTCCCTCAAAATCTGGGATCAGAACACCGCCGGTAAAGGAACATACATGCATGCTTGGATACAGTGCATACCGTACCGCCAGCTATAGGTGCATTAAGCAGAAGTGTTTCCCAACCTTCAAGATTCAAGATGATTTTTATTTCCATTTGCAACTAGTACAATGGAATGCTTACTCCCCACTCCCTCACAATTGTATACTAAACTATACGATACTAAACAATACTATACTATAAACAAGGCTGGATCATCTGATATTATATGAAAGTATACTGTATATACAAACAAGCCGCCTCATGATTTGTAACCTCTCCCGCTCTCGCTCTCTGTGTGTGTGTCCTCGTTCCCCCCGCAGCCTGTCTGGGAACACTGACTCTGGATGGGGCTGGTCCGCTAGTGTCCCTGGCCCCCAGCGAGTCCAGCGATCTCCTGTGTGCCAGCTTCAACGCCGGACTCCACGTCGTGCAGGTGGACGAGGGTCCGGGTCCCGGCGGTTCGCCGTTGGACATCAAAGTAGTGGCGCGCTTTTAAGCGCTAACGCTCGTAGCACCTCGTAGCATGTTTGAAAGAACTATCCTTTACAAATGGGTGGGACGTGAAGGCTGGTTTTGCAGTGTTCATTAGTGGCTGCTAATCTCTTTGCTGTTAATTTAAAAACAGTGGGAGTCGGCAGTTTGCTTTCATAATCTAACAATAAAGGCGGGGGGGCAGGGGGAGGGTGCTTCAGGATTTTAATGGCAAGGAGTAGGGAGTTGCCAATCAATATTATTTATGGTGGAAGTGTTATGTTGGCCTGCTTGGATTCAGTGATGTAATCACAAAGACTGTCATGAGCTAACGAGCTAAAAGGTACATTTCATGTCGTCCATGTAGCCTCCACTGCCATTTCGTCACAGATGTGAGACCAGTTTCAGATTCATCGCCAGGCATATCGACGTACATATCATCCAGAAGTTTATAAAGGTCCTCTAGTTATTCTTGCTCCGGGGGCTGTAAACTGACGTACACGGCTCACGTATATTTACCGTATGCATGGTGAAGACTCACAGAAAGCATTCTCCACCGTAGAAGTAGTCAAGTAAGCAACCCTTCACTTTTGAGATGCGTCTGCCAAGAACTGTGGAAGCGTCACTAGCCACCTGAATCGATCTATAATCGATATATTCGATGAGTCTCTCAACTTCTCAAGAAATGCAACTTCAAGTTATTATAATGGACTCTTACTGTGCACTATGCGTACATTAGAAGTCATTTGAGTAATTTATTCATGGTTATTCACACGTGTGTATGAATGTGTCAGGAGGCATCAATTAGCTCTGTGTGTGTACTGACCTTTTTAGGGTTGTTTTAAACTAGCCAATGTGCAATGATAATCCAGAGCTCTATATTAATAAAAAGCAGGATGTAATTGTAGTTTATTGTATGTATAGAGTACTATTTTTCTAAAATAATATGTAGCTCAGGAAATGTCTGTCTTGTGTGTGTTATTAATCAGCATTTGATACAAAAAAATAAACATTCTGATTTTTTTTTATTTCCTCAATCCTGGACTGGTGTTTTGTCCTTTTGTCCTTATTGGAGTGTGGGTGTCTCCCTAAGCATCACGTCTTATTATTTGAAAAACAACGTAAATAAAACCAAGGAATTCAATAGTGATGAAGTTTAATTCATTCACATCTGGACCTCATTTTCACTGTATGACAACTTTGTTTCGCAAAACTTTCAGGGAGACCGGTTTGGTGCTCTTGTCGATAATTAAAGGGCAGAAAATATATATTTTTATATAATATAAATTATAAAATATTGAGGAATGAACAGCACTCAACAAACAACTCAATCATGCATACACTCAAAAGGCCAAAGCAAGAAAAAAAAAAGAAAAAATATTGAATTAACAGAAACATGGATTCCAACAATTGACTTGAGTTTTCACACACAATGTATTACTTATTGGAATTGATTTAACTTAGTTATAAAGCGTCTTGTTGGAATATCTACTTCCTGTGTTCTAGTTATTTCCAGGGCCAGTTTCATCATCCACACCTGAGCCGCTCTGCGTGGCCGGTCTTTCTCTTAGGGCTGAAGCGCGAAGAGTGAGTGATGCCAAGAATTGAGGTTAAAAAAAGAACAGTCTTCGGAAATGTCCTGCACTAAGTGCCCCTGTCCACACTACACTGCAATTACCCATTTCAAGTGTTCTTTGGCCAACTGGAAAATGGAATTTTTATTATGCAATGCTTTACTGGGATTGATTGGTCTGGACACGAACCTACGATTATTATAACCTTCTAAATAAAGAAGTTGGAGATAGAGATCCACTAATGCAACCTACAACACAACACACACTTTCATTTCTGGGAGAGGAAATGTTACAGAACAGCATATTGCATTTCCGCAACAGACTTTACCTTCTTGTCACTGATATTCTCCAGCGTCCGCATCTCATGCGGGAAAATAACTATATTCAACATGTTGTACAATAGAAAGTTGACAATAATATTTAAAACATCTGAATAACACAGGGTCAGACAAGTATCTGAAACTATGCAGACGACACCATCAACACAAGTTAAGGAAATAGTTATTGTAAAAGAGAAATGTGTCTTTTAGATTGGTGCAACGGTGATCATTACAGAGAACACAATAGGAGGTATGCAAATATCCAAAACACACAGCAACTACCCATTACCTTGCGAGTCCCAACTGGCACAAAAAAACTACTTACTTACTTCTGTAAAAAAAAAAAATTAATACAGTACTATGAAGAACAAAAGCCAAAACAATACACAATTAAATACAAAGGCAAGATGTGACATACGAAAATCATTCCGGTAGTAGTTTTCCCCAACAGGTCAAACTGGTTAATTAAACCATTATACAGATACATAAAAAAAAAAAACCTAAAGGCTGTTTTTTTTGTTTCGACACAATTCATTTATTAAAAGCTAATTTAACTGACATTCAAGTCCAGGAATGAGTCAATGTGAACTTTGTTTACGATTACAATGTTTACGCACAGAACATTTTAAGAAAAATTCCACATACACCATCTGAACACTTTATTAAGGATTAAAATGGATCCCAGAGACACTATATCTATCCATCTTGTTATAACTTCTTTTGAAACCCCATTGGCTTTAACGAAAAGGCAAAATATAATAAAAAGGACATTTGGACAGCAATACAAAAGGCCATGCTAGTATTTCAGGAGAATAAATGCATGTTGACATGTGTATGCAATGTGGTAACAAGAGCTCCTACCCATTAGAACATTGACCCATGGTCAACTGTACAATTCTTATACTTAGGATATTAAATCCAGATGACATTTGTATCCAATTGTATATACAGCATATATCGATTTCTTAATTTTATATTCCATTATGTTTTTTGTCCCTGAGATAGCGTTGCCTTGTGTAAGTTCCAGTCATCTGCCTCACCCAGTGCTCGTCCCCAGTTCTCACACACACACACACACACGCACACACACACGATAACTTGTACAAAACACACCAGTGAATGCGATCAGATACCTGCTGTTGCTATGGAAACAAATGCCACAATAGTGTGTGGCATTAACAGTTCCAACTGAACCAAGGCGGTGAATCAAATGCATGTGTCTAACATGAGAGCTCGATGGAAATGCCGAGAAACAGTGTTGGATAACCCCACAGACACACACACTTTCCAAAAGGGAAAGACAAAGTTGATAAAAATATTCAGAACCTACGGGATATTCACAACAATTTAAAAAGAAACCAACGTCATGTTAATATGCTGTTTCGTTATTACAAACCGGGACCTGTTCCAAGTGCAACAATGAGTTTTGTCTGAAGCAATACTGTAAAAATCGGTTTCAGAAGGAACATGTGTTCTCAATACCTTGTATGACATAGGGGCCAAACACCTTACAAATATTTCTGTCAAAAGACTTCATATAAATAGAGTGCCAGGTGTAAATAAACTGAAAGCTATATACCCATTTCTCACATTTGCCTAACTATGTGTCACAACAGAGATTTAACGATAACTAGACAAAAGCGGTAGCGACGGCAAGTTGTCGTCGTCAAATGTGCCAGAGCAAACCATTAACCTACCACACCCAAATACCGAACACCCTCTCCCCAACCCCACATCCTCCACCCTACTTCTGGATGGACGAGCGCTCCATGCCGTCCATGACGCGACACAGCCTGATGTTGAGCAGCCTGACCTGGGTGTCCAGCTGGTCGATCTTCTCCTCCAGCGAGCCGGCCCCGCTGCCGCCGCCGCCACCGGCACGACGCCAGTAGGCACCCACGGGGCCCGTCATGAAGTACAACGCCATGACGAAGCACAGCGGCAGCACGGCGCGCTCGGGGTCGCCCTCGAACTTCTGCAGGATGTAGAGGCAGGCCACGGAGAAGATGAAGACGCGCACCGCCCAGAAGAAGCGGCCGAACAGCGAGTGGAGCAGGTAGAAGAGGCCGCTCAGGAACAGGGACAGCCCCCAGTAGGCCAACAGCACGGCCGCCACCAGCAGGAGGGCGCGTGCCGGCGAGTTGGTCAGCGAGGTGGGGCTGAAGTAGTGGCTTATGTTGGAGGCTGGGCGAGGCAAGACAAAGCAAGGTTAGTCATATAGCACCCTTCGAAACACAATACATTTTAAAAAAAAAAGGGCCCTCATTTCACCACAAATGTACCTTTTTTTTATATGTATAGCAGAACCTTAGTCAATTGCAAACATACTACCAACATGAATGATCTAGTTAAGGACCCCAGTCTTTGATTAGCCATTGCCAGTCATTCATCTATCTATCTACCCTATGCCCACTGGTACAGTCCAGGTTGAGCTATCCATCGTACATCTAGGGGGTCGATTTTTAAATGGAATGTAACGGCTTTTCAACATCACACCTGGTGGCTTAATAGAGGCCCTTAACCAAAAAAAATTGAATTCAGAAGATAATAAACTAGCAAGAACAAACACAAACTTACGATCAATGCCCATGATATCCAGCAGATCAGCCCAGATCTTCCAGATAGAGTCAATGAAGGCGTCCACTCCATGGACAAAACGCTCTGTGGCCTTGGAGAAAAACTGAAGAAAGATGCATGCAATACAACAAATGTATTTTTAGTGCTTGGTTGTTGGGGACAGCATATTCAATTCGATATGTCGCAGAAACCCGGAACCAAGCCATTGCGTGCAGTTAGAGAGCAAAGCATGCTCCGGTTAGACAGGTGCTTGCTCAGGTTAGACAGGTGCATGCTCAGGTTAGACAGGTGCATGCTCAGGTTAGACAGGTTCCTGATAAGATCTGAGAGCTCCTGCCTGCTGCAGTCTTGGTCAATGCGCTTGGGCCGTACAGCAGAGTTAACCATGTGTTTTAGTGCAACAAAACCAAAAGCAAACGTCGATTCATTTAAATTCCAGCAGGTGTCAAGTAACCGGACTTTAGCATTATTTACAGAAAATAATTTGACAGACAGCTGTTTCAGCGGCACGTCAAGCTTCACTTCAAAATGGCAACCGTACACGGAGTGGCCACTGGCCTGCTCCTCATTCGTTCGTCCACGAAAACGCCTCACTCACTCACTGCCGATCTTTCAATGTATTTTGAATTGTGGATCTTATGGCATATTTCATACCAACCTTGTACAATCCTCGAATGTTGTCCTCGCCGAAAACACTGCTGAGGGTCTGGTAGACACCGCTCGCCGCCCGGCGGAAGCTGTTCTGGTTGGTGGAGTCCTTCTTCCTCGCAGCCTCCGCCACACAGAACAAAGACACCAGCAACACCATCGACAACACCATGGCGACCTTTACTCCCTTCATGGTGCAGAGCAGTGGACGACACACGACGGAGAAGGATATCGCGCAAGCGGAACTGGAATTCAATGAATGGAAAAAGCGGCTGACCCGATGACACAGAGGAAGCAGATGACAGCAGGACTAGTGGGTGTGATGCTAGCAACACGGTCTTCTTCTTCTTCTTCTCCGTCTTCTTCGTGGTGCTCCTCGGACCAGAGCCAGCACCAGGACGCTGTTCGGGTTACTCTGCCCTCTACTGGCAGCACCATGTATAGTCCCATGTGTTATGTACTACTGTATCCTCTTAGTTTTTTTTTTTACACATATATGCTTTCCTTTCGTCGCAATACTCCGCTAGGCGGGAGTATTGAGCCAAATACTATATGTTACAACTTCTAAACCTGCTTGTGATATTATGAGCTCCCAAATGTTATTCACCAATTAGTCTGTATTCTGCATTCAAACCACACACCAGCAACAAGCAATGGTCAATAATTGGTTAATGGGTTCATGTTTTCCCATTGTGTGTGAAGCGGTGCAGTCAGTGTAATGTTCCGATCACACGTGTTAGTGGTGCGCACTTTACGCAGTGTGTCCAAGCAACAACGCAACTCACTCACTCACACACATTCACATAGCGCCCAGAAACACAATGAGGAGGAATTTATTACCCTTTAAAAACACCATTCCTCCTGGAATAATCTAGATTGTCTTCAGACAACGACCTCTCTGTCGTTTTAGCGACGCATCAATCAATTCACATCACGCCCAGTGGGTATTGGGTATTATTAACATGTACGGACGCGCTCCAAGAGTGACTTGCTCCACCGTGGGCAGCAGTACGCCTTCCCAGGTTGGCCCAGGGTCATACGACGTTATCCCAAACAAACATGCCAAATCAGGTAGGATGTTTTGCTAAATTGCATTTAACATTGCATGTTGCGTGTGTGTCGTTTTATGTTGCACGAATGCATTTAAATTCGATTATAATATATGTAATTAAAATCTATTGTGATTGTCACAGCACAAGTACAGTACAGCGAAAATAAGTAAAGTGCATGGTCATATATAATGTACAGTGGTTAAATAAGATGTCAAAACTTATAGAGTAAGTATGTGATATGTGCAGAATTATAGGTATATATATATATATATACACAGGTAAGTTTACAAGTATGAACAGGTAGTGAGCATGGGGTATGCAGTTGTATCAACAGTATACATATATATATAAATGTATATACAGCAGGTAGTGAGCAGGGGTATGCAGTTATATATATATATATATATATATATATAAATATATATATATATATATATTATATATATATATATAATATATATATATATATATATATATATAACAGTTGAAGATTAATATATCTACGGTAAGTACAGTAAAATATACATGGCTATCATACAGGTATGTCAACAATAACTCTGTAAACTATAGGTAGAGGTAGGGAGTTATGATGGAGCACAAGGCCGTTGAACACATTGATGGTGGAGCTGTTCCTGAGCCTGCTTGACTTGGAACAAAGGTTCCTGCAGCGCCTCCCGGAGGGGAGGAGGGCAAACTGTCCATGGTTGGGGTGAAAGGTGTCTTTGACAAATGTTGGTGCCTTCCTCGGACACCGTTTGTTTCTTTATTGCAGGGAGTGGTAATCCATGTCCACTTCACTGTGACACTTTTCTCCAGATTGCTTCGCTCCGTTCCTCTCCCTGTCGGACAGAGGGTCGGTGTTCAACATGTCCAGTGCGAGCATGCACTTTCCTGGACCTGGACAGTATGACTACACACTGTTTAAGGTAAGTTTTCACTTTTGTCGCTTCACTTTATCACTGAAAATCGATCATTTGATTATATTAGTATTTCAGTATTTAGCAGCAGGGGTTCACAGTTGTTCCCAACCTGAAGAAGGTCCTTGGAATAAATAACAGTCCTGCGGCTCACAGTAGGCTAGAGAGCAATACAGACAAACTGAACATTTAGGTTTAGGATAACTACGGATATAGCAAATGTTTGTGATGAATTGAATTACATTAAAAACACCTATACAAATTCATACTGGACTGGGATAAAGTTAGTCTAGTAGTAATATGAATACACAATTAGGTGGATGCTTCTATCCAATACAAGCGTGAAGCTCAATAAGGCCAGGAACGACGAAGTTTAATAGAAACCTTCAAACAAAAAGGCCATTATTGTGTTTTTACATTAAGCAGTAATCACATTTTGAAGCCAATCGTTAAAACACAAAATCAATTGTAATCCATGTTAAATAAAAATATAAGAAAGTAAACAAATAAACACACCAGTGCAGACATCCCTTTTTATATTTTTTTATATCAAAAGCTGCGGTAAACCAAAAGGTTTGGAGCCCTGTTCCATTGTGTGTCTTACCTTGTCTGTGCTTTTCCCCCTCTGATGTCGGTCTGCCGTCTATCCTTTCCCCCCGTAGTCCAAGATCCAGGGCGGTCAGAGTCTTCAGAACCGCACCAAGCGCTTTGAGGAGCATGCCTCTGACAGCCCGGGCCCCGGGGCCTACAATGTACCACCAGCCTCTGGGAACCCGCTGAGGGCCGCCTCGGCCAATGCCGCGCAGGCTAGGAAGGCCGTCAATAAACTGGTATGCAGTCTGATGCTAACGAAAGCTAACCATCCCTGGAAGGAGGGAATCCTTTTTAAGGTTTCTTCCCTTTGGATTTGGGGAGTTTGTCCTTTAGAGAGCTTAGTGGGTGTCGTGTAATGTGGACCTGTGTGAAGCCCCTTGCAACAAATTGATCAAGGGCTATACGCATACTATTGAGGTGACTTGACTGAAGCTAAATACGTTAAGTGAGGCTGAGTGCAGGGCAGGGGTCTCAATTAAGTGCTTTGTCAAAAAGTTCTGTTCGCCGTTATTTTTTAGCCCCTCTCTCTGCTGGTGGACTATAATGAGTTGCCCAGGGCAGTGGCAAAGGGCCCCATTAGCTATGATACCAATTGAATTAATTCAGCCCAATGGCTAAGCTACACTTGAAACCTAAGCTGCACTTGAGTTTCATTTGAGGAACCAGCATTCCCAGATTGCATTTTACAACAATTATTTCAGAATACATTTAGAAACACAGCGACGTATGTTTCAGTGGTGCCAGGACTACCACAAGAAGCTGATCTTGTATCTTGACACTTTGCTTTGTTTTCTTTTGCGTCACTCGCATTACATCTTCCCAATTGTCTCCTTTCTCTCTCGTACACCTAATCTCCTGGTCTCTCTCTCTCTCTCTCTCTCTGTCTCTGTCTCTGTCTCTGTGCAGTGGCTGCAGGCGATGCCTAACCACGTGCGACTGGGTTTCCAGGCAGGCATCCCGTCCATTCCGTCCCCAAGCCAGGCCTATGGCTACCAGCACGACACCCAGGGGGCCCTCTGCAAGCAGCCTCCCCCAGCCAGAGACGTTACCCTGGGTCCGGCGTTCTACAACCCACTGCAGGTACTGCAGCATGTATCACGCACGCACAAACACACACAAACACACTGATCACACACCTGCATGAACTCACGCACACGCACGCACTAACAAACACACACACACACACACACACACACACACACACACACACACACACACACACACACACACACACACACACACACACACACACACACACACACACACACACACACACACACACACACACACACACTGATCACACACACCTGCATGCTCTCTCTCACTCTCTTACACTCACACTCACACACACTCACACACACACTTACTCGCATGCACATGAATGTGAGTTCTTTAGTTTGTCAGTGGCGGTACGAGAGGTGTTCATTACTCAGTGAGTGTGTATTTGTGTGTGTGTGTGTGTGTCTGAGAGTGCCCATGAGACCTGGTCCATTAGCGGCAGGCAGATCTAATGCACATCCTAACCCTCCATCCACTGCTACCCCGCCCCCCCATCCAGCCCCCCCTTCCTCCTCCAACCCATTTCCATAGCTAATGAAGGGGGGTCCACTTTAAAAAGTCACAGCACGCCAACGCACATCCATTGGACGGGCCAACAAAGAGGGTCATTACTAATTATTCTTTAAGCCATTATTG
Source organism: Muraenolepis orangiensis (assembly GCA_027704905.1). Classification (NCBI taxonomy): domain Eukaryota; kingdom Metazoa; phylum Chordata; class Actinopteri; order Gadiformes; family Muraenolepididae; genus Muraenolepis; species Muraenolepis orangiensis. Next base: position 19,255,267 of record CM051017.1, read on the forward strand.
CGATATTCACTTAAAATAATGCACGCTGGCCCACCGGACCTGGCTCTCGAACAAAGCCATTATTCACTGGTTAATGATCGGGCCCGGGGAGTCGAGGTGTCCTTGAGTGGTGTGAGCCGACGGGGAGTCAACACGCGGGCGGCGGCGGATCCGAGGGGGCGCGGTGACTTAGGGGGTTGTTTTCCAACGCCGCAATCAATTCTCTCTCTCTCTCTCCTCTCTCTCCTCTCCTCTCTCTCTCCTCTCTCTCTCTCTCTCTCTCTCTCTCTCTCTCGTGGTTTCTTTTGTCTTTAACTTTACTTTTACTCTTTTTTTGTTTTTGTTGTTTGGCTCCACTTGTCGCGTAGGTTTAAGTTCCCACCAGGTTTTGGTGTTTGTTTCTGTTTGTTTGTTTTGGCAAGATATCTCAAAAAGTTATGTACGGTTTTGGACAAAACTTGGTGGTTACATTACCGATGGGCCAAGGAATAGTTGATTCGATTTTGGTGCTGATCCAGATCCAGGGGACTTTTGGTTTGGCGGGTATGCGCTCTACTGAGGGCCCTTTGATTCTATGACAGTTAATTTATTTATTTTGTGAGCTCAACCCCCTCCCCCTCCCCAATTGAAAGAGATAGAGGGTTCTAGGAAGAGGATGGCTATTCTGCACCATCGTCTAGTATAAGATAGGCCAGCACTCTATTCAGATTGTTTTATTTAGAATCTTGCTTACATAGTATCCTGCGTGTCGATATTTAATTGCTCTCCGCCTCACCTGTCAATCACTCGGGATAAAAGCGTCCACTAAAAGCCTAATTGTTATTATGAATCGTATAAACAGATTCGGGCTACGTAAACTAGCCACAGAAATAGTTTCCCGGTGCATCGACTGACACAAAGGAACCGCCAGTCAGCAGTCTGTGGGGTGGGAGCGACAGCGCAACTGACAGCCTTCAGAAACAATTTAAAATGAGTGCCGGTGGGAAACGTAGAAGGGAAAACATCAGAAGACATATTTAATCACTTAATGATGACCCTGCAGGTTAGATGAAAACATCTAAGTGGCCTTTTTGGGGGCCGTGAGTTGAAATTGAGTTAACTTGGACAAATGCCAACCGCCACATCTGTGGACTTGAATGCACTTGAACATCTTCAGAGAAATTGTTAAAAGTCTCTTTGTGGCATTTAATCAAAGTGAAATGACAATGTTTATACCCCAAGCACAGTTTATATTTTTTCTTCTTCATTTTTTTTTTTTGTTAAAGCCTTCCTTGATGACATCCAAAGACAGTTGTGTGTTGTGTCTCAACTCAATGTCATCTATGTTATGGTGTTTTTTTTTTGTATGTGTTTGTCTGAGACGCCGTATGCTAATGCTAAACCGCTTCCGGTTCTTTCCGCACATCAACAACCCCCGTTCCCTCTTTGTTCTTGTCAAAAAAACACGGATCAAAACATCCCACAGGGCAGGAGGAGCTCAGATATTTCCAAGTCGCAATAAGGGCTCCAAAAGTTCACAACGTTTCTTTGTAGGAAACTTTGGGCTGTGATGTTGAAAATGCGTTATTTGCCCATTTCAGTTATTTATTTAGAAATGTTTAATGCTTCCAGCACCAAAATGTCATTAAAATGACCTTGGTGGTCTATACAAACACGATGTGACGTCTTGCGGATAACTCGCATCGCAGCTGTGCGCCTCTTACGTTATTTTCACAGTTGCTGTATGATGTATATATGATGTATGGTGAAAAGCGATAACACATTATCAATAAAGGTAGAAGCGAGAATGTTTTCCTTCGTTCCTTTTGATATTAAACGTCTCTGGTATGACATTATTCTCTAATCCAACGCTGCTCTCCCTCTTATCTTTCAAAGAGAGATGCACAAGCAATGCTGAGCTGCAGATTTTCCTTCTGTATTTTGTTTGGTCATTCAATAGGTCTTGGCCATGACCCATTCTCCTGTCGTTCCCCTGCTCTCCACAAGCTAGTATCTTTAAAACACGGCGCAGACACTAATTGCCTCCTCCTACACGTGGCTGGCCTTTCTAAGTCATTAATCGGTGGAGGAGAGAGGTGTACCAGATAGGTTCAGACCAGAAGCCGTGATGTAAGAGTGGGGGAGATAAGAGAAGACAGAGGCTCTCGGTACATCCCTGACACACGCTGACATTTTGCCTGAACTTTTCGTTTCGTTCAGCCCTGGCCAGCCGATAAGTGCGGATGAGTCAACCGTATTTTCTCTTCCCTTGTTCTACAGTTTAGTCTCTTCGTCTCTCTGTCTCTCTCTCTGTCTCTCTCTCTCTCTCTCTCTCTCTCTCTTTCGCTCTGTCTCTCTGTCTCTCTCTGTCTCTGTCTGTCTCTGTGTCTCTCTCTCTGTCCCTCTCTCTCTCGTCTCTCACTCTGTCTCTGTCTGTCTCTCTCTGTCCCTCTCTGTCTCTCAGACTATGTCTTTCTGTCTCTATCTCTCTTTGTCTCCCTGTCTCTGTCTCTCTCTCTCTGTCTCCCTCTCTCTCCACTCTCTCCCTCTCTCTCCACTCTCTCTCCTCTCTCTCTCCGTCTCTCTCTCTGTGTTTCAATCTCTGTCTCTGTCTCTCTCTCTCTGTCTCTCATTCTCTCTCCCTAGTCGGAGCACGAGAGCTATGTCCAGAGGTATAAAGGCGTCCATTTTGGGAACATGACTGGGAGGAGAGCGGAGGTGAAGATTTCGGAGGGCCCAGGTCCGGGACAGTACCATCTTGACCAGTGAGTATCTCCACTTTCAACAGCCTTGTACTACTCATACAGACACCTCATCCCGTTGATATTAAAAACCTCAAACGTTTGACCCTATAACAATGTTAAACAACCGTACAAAATGGGTTTATTTTAATGCACTCACCCACTTGGAGAGATCGTTTTGGTTATGTAACAATCTATTATAGTTGTAATAATAATAATAATAATACCGGTAGTAATATTAGCAATATGTTGTTGTGGGTCACCTCCACCTGCGGCAACTTTTATTTTGACAGCACAATGTAAGTTAAAATGAACAGATCAACAATTGACATGCCCCTAATCTAATGATAGCCGTATTTGTCCATGTTTGTATTTTTGGAATATTGGCAGCCGAGATAAAGGAACAATAAAGCTTACGGTAACATAAGGTTCCCAGGCAGCTAATATCGGAGAATAAATAGTCTTATTGAAGAGTTTGCGGAATAGACCATCCGTCCAGACGGGGTGAGATATTGCCCCGGCCTTTCTGGAGCCAAGGTATTATGTTTGACATCACTCACCTCGCCCGTGCCTTGCCTGCGCCTTACTAAGCACTTTGAGAATATTGAACAGCGTTATTCACAAAGGCATCAACAACAACTGATCCAATAGCGTGGGAGGTCCACTGCAGACGTACGCCCGCCACCAACACAAACGCAGAAATAACAGTATTGAAGAGACACTCAAAAGGGAGTATGCATTTCTGGTCGAATGCACTCATAGTAATTACTTTATAAATGACAGCGGTGCAAAGCATCCATTTCATATAGTAGAGAACTGATTGTGTTCTTTCTTTCCTTCCTTCCTTCCTTCCGTCCTTCCTTCCTTCCTTCCTTCCTTCCTTCCTTCCTTCCTTCCTCTCCTTCCTTCCTTCCTTCCTTCCTTCCTTCCTTCTCCTTCCTTCCTTCCTTCCTTCCTTCCTTCCTTCCTTCCCTCCCTTCCCCCCCCTCCTAGAGCCCCCCTGGTCCACTATGAGAATGTGAACCTGCGTAAGGAACAGCAGCAGAGGAGCAGACCGGACCCCAACCTGCCTCGCTACCATGAGCTGGTGGTCATGCAGGAGGAGAAGAAGGTTTGTCCGTCTGCGTCCTCCCCTGTTTTGGCTTGAGTCAGAATCCAATTGAGTCACTCACACACAAAGCTGTCATGCTAAATTATACAAACAACAAAACCCTCACAGAACATAATGTCAAAACGGGGCCTGCGTCCTGCTATCCAACGCCAAAACAAAACCCCAAACCCCAGCAGTGATGGGAACTTCCCTTATTTCCATTGAGCGTGACTTGGCCCAATTTATAATCTGGGTTCGATCTACCTGTAGGCATTCCTGAGCAAGATGCCTAACCTGCTCATTAAGAACATCTAAAATTCAATGCAAGTCACTTTGGATGAAGGCGTCTGCTAAACTACTAAATAGTATATAGAGTGGTACATAGTATATGCAAGACACTGTACTCTGGATCTCAGGAGAGGATTTCATTGCGTCATTCACATGCCTTCAAAAGGCACATTATTGTCAGGGCATAACACACATTTGTGGCCAATGCTTAGTAGTAGTTTATGAATTATGAATTGAAACTGCTTTATAGTCACGTCAGCTCTCAAGGTTTAAATATGTACTTTATCTGCCCGCCCCTAGAGGGCAGTAGAGCATAAGCTTTCACCAGAGGTCTCTGACACACACACACACACACACACACACACACACACACACACACACACACACACACACACACACACACACACACACACACACACACACACACACACACACACACACACACACACACACACACACACACACACACACACACACACACACACACACACACACACACACACACACACACCAAAAGGCTAGAGAACTCTTCACACACGCACACACACAAGAACACAGAGTCACTCAGACATTGATACATTGTCGCTGGTGGAGTGGTTGGGAGTAACTCACCTGTGTATGAACTTGAGCATGCAGCCAGGATAATGCTACCTGAGCCCTGCTTTTTTCCTCTCCACTCGGCGGCTTTGAGTAGGTGAGGCAGAGTTTGAGAAATGCCCGACTACGTTTTATGGGGAGCTGGAGGGGCGTGGTGGGGTGGGTTGGGGGTGAACCTGTCCCGGCTCTCAAGGGCTTCTGTTCTGTTGTTTTCTTTCTCCCTCCCCCCCCCACCCCCCTTAGTCTTCTCCACTGTGTCCTTCATTACACTGCGTGTCATGGCTAGTAGTGGCCCATAGGGATAGATTCAAGATTCAAGATTTTTATTTTCCATATCCAACTAGTTTAATGGAATGCTTACTCCCCATTCCCTCCCGCAGTATGACTTTTCTAAAACACTAAACTATAAAATAAAAATACTGTACACAAGAAAGAACAATAAAGTGACTGATGGATGATATGGGTAGATGAATAGATGGATACTTAATGGTGAGATATTTGTCTTTTAGTTAATACTCAAAGAAACGTAATTTGAATTACTTTAATGTGCAATGATTTGACCGAATGTAGTTTTACATTTTGCACAAATACCTGAAAAACAATATTATATATATATTAATATGTTTTGGCATTAGTTGCAATATGACTCAAATCTAATATGGGCTGCATTTTATATCTGCATTTTGTGGACTAAGAGACTTTTTGTCTTTTGAAATTTTGCTTTCAACATAACACTTGTTGCTAGTGCCGTCAACACATCCTTGGAAATAGGTGTCCGACTAACGTTAATACCTGGCTAACAATCAGTCACATCCACTCCTATATGATGAAAGTATTGGCTCACTACTCCAGCACATAATGCAAGCTAAACTGCCCTGTACATCGTTAAGCAATGTTACACCAGAGGGTATGCTTTACCGTTATTATGGTTAAGACGGAGGTACTTGAGTTGAGTTCGCTCCCCTCCACCACCGAAGAAGAAACCTCAGGAGATACACGTTGGTCGGTAGTTACCGATGTGTGTGACGCGCACATGCCAAACACAGTGCAATGGTGAAGTCGGGTTGCGACTAAAGCGTATAGACAAAAAAATAAATAAAAGGTATTAGGTAAAAGTTTAGCATTAAGCATTTATGCATTTGTACAAATCATTGCACATTGACAATCAATTGACACAAGTGCACTTCTACAATGTTCACTTTTAACAAGATACAAGTTGACTTCTAGTATTAATAATTATGACACAAATCTCCCTCCATAGATACTAGATAGATGGACAGATTCTTTCTCTTAAAGTGAAATACACTCTGTGACTTTGGCCTGTGTGGGTGTGTGTGTGTGGGTGGGTGTGTGTGTGACTGTAGGTGTGTGTGTGGGTGGGTGTGTGTGTGACTGTAGGTGTGTGTGTGTGTGGTTGTGTTTACCCCTGCTGTGGCCGAAACCCCCTACCGTTAGGTCTGCACTCTCATCCGTCATCATTAGTGTTGTACCCGACACGTGCACACACACACACACACACACACACACACACACACACACACACACACACACACACACACACACACACACACACACACACACACACACACACACACACACACACACACACACACACACACACACACACAGCAGATGGGTCATTACCAGCAGCGGGGACACCCAGGACAAACACTTTTCCCTCCCAGAGATCGGCCAGACAGTCCAGCTTTAATGACCCAGGGTGACTGCTATTGTGGTGTCGGTGTGGGGGGGTGTGGGGGGGGCGGAGAGAGAGTGTTCTGTACGGTAACTCTCCTATTAATTCAACACATCATGAAGACTGACTTCTCCAAATAATGATCATCAGGGATTACGCCATCGCCACCAGCGAGAAACAAGTAAACTTGCGATTGTTGCATGCTGGGCGGCAGTAGCTCAAGAGGTAAAGCGATCGCCTCACAACCGGAAGGTTGTTGGTTCTAACCCCCCGGCTCCTCCGAGCAAAAACTGTCGAGGAAGACACCCTAACTGCTCCCGACGTGCTGGCTGTCTCCTCGGATGAATGGGTGAATGTGAGGCATGACTTCTAAAGCGCTTTGAAAAAAAGGCATTTGCCACACTGCCAGTGTTGCAATCAAAGCCATAGTTTTACCGTCAATCGGTAAATCCTCAACCGGCTGAACTTTTATAGTGAAATGTGTAAGCCTCAGAGTCCGTAATGGACCATCTAACTATCTGCTCATTCCCACTATGTTGGACAAATAACCCCAAAAAATAAGTCTAAATGGGTTAACTTGAAATGGAAACCCAGGCACGGAGAGCTTTCAATTGTTTATTTATGACCCTGTCATTCTCATAAAGGTACATCTAAATTATAGGACATTTAATTAACACACGCCGTTGAAGACATTTATTGCAATTTGCAATTTACAGCCGTCATAGCTGAGACACTAGAATATGAAGCATTGCTCCTTGTTAATACAACGTGTGTGTGTGTGTGTGTGTGTGTGTGTGTGTGTGTGTGTGTGTGTGTGTGTGTGTGTGTGTGTGTGTGTGTGTGTGTGTGTGTGTGTGTGTGTGTGTGTGTGTGTGTGTGTGTGTGTGTGTGTGTGTGTGTGTGTGTGTGTGTGTGTGTGTGTGTGTGTGTGTGTGGTGAGTGCCTGACCTCACTTGACAAACAGGAGCAGGGAGGATGGCCAGTAAGGTGCTCTTGTGCCTAATTAACCTAATGTGTGTGTGTATATGTGTGTGTGAGTGAGTGTGTGTGTGTGTTAGGGCGGTTAACAATTATTAGATTTTTGTATAATGAAATTGAATGAAATTTATCAGGTATGAGTCCTGTGTGTCGAGCGGTGTATACCTGCCCAGGAGACGGTATGAGTCTTGTGTGTGTAGTGTGTATACCTGCCCAGGAGACTGTGAGTCTTGTGTGTGTGTAGCGTGTATACCTGCCCAGGAGACTGTATGAGTCTTGTGTGTGTGTGTAGCGTGTATACCTGCCCAGGAGACTGTATGAGTCTTGTGTGTGTAGTGTGTATACCTGCCCAGGAGACGGTATGAGTCTTGTGTGTGTAGTGTGTATACCTGCCCAGGAGACTGTATGAGTCTTGTGTGTGTGTAGCATGTATACCTGCCCAGGAGACTGTATGAGTCTTGTGTGTGTGTGTAGCGTGTATACCTGCCCAGGAGACGGTATGAGTCTTGTGTGTGTAGTGTGTATACCTGCCCAGGAGACTGTATGAGTCTTGTGTGTGTGTGTGTAGTGTGTATACCTGCACAGGAGACTGTATGAGTCTTGTGTGTGTAGTGTGTATACCTGCCCAGGAGACTGTATGAGTCCTGTGTGTGTGTGTGTAGCGTGTATACCTGCCTAGGAGACTGTATGAGTCTTGTGTGTGTAGTGTGTATACCTGCCCAGGAGACTGTATGAGTCTTGTGTGTGTAGTGTGTATACCTGCCCAGGAGACTGTATGAGTCCTGTGTGTGTGTAGCGTGTATACCTGCCCAGGAGACGGTATGAGTCCTGTGTGTGTGTGTAGCGTGTATACCTGCCCAGGAGACTGTATGAGTCCTGTGTGTGTGTAGCGTGTATACCTGCCCAGGAGACGGTATGAGTCCTGTGTGTGTGTAGTGTGTTTACCTGCCCAGGAAGACTGTATGAGTCCTGTGTATGTGTAACGTGTATACCTGCCCAGGAGACTGTATGAGTCCTGTGTGTGTGTAGCGTGTATACCTGCCCAGGAGACGGTATGAGTCCTGTGTGTGTGTAGCGTGTATACCTGCCCAGGAGACGGTATGAGTCCTGTGTGTGTGTAGTGTGTATACCTGCCCAGGAGACTGTATGAGTCCTGCGTGTGTGTAGCGTGTATACCTGCCCAGGAGACTGTATGAGTCCTGTGTGTGTGTAGCGTGTATACCTGCCCAGGAGACGGTATGAGTCCGGTGTGTCTAGTGGTGTATACCTGCCCAGGAGACAGTATGAGTCCTGTGTGTGTGTAGCGTGGGAACTGCACCGCACTCGAGCGCAGAGCGCTTCAAAGGGTGGTGCGGACGGCCCAGTATATCGTTGGAGGTGAGCTCCCCTCCCTCCTGGATATATACAACCAGCGGTGCGTGGCCAAGGCCAAACGCGTCATAAAAGACAATGCCCACCCCAGCCACGAACTGTACTCACTGTTACCGTCAGGCAGGCGATACCGCAGTATCAAGTGCCGTACAAATAGGCTTATAGATAGCTTCCACAGCCAGGCCATCAGGCTGCTGAACAAGGGCGTATCGCATATAACAATGTATATTTTATTACATTGATTTATATATACATATTGGTCTTTTCTGTGCCGATATTTTGCATTTTATAAATTGCATTTTTATTTTTATTTTTTAACTTTATTCTATTTTTATTCAATTTTTATCTATTATTAGATAATAGATATTATTTTTATAACTGCTGTCTGTCGTCGGGTATTGCACATAAGATTTTCACATCACTGCTTTATACTTGTGTAAACTGTGAAGTGACAATAAACTTGACTTGACTTGACTTGGCGTGTATACCTGCCCAGGAGACTGTATGAGTCTTGTGTGTGTAGTGTGTATACCTGCCCAGGAGACTGTATGAGTCTTGTGTGTGTGTAGCATGTATACCTGCCCAGGAGACTGTATGAGTCTTGTGTGTGTGTGTAGCGTGTATACCTGCCCAGGAGACGGTATGAGTCTTGTGTGTGTAGTGTGTATACCTGCCCAGGAGACTGTATGAGTCTTGTGTGTGTGTGTGTAGCGTGTATACCTGCCCAGGAGACTGTATGAGTCTTGTGTGTGTAGTGTGTATACCTGCCCAGGGGACTGTATGAGTCCTGTGTGTGTGTGTGTAGCGTGTATACCTGCCTAGGAGACTGTATGAGTCTTGTGTGTGTAGTGTGTATACCTGCCCAGGAGACTGTATGAGTCTTGTGTGTGTAGTGTGTATACCTGCCCAGGAGACTGTATGAGTCTTGTGTGTGTAGTGTGTATACCTGCCCAGGAGACGGTATGAGTCCTGTGTGTGTGTAGTGTGTATACCTGCCCAGGAGACGGTATGAGTCCTGTGTGTGTGTAGCGTGTATACCTGCCCAGGAGACGGTATGAGTCCTGTGTGTGTGTAGTGTGTATACCTGCCCAGGAGACGGTATGAGTCCTGTGTGTGTGTAGTGTGTATACCTACCCAGGAGACGGTATGAGTCCTGTGTGTGTGTAGTGTGTATACCTGCCCAGGAGACGGTATGAGTCCGGTGTGTGTGTAGTGTGTATACCTGCCCAGGAGACGGTATGAGTCCTGTGTGTGTAGCGTGTATACCTGCCCAGGAGACAGTATGAGTCCTGTGTGTGTGTAGTGTGTATACCTGCCCAGGAGACTGTATGAGTCCTGTGTATGTGTAACGTGTATACCTGCCCAGGAGACGGTATGAGTCCTGTGTGTGTGTGTAGCGTGTATACCTGCCCAGGAGACAGTATGAGTCCTGTGTGTGTAGCGTGTATACCTGCCCAGGAGACTGTATGAGTCCTGTGTATGTGTAACGTGTATACCTGCCCAGGAGACGGTATGAGTCCTGTGTGTGTGTGTAGCGTGTATACCTGCCCAGGAGACAGTATGAGTCCTGTGTGTGTAGCGTGTATACCTGCCCAGGAGACAGTATGAGTCCTGTGTGTGTGTAGTGTGTATACCTGCCCAGGAGACTGTATGAGTCCTGTGTGTGTGTAGTGTGTATACCTGCCCAGGAGACTGTATGAGTCCTGTGTGTGTGTGTAGTGTGTATACCTGCCCAGGAGACTGTATGAGTCATGCGTGTGTGTGTAGCGTGTATACCTGCCCAGAAGACAGTATGAGTCCTGTGTGTGTGTGTGTAGCGTGTATACCTGCCTAGGAGACTGTATGAGTCTTGTGTGTGTAGTGTGTATACCTGCCCAGGAGACTGTATGAGTCTTGTGTGTGTAGTGTGTATACCTGCCCAGGAGACTGTATGAGTCTTGTGTGTGTAGTGTGTATACCTGCCCAGGAGACTGTATGAGTCTTGTGTGTGTAGTGTGTATACCTGCCCAGGAGACGGTATGAGTCCTGTGTGTGTGTAGTGTGTATACCTGCCCAGGAGACGGTATGAGTCCTGTGTGTGTGTAGCGTGTATACCTGCCCAGGAGACGGTATGAGTCCTGTGTGTGTGTAGTGTGTATACCTGCCCAGGAGACGGTATGAGTCCTGTGTGTGTGTAGTGTGTATACCTACCCAGGAGACGGTATGAGTCCTGTGTGTGTGTAGTGTGTATACCTGCCCAGGAGACGGTATGAGTCCGGTGTGTGTGTAGTGTGTATACCTGCCCAGGAGACGGTATGAGTCCTGTGTGTGTGTAACGTGTATACCTGCCCAGGAGACGGTATGAGTCCTGTGTGTGTGTGTAGCGTGTATACCTGCCCAGGAGACAGTATGAGTCCTGTGTGTGTAGCGTGTATACCTGCCCAGGAGACAGTATGAGTCCTGTGTGTGTGTAGTGTGTATACCTGCCCAGGAGACTGTATGAGTCCTGTGTGTGTGTAGTGTGTATACCTGCCCAGGAGACTGTATGAGTCCTGTGTGTGTGTGTAGTGTGTATACCTGCCCAGGAGACTGTATGAGTCATGCGTGTGTGTGTAGCGTGTATACCTGCCCAGGAGACAGTATGAGTCCTGTGTGTGTGTAGTGTGTATACCTGCCCAGGAGACTGTATGAGTCCTGTGTATGTGTAACGTGTATACCTGCCCAGGAGACGGTATGAGTCCTGTGTGTGTGTGTAGCGTGTATACCTGCCCAGGAGACAGTATGAGTCCTGTGTGTGTAGCGTGTATACCTGCCCAGGAGACTGTATGAGTCCTGTGTATGTGTAACGTGTATACCTGCCCAGGAGACGGTATGAGTCCTGTGTGTGTGTGTAGCGTGTATACCTGCCCAGGAGACAGTATGAGTCCTGTGTGTGTAGCGTGTATACCTGCCCAGGAGACAGTATGAGTCCTGTGTGTGTGTAGTGTGTATACCTGCCCAGGAGACTGTATGAGTCCTGTGTGTGTGTAGTGTGTATACCTGCCCAGGAGACTGTATGAGTCCTGTGTGTGTGTGTAGTGTGTATACCTGCCCAGGAGACTGTATGAGTCATGCGTGTGTGTGTAGCGTGTATACCTGCCCAGAAGACAGTATGAGTCCTGTGTGTGTGTGTGTAGCGTGTATACCTGCCTAGGAGACTGTATGAGTCTTGTGTGTGTAGTGTGTATACCTGCCCAGGAGACTGTATGAGTCTTGTGTGTGTAGTGTGTATACCTGCCCAGGAGACTGTATGAGTCTTGTGTGTGTAGTGTGTATACCTGCCCAGGAGACTGTATGAGTCTTGTGTGTGTAGTGTGTATACCTGCCCAGGAGACGGTATGAGTCCTGTGTGTGTGTAGTGTGTATACCTGCCCAGGAGACGGTATGAGTCCTGTGTGTGTGTAGCGTGTATACCTGCCCAGGAGACGGTATGAGTCCTGTGTGTGTGTAGTGTGTATACCTGCCCAGGAGACGGTATGAGTCCTGTGTGTGTGTAGTGTGTATACCTACCCAGGAGACGGTATGAGTCCTGTGTGTGTGTAGTGTGTATACCTGCCCAGGAGACGGTATGAGTCCGGTGTGTGTGTAGTGTGTATACCTGCCCAGGAGACGGTATGAGTCCTGTGTGTGTGTAACGTGTATACCTGCCCAGGAGACGGTATGAGTCCTGTGTGTGTGTGTAGCGTGTATACCTGCCCAGGAGACAGTATGAGTCCTGTGTGTGTAGCGTGTATACCTGCCCAGGAGACAGTATGAGTCCTGTGTGTGTGTAGTGTGTATACCTGCCCAGGAGACTGTATGAGTCCTGTGTGTGTGTAGTGTGTATACCTGCCCAGGAGACTGTATGAGTCCTGTGTGTGTGTGTAGTGTGTATACCTGCCCAGGAGACTGTATGAGTCATGCGTGTGTGTGTAGCGTGTATACCTGCCCAGAAGACAGTATGAGTCCTGTGTGTGTGTAGTGTGTATACCTGCCCAGGAGACTGTATGAGTCCTGTGTGTGTGTAGCGTGTATACCTGCCCAGGAGATGGTATGAGTCCTGTGTCTGTGTGTGTAGTGTGTATACCTGCCCAGGAGACGGTATGAGTCCTGTGTGTCTATGGGTGTATACCTGCCCAGGATATACGGTATGAGTCCTGTGTGTCTAGCGGTGTATACCTATCCAGCAGCAGCACTCCACTCTATAGAGCTATCATTTGGTCAATGTTAATACACAATCAGTGCGTTAAAAAATACTCTGTCCGAAACAATAGCCTTACTAAAATGCAATTTGAGCGCATACGAATATTTAAAATGTCAACAGTGGATATAACATATAGAATTGCTTTTTGGAATTGTATCCTGCTAGCTTGAAAACTTCTAGCAGGTTAAAAACTGCGCGATCAGCCGAGCACATTGACTGTATAAAATACAGATTCAAACTAACTTTCGTTATGTGTAAAGTCCATGCACCAATATGCACCAATATGCAAAACAAGTATATTCAAAGATATTTTAATGGTTGAATGGAACATTCAAACGTAAATTTTGGCCCTGTATGCAAAGTCACTGTTTAGTGTCGTTCTCTGGTCTCTTTTTCTTGTCTTGGCTATTCTCCAATTGTTCGCCTCTGGTTTGTTACTGTTGTTTTAATAAAACATTTCTGTGTTCCATTCCATGTCTACCTTCTCTATAAAGTAACTTACCTCTCTCCTCCTTCTCTTCAAGCTTTCACTCCTCATGTCAATACATATTGTGTTTCAAAATATGTATGTATTCATTTCATTACCATTCGGGGGGGGGGGGAAAGAAACAAAGTGAAACTAAATCCCAGGTAAAACTCCACAGACAGCCTTCGGTGTATATATACGCACCTTACAGTGGCATCCATTTATTTGTGTTGTGTTCTCTGCCCTCCACCAGAGCGTGCCTGGTCCTGGCCAGTACCATATCAGGGGTCAGTTTGACAAGCCTGTGGATCGCCATGACAACCCATCCATCAGCTGTCCTCCGTTCCTCTCCGACACCAAGGTACACCGCAGACGGAACCCACCCATGCCACCTCTGTCTGGCCGTGGCAGGCCTTTTACGCTGGGGTGGGGGTTATATTACAGACAATATGTATTATATATTATATGTGGGATTTTGCTGAGTCAGTCTTGTAACTTGTAAGTGCGTGACCTTTACCCTTGTTTTGTGCGCACCGCTGGAAAGTGGAGTGAAATGGGGTTTGATATTCCATTCCGTTGCCAGCTGGCTTCACAGCATCTCTTCAGGTGTCTGAGGGCTTGTTCAGGAAGGAGAAGACTAAGAAGACAATGGGGAAATGTCTTATATCAGCAGTTTCGATAATGTTGTTGAGATATATATATATATATATATATATATGTATATGTATATATATGTATGTATATGTATATGTATATATATATATGTATATGTATATGTATGTATATGTATATATATATCAGTGGCGAAGCGTGTCTATCACAACTGGACCTTCTGTAGGGGGGGGGGGGGTAATCGTGATATTGAAAATTGTGTGGGGCTTTTTTTTCCTTGATTCGTCACCCGTACATATATAAAAATATCTATGCACACGTTATTATTAACAATAAAAACCTCATGGTCACATCAAGAGGATTCTGAAATCATCTCGCGACCCCCCCCCCCCCCTCGGGGTCACGCCCCCCCCCCCCTCGGGG
>CM051017.1:19274687-19299687 GCA_027704905.1 Muraenolepis orangiensis
TGCTGCGAGTGGTGGAGGGAGGCTTGGGATAGGAGGGGGGGGGGGGGGGGGTGGAGGGTTAAGATAAGTTTATTTGAAGTCTCTGTGGGGGAAAAAAAATCTAAAATATGTGGAACGGCATATTGCAAAGTCCATTGGATGACTGGGCTCCCATGTGGCGTTGTCATGCCGATGAGCTTCTAGCCGAGTGCACGCCGGAGAGATATCTTAATTGTCATTGTGACACATGCACGCACGCACACACGCACACGCACACACACACACACACACACACACACACACACACACACACACACACACACACACACACACACACACACACACACACACACACACACACACGTACACTCCCCCATCTGCAGATATGCACTGGTTAATTAAGGGACCTCATTTATAAAGTCACATACTGACACATTGCATGCTGCAGAAATGTACACCAGAAATGACAAATAAAATACTGGTTCCATTCAGTTATAGATTCAAAACTAGAATAAAAGGAGCCGTCACACACCAACCCTCACACCTCACAACTGTCTAGAAGTGGTCAAGGAAATAGTGTATATCTGTGGGAACCTACCTACCTTGGTTCACCAAAATTAGATTAAAATGTATTGTCATTGCACAGCCAAAATAATTTGTTGCAAATGTTGCAGTAAAGTGCATGGTAATATATAGTTTACAATGGTTAAATAAGATGTAAAAACTGTTTAAAAAAAAAACTGCTACTAAAAACAGGTATATTACTAAAAACAGGTATAAAATAACTAAGTAGGTATGAGATATGTGCAGAATTATAGGTATATATATATATACATACGAAAGTAAGTATACCAGTATAAACAGGTAGTGAGCAGGGGTATACAGTTGTATAAACAGGATAAATCTATACAAATGTATATACAGCAGTGAGTGAGCGGGCAGTCCCTTGTGGTCCTTGTGGTCATTTTGGGACGGTGTGTTAAGCCCTGGCACGTGAAACGTTACGTAACGGACTGATATGAAGTCCCAGAACTGCCGGAGCTGAAAAATATGTTTAATTTCCTCTATAAACTGCTTTACAAGGAAGAGATATGTTTAATCCAGACCGCCAAGCCACCGAATCGGACGTCAAAATACCTTTTTTTTTTTTTTTTTTTTCCTTTTCATTCTCGCCTCGGTGTCCCGTGTCGTTGTCAAGAGTGCGGTCAACCGCACACTGACCGCATTATGGCAAACCTGGACATTGGTGTAATGAGTTGGCCTGTTCACCCAGCATGGTGGTGAATGTTGGATGTGTGCCAGTAACGCTGTCATGTTGGATAACCGGCTTGAAGCGGTTAGGGGCCTCCGCTCTCTATTAAAAGGTGCCGTAGTCGCCTAGGGGGGCTGGAGTGAACAATCACGGCCTGTGGATGTGGTCGCGTGGAGATGAATGAACTTTAACCATCGGGTTCGGAACTCGCCGTCCAAGAGACGATCTTTAAAAGAGACCAGAATCTACTCTGAGGTGGTGGTGGTGGCGGTGGTGGTGGCGGCGGCGGTGGTTTCAGAATCACCGTCGATTGTTATCTGACCTTTTGTGTCTGTGTGTATTTTGACAGACTATCTGTACTATCTGTGTCTTTGCTCATTCATTCACATTCACACCACTAAGGCAAGTAGTGTAGGAGGAGGTACAAATGCCGAAGCAGGGGTTAATGTCATTTTCTGTAGGGTCTTCATACGATGAACTAATCAACCGCACGGCCCATACAGGGAGCGGTGTGTCTCTCCACAATCAATCATCTATTGAGGAGACATTGTTGATTCTCCATCTCTCCGTCATAATTGTATTAATATAGATTGTTTGTCATCTCTCCACTGCATGACCGTATATCATTGCGATAATCACAATGGAGAAAGGAAAGAAACAATTGAGAAAGGAAAGAAAAAGCACACAGGTGTCACATCGACGCTCACGGCAAGATATGGACTGGTACGAAAGCACAGGGGAAAACGGGAACCCAAATAGATCTGTTGACGCACTGTGTGTGTGTGTGTGTGTGTGTGTGTGTGTGTGTGTGCGAGCGAGCGTGTGTGCGCGTGTGTCATCCGCGGGCCATGACCTGGTTTTTACCATGGCCACATGCTGCGTGGAGCTGCCTCGCTCGACCCTGTGAAGTCGTCCTCGCCTCCTGCCGGGGGGGTGTGTGTGTGTGCGTGTGTGCGCGCGCGTGTGTGTGTGTGTGTGCGGTGAGATCATAAATTATCTCTTCCGTAAAGATGCAAGCCACAGTTTGCTCAGATCCTGGGTCTTTCCCAGTGAGGTGTGTGTGGGGGGGGGGGGGTACCACCGCATGCGGGTATCCTGCGTGGAAGGAAGGAATTGGTAGGAGGAGGAGGAAGAAGAAGTAGGGGGGAACAGCTGGAATATTCAGGTTTCAACATGGCTCCCTCCTCCTCTTCCCGCCTCCTTGCCAGGCTTTTCTTCCTTGACATCTCATTCCCTTGACTCCACATGGACCCGCTTCCTCAGCTGGTTGGCTGAATGCCTCCCCGCCAATGCCCATTATTTCACCTCACTCCTCCGCATGTCACCACCACCACCACCACCACCACAGCAGCACCTTGTGCTCTTTTGTACTACACTATACGTCTGTCCCCCATAGAGTCGCTGTTCTCTCTCTCTGTCTGTCTGTCTGTCTGTCTGTCTGTCTGTGTGTGTGTGTGTGTGTGTGTGTGTGTGTGTGTGTGTGTGTGTGTGTGTGTGTGTGTGTGTGTGTGTGTGTGTGTGTGTGTGTGTGTGTGTGTGTGTGTGTGTGTGTGTGTGTGTGTGTGTGTGTGTGTGTGTGTGTGTGTGTGTGTGTGTGTGTGTGTGTTAAAGCAGTTGTCTTACTAAGTGACTGCTGTGTGGCGCATTTCTTACAGATTGTAGATTCTTAGGCGGTCTGAAAGGGACATATCCAAGAGCATAGGTTTAATGGCATATATGGAGAGATCAGAAAAGCCACAAAACTCAGTATAATTGAAATTTCATAATAACTTAAGTCATTTCAGAATAAAAGATCCCATTTAGTCCTTTGCTGAACCGGAAACAATTTTATACAGCAAAACCTCAAAAGTAGACTAATGTTACACTGTCTGATTTGAAAAGCCCCAACCATTTTTATATATGAGTTACTGCATTATGTAATTCTGAATATTAATCCTTTCTTTCTTTCATCCTAACTTCCTTCCTAACTTCCAGAACACAGAAAAGACCGAGCACTCTATTTCTATTTGGCATCTCTGCATAGTAGACCCGCAACATAAGTCCTTGCTTTATTATGCATTTTATGGGCAAAAATTTACCCATAAAAATGCTGTACGTGAAGCCTTTTAATGGTAAGCCTAAAAATGTCTTTGGCACAATAAATTAGGCTTCAACAAGGACAGCGGAGAGGCCAGTGTACCTTGACAGGTGGCTCTGTCCTGCCGTATAAATCCAGTCTTAATGAGTCTTCCTTTTAGGATGCCTCTGTTCGCTGTTCCTTCCAGTGCTGGGATGCTACACTGCTGCAACACTTCTTGTAGCGCTCTACTTGGTACTTTCTCGTTTGTTCTTTTACTTTTTTCTTTTCTTCTTTTGTCATCCCCCCCCCCCCCCGCTCATTCGAATGCTTGCTTTAGTCTGTCCGGATACTGGAGACAGTATCAGACCACGTCTGATGCTAGGTGGAGAAGGTAGCAGCTTTTGTTGTTTGTTGTGGAATCGAAATATCTGACACTCCAACATATTCTTATCTCTCTCACTTTTATTCCTCTCTTCTACCGTTCTCTCCTCATGTCTCTCTCTCTCTCTCTCTCTCTCTCTCTCTCTCTCTCTCTCTCTCCTCTCTCTCTCTCTCTCTCTCTCTCTCTCCTCTCTCTCTCTCTCTCCTCTCTCTCTCTCTCTCTCTCTCTCTCTCTCTCTCTCTCTCTCTCTCTCTCTGCATGCAATACCCCTTTCTTTCTCCTCTGGTCTTTCTGCAGAGGTTTGAGTCAGCCAGAGAGGTGGCGCCCCCTGTTGGTACGTACGACGACCCACGCTGCGCCATGGAGCTGCTGAAGAGGTCCAGCGGGTCCAAGAGGAGCCCCTTTGGAGTCGCGGCTGTTCGCTTTGCGCCCAAGAGTCGGACACACGCCACCCCAGGTGGGTGCGTGTTCGTTAAATTAAAACATTGAGTTGGAACAATGGGCTGACACATCTTACGAGCGTTAAATAAAAGAGCACACAAAATACTTTGGATGAACACACACACACACACACACAGACGCACGCACACACACACACACACACAGGACAGGGGCCATCATTTTTGTGAGTGTGTTCAGGTCCAGGGTCCTACGGTGTGTTTGAATGTGGTCTCGCCCAGGAGAGTGCGAAGAAAGCTGTTGTGGATAGCACCAGGAAGGGGGGATTTGGCTCCTCTGCACAACGCTACTCCATCTTCCACAACAGGCAAACTCTGGACGACCCCGGGCCCGGACAATATGTGGTAGGGTTCAGTCGGTCTGTCTGTTTGTCTTTTATATGTCTCTACATCTGTCCTTGTTGCTCTCTCTCTCTCTCTCTCTCTCTCTCTCTCTCTCTCTCTCTCTCTCTCTCTCTCTCTCTCTCTCTCTCTCTCTCTCTCTCTCTCTCTCTCTCTCTCTCTCTCTCTCTCTCTCTCTCTCTCTCTCTCTCTCTCTCTCTCTCTCTCTCTCTCTCTCTCTCTCTCTCTCTCTCTCTCTCTCTCTCTCTCTCTCTCTCTCTCTCTGTGTGTGTGTGAATATAATATATATCGCTCCCACTGTCTATGCCGATGTTGTGCGTGTGCAATTCTTATTATCATCCACAGATAAGAGCCCTGACATTATGTTATCTGGATTATTAAGCTGTTTATGGCTCAGGGGTCGAGGAAATCTCTGATGCTCTCAAGATATTCATGGTTGTGTATCATCCGTAGGTGTCTTGTGTGGCATGCCGCATGTGTGTGTGTGTGTGTTAAAAGAAGCATTTGTTTGTGTGTGTGTGTGTCTGAGCCGCCTGTGTGTGTGCTCGCACGTGTGTATGTTTGCGTGTGTGTGTGTCTTTGGGTTCCAACACGCAGGTAGCAAAGCCTTCCGAGGAGCCCTACAAGAAGCAGCAGACGGCAGCGTTCAGATCAGCCACTCAGCGTTTGGCCGGGTCTCTGCTGGCTAAAGTAAGCAGCCCATATTGTCTTGTCTCCTCTCTCTCCATCTCTTTTACCACCGCCGCCACAGCTGTGGCCGTGGTAGAAGGAGAGGACTTGTTCAACAAAGCTGGTGTTTGGTACCATCCATCGCCCTCCTTCTGAAATTCTAAACATTGTGTGAGTTGTTTTTAACGCGAAGGACCTGAACACTTTGCCCTCCCTCCCCTGCCCTTCCCTGCCCTCCCCCCCCCGCGCGGTATAGCACACGCCCACACAGCGGGAACAGTTCCGGTCCAATGATAACGGTTTAGCAGCATTGTGGGCGATGCAGGGCGATGATGGGAAAGACACAAATATGTGTCTTTCCCATCACTCTCATTGCTCTCATCCCCCCCCACCCCCAGCCCCACCCCCACCCCCACCCCACCACCCGTTCCAAAAAATTTAATAAAATCAGGCCATCACAGCGGTAGCATCTGACCCGCCATATTATGAGCCAATTAAATGTCTTTTAAGACCTGCTTCTCCTCCAGTTGGAGCCGTCGTGAAACATGCCGTTTCCTCCCCACTGATCTGCCTCTGGTTGCCTATGATTATTATTATTTTTTACATAAAAACAAAAACAATGGTGAAGGTTGCAGTCTAATTGGATAAGGAAGATTATGGTTATTATTGTTTTTTGTTTGTTTGTAGCCTCAGTGAAAATACCCTTCTTTTTGTGTTTTTATGTGTTAATCTTTTGATTTATTTTGTTGTCGTTTTATATTGTGATTTATTTTCAGCTTTAACCCTCCCACATTTACATAACCAAGTGTTCACCACCAACAAATGTTCTAAAAACAACATAAAAAACTGTTACATCACTCATCTAATAAATAAATAAAATAACTGAAAGGTCTATAAGAAAGCATTTCATAGCGCCGGCCATTTTACATTCGGGGAATGAGGGGATTTGAATCGTCATAATCCAGAATAAAGGGACATGCTACACCACCGCCTGCGTGTGTGTAGCATGGAGACTGGCACAGTGTTTGAAGAATGAATGGGCGCTGGTGTATTAGTGTTTAAATAACATGCTAACATTTTTTTCTAAAGTGTCTGCACCGACATCAAAGGCGCAAATCTGCATCGCAAGTGAATAAGCCGCGTGCCGCCTGCCAGAGAATCACAGGCAAATTGCTTGGGGGAATACTGACACTATCCTTATGAAGCGATTACCGTTTACTGTTAACATACAGTGTGCCCACCTCCCCTGCTTGTCGGCTCTAAGAACGGGAAACTAAACGTCTTATCTGGTTAATGTGTTTACGTGCCGTGTGTCCCTTTTTACACAGAACAACTGCTCTGAGCAGGCAGTAGCACAACTGGGACTTTACATCTGCCAGGCTTGAAATAGAATCCATAAATACACACCACTTTGGTGGACGCTTTTATCTAAAGGGTTCCTACCAGACGTGTGCTTTGCCCGCGTTCTTGCCATGAACCCCTAACCCTGCTCCACCAGTTGGGCTCGATGGGCATACTTTCGTGCTGAATCTAAATCTAAATCTGGAAGATTGAATCCTCTTTATTGGTCCCATACATGTTCACACAAAATTAAATTAGTTTCTCTGCATTTAACCCATCCTAGTATTGGGAGCAGTGGGCAGCTATATATACAGCTCCCGGGGAAGCAGTGTAGGGGTCTGGTGCCTTGCTTAAGGGGACTCGGCAGTGCCCAGGAGGACGAACTGGCACCTTTTTCCAAGTACCAGTTCTCCCTCTGTGTGCGAGTGACTGAAGTGAAGCCAAACCTAAATTCAGAGGAGGAGTGGCCGACACTAACATGATGGGCGAGCGCTACGTTCGCATACGTCAGCGGTGCACACTGACATATGCCTTTAGCTCACGTTTCCATATCTCATATCCCAAGTCCTTTGAAGAGTAGATTCCCCAACATGCATACCAACGATTCCCATGGAAAGTAGGCTCCTGACACCAGTGCCGGGGACACAGGGACCCACGAGGCATTTGATTTAAAAACCCCATCAGGGACCACAGCCCACAGACCCCCCTCTCTCTGGGACCCGGCAGCCGCCGAGGCTACAGGTTGTTTTGTTAATTGTCGGGTGTTGTTTGGTTGTTGCCACGCGTTGCTACGTGTTAGGATTTTGAAAAGGGGGAAGCGCCCGGGAGCTTGGGTTAAGTATAGCCACTGGGTTGGTTTGCGTGCACTTCAAACGTCCGTCCGTGCTGATTTGCATTCAACCATACAAACCCTTTTCACACACCACCGGTAACCTTGCATGCTGCCGTTTATGATCTGTTGTCACTTTGAATACATGTTGTTGTGAATCAGTGGACGCTGCCAGTATGCCAGTGCAACGGCTTCTTGGGGTTCCTGCTGACGACACAGGGACATTTGTAGTGACATTCGTTGTGACGTTTGTAGTTCATATATAGCAGGGGTCGGCAAGTAAGGTTGGCCTTGGGACAATATTTTTCTGAGCCACTAGATGGCGGGCCAGAACATGATCAAAGGCTAATTGAAGTAATTGATTGTTACAACATGTGACACGTTCTAATGCTTCGACTTTTCTTTCGAACCATTTTTATACATTTCCGCGTTGCACGTCGGAAATCTCGCTAGTCAACTAACACAGTTTGTTTTGTGAGCCTGCTAACAATGTAAAGTGCTGTTCTAGTTAACTAGGTAGCAGTGGGGATTACTAGTGGTCTAGTTAACTAGGTAGCAGTGGGGGTTACTAGTGTTCTAGTTAACTAGGTAGCAGTGGGGATTACTAGTGTTCTAGTTAACTAGGTAGCAGTGTGGATTACTAGTGTTCTAGTTAACTAGGTAGTAGTGTGGATTACTAGTGTTCTAGTTAACTAGGTAGCAGTGGGGATTACTAGTGGTCTAGTTAACTAGGTAGCAGTGGGGATTACTAGTGTTCTAGTTAACTAGGTAGCAGTGGGGATTACTAGTGTTCTCGTTAACTAGGTAGCAGTTGGGATTACTAGTGTTCTAGTTAACTAGGTAGCAGTGGGGATTACTAGTGTTCTAGTTAACTAGGTAGCAGTGGGGATTACTAGTGTTCTAGTTAACTAGGTAGCAGTGTGGATTACTAGTGTTCTAGTTAACTAGGTAGCAGTGGGGATTACTAGTGTTCTAGTTAACTAGGTAGCAGTGGGGATTACTAGTGTTCTAGTTAACTAGGTAGCAGTGGGGATTACTAGTGTTCTCGTTAACTAGGTAGCAGTGGGGATTACTAGTATTCTAGTTAACTAGGTAGCAGTGGGGATTACTAGTGTTCTAGTTAACTAGGTAGCAGTGGGGATTACTAGTGTTCTAGTTAACTAGGTAGCAGTGGGGATTACTAGTGTTCTCGTTAACTAGGTAGCAGTGGGGGTTACTAGTGTTCTCGTTAACTAGGTAGCAGTGGGGATTACTAGTGTTCTAGTTAACTAGGTAGTAGTGGGGATTACTAGTGTTCTAGTTAACTAGGTAGCAGTGGGGATTACTAGTGTTCTAGTTAACTAGGTAGCAGTGGGGATTACTAGTGTTCTAGTTAACTAGGTAGCAGTGGGGATTACTAGTGTTCTCGTTAACTAGGTAGCAGTGGGGATTACTAGTGTTCTCGTTAACTAGGTAGCAGTGGGGATTACTCACGCACTGACTAGCGAGTTTGTGTTGTGATTCTCAACAACGTTGAAACGTATTTCCGTGTTTCAAAAGAAAAGTCAGAACACCAAAGCATTAGAACTAGGGCTGTCACAGTTAACGCGTTAACTGGGGGGGGGGGGTTCACCTCGTAGAAAAAAAAAGCTAGCGTGAGGCTCACGCATGTTTACAGGTTTTATTGTGATCACACATACTAATAGCGCAGAGGACATTTGATGCGGTGTGTACTTAATTGTGTGCTCAAAGTGGTAAGGGGGCGGTAAGGCACCCATCACAACACAACGGGGCATTGGGGGGGGGGGGGGGGGGTGCTTTACATATAGGCAGGACGGTCAATCAAGAGGAGACGGAATAAATGGAAGGACCAGGGAAGGATGAAAGAAAAGGTTTCAAACAGAGAAATGTAAAAAAACAAGCGTAAGAGGCGGAGCTCTTGGGGCTACAGTCTCCATGGGGGGCGGGTCCAAGGAGACATATTTCACACAAGAGTGAAATGTGATTGGAGGAGAGCCACTGTTTAGTGTTTTCATTTGTTCTGTGTGTTTTTCTAATGGGTGCTCATGGCCATTGTAACATACTCTTAACCGGGCCAGTACGGCTTCCTAATCGGTTTACATTCATTCATTCATTCATTCATTCATGTACTTTTTCCTCTTGTTCTTTTGCCGTTCTCGCGACCCGAAAGATACTGGGTTTGATCCCCAGTGTCAACAGCCAGCCAAGGCTGGTTCTTGCGCAAAGCCCCTGCCTGCTCCATCATGACTGAACGTATCTGAATTCACCGTAAGCTGCTTTAGATAAAAGCATCCGCGACATGAAACAGCTTATTCTTCCGACCTTCCTGATATTCACCCTCCTTTGGGAGACAGTGTTACTGTGGTTATTATTCCTATTGTGGTATTTATGAACTGGGTCGTTTTTAGGTCAGCATTCGTCTAAATTAGAAAAACAACAACGGTAGATAGGAACTATTATTTGTACATTTGTTGAGTCTGTTCATTCCTTATGCTCTCTCTCTCTCTCTCTCTCTCTCTCTCTCTCTCTCTCTCTCTCTCTCTCTCTCTCTCTCTCTCTCTCTCTCTCTCTCTCTCTCTCTCTCTCTCTCTCTCTCTCTCTCTCTCTCTCTCTCTCGTCTGGTCTCTCTCGTCCCTCACCCGTCTTTCTCTCTCTGATAATTCTCCCGACACATTGTTTCCTCTCTCAGTGGGTGGTGCCGCTCCTGTGTGTGTGTGTGTGTGTGCGTGTGCCTGCGTGGCCTGTGTGTGTGAGCGTGTGCGTGTGCCTGTGTGTGTGTGTGTGTGTGTGAGCGTGTGCGTGTGCCTGCGTGGCCTGTGTGTGTGTGCGTGTGCCTGCGTGGCCTGTGTGTGTGTGTGTGTGCCTGCGTGGCCTGTGTGTGTGTGTGTGTGTGCGTGTGCCCGACCGTCGGGCTCGTAAATGGCTCCACGCAGCGACTCCTTCATAAGCAAAGTCGATGGAGGAATTAGCCTGCGAGACGTCCGGTGCTCCGGCAGTTAGCCTCACGCGGCGCCAACGCCGCGCCTAGCGTGGTGCCTGGCGGCACTCTCCCGCGGGGAGGGATATTAAACGTTTCTAATCGGGAAGCAATCACGACCCAGAAGCACAATGGGGAAATGGCGGTTGGTTGGGGTGGGGTTGGGGGGGGGGGGGGATGTGTTTGGGATGTGTGGGGGAGGGGGTCGGGGAACGGGTAAAAATGGCGGTTACTCTACCTTCTTTCTAAAGGTAGAAGGGTCCCGGAGCTTGCTCTTCAAAGGCTGGGCTCGTCGGGATGAGGTCAAGCCCTTCTGTTTGAACGGTGAGTCACGCCAGGCGTCTGTTCTGAAAGGTGGGATTACGGAGTATAAGCAGCAAGAGAAGAGCGCACAGCGTACATGGCGTCTGCTGCAAAGCAAAGCACTCCCGGTGCTGAATTGTTATGGGGAGAAGGTTTCCTTCTAAAGTGTGTCTGTGTTCTTTTATTGAGTTGGGTTTTTAGTTCTTCTCTGCCGGCTTGATGGTGGTGAGGCAGAGTTCGTTTTTCAGCATTATTCAAAGGCTGTGAATACGTTATTTCTGTTACTAAGTACCCTCCAACAAGCTGTACTGTGCCAAACTGAAACAGTTTTTTTGGGTAATTTATTGAACTGAAAAACAGGGTTGTCTTGGGAATGGCGGCTTCTTCGTCTGATCATTAATTGAAGCCTCAAGTTCACCTCGAGCGTCTTACAGTTTTGGTGAGCACAGTTAGTTTTGCTAGCGAGGCCAGTGTGTGATGGCTCACCGGTCTACGTACAACAGGGTTTGTGGTGTGGACAGATCAGTGGAGAGGGGTCCGAGACAGAGATGTACTTCACTTTTCTCCCCTCTCATTTCCGAACACTCTGCCTCTCCGTCTGTCCATCTCGCGCTCTCTCTCTCTCTCCCTTTATCCTCGTCTCTCCCTCCCTGAGCTCATCACCTGTCCCGTCTCGCTCCTCCGTCTCGACGCCCCCTCCTCGATCACCATTTCCTCCTCCTCCTCCTCCTCCTCCTCCTCCTACTCCGGTCGTCTGTGCTTAGCAAACGCCCTGGGCTGTTCCATGACCTCTTGGAATAAAACAAAAAGGTCATTATCTGTAGGTGTTGGCGCGAAGAGAGGAGAGGAGGAGGAGGAGGAGGAGGAGGAGAACTCTGATACAGACCAACCCCCCACCCCCCCCCCCTGAGCTGTGAATTCCCCATCCGCCCATCCATAGATCAGTGAAATAACACCTGTCCCTGCTGGCCACTGCACACATGGGGCTGAGTGGGGGTCAAGGGGGATGGGTCCCCCGCTGAGGGTCACTTCAATCTGCTTCTTCTACCAAGGATGTTGATGAAGAATGGTGCTTGTTAGGAGAGTCTGGCACGTCTTAAGAGGAACAAGCCGCACGTTGTCTAGAGAGGGATCGAATGGGGGTCGTTGGTGTGCGAGGATCATTCGTGAGGCCCTGTCCAGAGATGGTCAGAGGTTGGCTGTTGCCAGAGATTGGCTGTGTCCTCCGCAGTACTCCGATTGCTGTCTTAACTTTCTTAAGTACCCCATTTTGGTGCCCAACTGTGATAGTTATTGCCGTTATTCCAGTCTTTTAGGACCTTTCTGAGCTGCTGCTCTCTGTGTGAAGTACTGTAGAAACTGTTTATCCCCGGTGTTCGGTGCTGAAGGGTTTCGGGCATGTCTCCAAGGTTTGCTATTTGACTTGTGAGTTCTGATTTCCTTTCTCTTCCCCATCAAAATGGTTGTCTTTATCAGTTTAATGTTCTCACATTAAACTACTGTACACTACAAGACTGGGGTGTTGCAACGTCCAAATCTTTGTTTCATTATTTTACGATATTACAACTTCAAGATGATGAACGATAGCAAACGATTTATTGGCCAGTCCTGTTAGCGCTGTACCTCGCGAGATGGGGATTCCATTCTAATTGTTTTACATTTCCTTTTTTTTCTTCAACAAACCAAAATAAGTCGATTCCGTTGTGCCCAAAAGCACAACGCTCAGTGCTCAACTTTGAGCACTGAGCGATGGTGTCGCCGAACGCGGAGTTGGGGGCGCAGTAACCGCCGTTCCGAGCTTTGTTAGCCGTGCGATTAGGTCTGGATAATCGCTTTGTTTTGTTACACACACACGCATTTAAAATAAACCCCCAAATAAGAGTCGCATCGATTCCCCTGGCGCCGAGAGGGTCGACAAATGCAATAGAAAAAAAACCCAGAGACGGAGAAGTTCTACGAAGAATCTGGAGGAAAAGGAGTGAAAGTCTTGGGCGAGATGGAGCGATGGGGAAGGGGAGACACGCGCAGGAGGACACGGGAGGAGAGAAAACAAGGCGGTACAGAGAAGTGAGGGAGAAAGGCGGTGGCTCATCCGAGGCTTCTCTAAAGGGCTTCAGATGATAAATGAACAAATGCCAAGAGAACGACGGACGGACGGACGCAGTGCGGCGACAGCCACTCAGGCGGGGAGGGGGGCGGCGGCGCGTGCCGCCCCCGGCGGGGGGGGAGGGGGTTTGACGTGACGTGAGCCACCGTGGGGAGAATTGGAGAACAAGCGTTTTTTGTTTTTGTTTTTTTTGTTGTCACGTATCGACTTTTTCGTCTTGTGTGTTCCGTTGCATTTTTTATGATATCTCCGTCGACAGCTAATGGAATGTCATGTGGTCCCTGGGCGGGGACCAGGACACGGGGGGGGGCGGGGGGGGCGGGGAGGGGAGGTCATGTGATGGAAGGAAGGAACCCAACCCCTAGAAACAGGGAAAGTAGAGTTATAGATTTGATATGGATTTAACTGTCGGCTGTCATGGTAACGTTGATGATGATGTGGATCCCTCTGAGTTGATGGAGCACGTGCACCTTCCTGGTACTTGCAGACACACACCCACACACACACACGCACGCACGCACGCACACAAACACGCACGCACGCACGCACGCATGCACACACACAGTGAGAGCCAGGACCTTCACAACGTAAAGCCCCCATAAGGAGGTGAGCTCAGTGGTTCTTCTGCCCCCGGGCCTCCTAAGTCTGCTGGGCTTCCAGCATGGCGGCCTCCTCGCTGCTCCACCCATCTTAAGGAAGATATCAGAGAGAGAGAGAGAGAGAGAGAGAGAGAGAGAGAGAGAGAGAGAGAGAGAGAGAGAGAGAGGTATAGGGGAGAGAGAGAGAAAGAGAGAGAATAGCTCTTCAGTCAGAGTAAGAGTAGCGGGAGTGTGACTTGAACCGCAAGCTGTCCAGTGGTAGTATCCACTGGAATTTATTCAAGTAAAAAACCCCATACTAAGGGAGTGTGTGACTGACTATTATATGTTCTTTTCAACTCAACTCTGACTGCTCTTAACCGCGCTCATCGTGTATCGCTTCACCCGCCAAGGTGCACGGTGAGACGTGAAAATCTTATTATAGCATGGATATAATGAATGTACACTCACAAAGACTTCTTCCTACCCATTTGTCATTGGAATGAAGCATGGGAGGACCGGAATGCAAACACTGCCGCTTATAGCTGCTCTTTCCTGCAGGCTAAATGCTAATGGAGTCTACGCACGACACGTTATTCCAAGGTGAACATTTTCCACATCCGCCGGTATTTTCCGGTACATTCGATAACACGAAAAAAGAAAACCCCAGATGGGAGAAATGTTTTAGGTTGCCATTAGAAGAGCACTTAGAGCATCTCTTCCCTTATAGGCGCCGTGTGGGCACGCAACTAGCAATGCTAACTGCTAGCACGTACGGAGGCGCGAACTAGGCGGACACCTTGGCCCTCGTCCAGCGTGTGGTCTCTCAGGGGAGGGCTGGGAGGGGGGGGGGGAGGGGTGTGTGTGTGTGTCGCTTTGTAGCTGCTCAGCGTGTCGCCGCGTCTTTGATACGTGTACAGGCAGTGGCAGGTCATTAAAAACAAGAGGAGGGTGCCGGTTCTCCCACTGGTATTACTTATTAAAGATCCCCCCCCCGCACACACACACACACACACACTCACACTCACACTCACACACATGCTCACACACACACACACACACACATTCTCACACACACACACACACCACACACACTCACACACACACACACACACACACACACACACTCACACACACACATTCTCACACAGACACACACACACATACAACCACACACACACACACACACACACACACAATCTCAATTATTCTGTTGGCCTGGTACTGGAGGAGGCGTTAGCACCATCGAGTGATTAGCGCGGCGTGGTATTTTTCATTTCAATTTTTGCCCCCTTTATGTTTTAGGTTGAGGCGGTGCTTATTGAGCTCAATATTGCCATTCATCAAATTCTCACCGGTCACAAAGTGACCTGCTGTATTCCGACACGTTGTCGGAATACAGCAATTTAATTGTCCTAGTCGCCCTCCCCCCTCTTCAACGTCATGTGGTCCATTTGGACATTAAAATCCTGGCTAGCCAAGAAATGTTGTGACGTTGTGAGCAAAACGCCATGTTCCATGTCTTCCTCCGTAGTTCCCTCTCACAATTAGCCAGCCAAATTTTGGTAGCGGCAGTCTATCCCCGTGCCGTTTGTCTAAAGACTCGGTCCCGCCGGCCCACTTTGCTCCCGCTCTCTCCGCTCCACTGCTTTCCATTTTCAACTCAATTGGTGGATCGGCGGCCATTAGATTTTGTGCGAGTTCGACCCGGCTCGCCTCGGAAAAGAGAAACTCCAAAGCTTTACCGTCCTTGATCTTCCCTCCATCTCTTGCTCTTTAACACCTAACCCCCGTCCCGCCCCCCCGCCCACCCCCCCCTCTCTCTGTCGGTCTGCGTCTGGTTGTCTCGTAATTAAAGAGTTTCCCCCGCTATTGTTGTCCTCCTTTCAACTCTGGACTGTCATGCACACGTCTGGCTGGAGCCATAGGTCCTAATAGCCAAGACTGAGGAGAGGGAGAGGGAGAGATAAGGGGAAGAAGAAGAAGAAGAAGAAGAAGAAGAAGAGAAGAAGAAGAAGAAGAAGAAGAAGAAAGGGACGATTGGTTGACCACAAAAGATGGGAGACCGCACAACGAGAGAGAGAGAGAGAGAGAGAGAGAGAGAGAGAGAGGAGAGAGAGAGAGAGAGAGAGAGAGAGAGAGAGAGAGAGAGAGAGAGGAGAGAGAGAGAGAGAGAGAGCGAGAGAGAGAGAGAGAGAGAGAGAGAGAGAGAGAGAGAGAGAGAGAGCGCGAGCATAAGGAGAGAGAGAGAAAAAAAAACATTGGGTGTTAAATGCGTGCCGGGCCACAGATGGGAAAGTTGTCTGGGTGGCACTTTTAGATTTTATGATGTGTGGATGCTCGGGCGTTCGCTCGCTGCAAGGAAAAGATCACATACGCTGGGCGGAGGGAGGAGGAAAATAGCGCTTTTCTCCCTGGCTTCTCTCCCTCCCGGTGAACAGCCCCGCGCGTGGTCCTCCCCCGCTGTCATGCTGTTATGAAACCAGTCGACTGCGACACAACCGCTCCTTTTCAATACAGCCCATAAAACTCTGAGCGAGAGGCGCACTTTCACAACTTAAGGAGGGAGGGACACGGACGGACGGACGGACGGACAGGGACAGGCAGATCTAGATATACAGGCCGGCAAAGAGACGGACAGGTAGTTAGCTCTGGCTATTCTGCCTACCTGTGTGGGTGGGTGGGTGGGTGGGTGGGGGGTTGTGTGTGTGTGTGTGTGTGTGTATACATAAACACCTATATGTATTCGTCTGACGGTAATGGAATCACGCAGCAGGCAGCCCGTGGCAGTTGGAAACCCCACCGGTCCCACTGTCCAGGAACTGAGATTGTCTCTTAACCAGATTCAATATATATATATATATACTGTATATATATATATCTTCCAATTCTGAATTGGGTTACCAAGGAGTGGAATGTGGCCAACTTAAACGTACTCCTACTCTGCTCCAAACTGCCTGTACCCTCTCTCTGATGTATTGCTCCGTCTACTGCCTCCTCCCTCCACTTATTAGAGTTGTTATGTCCCTCTTGAAAGGCGGAAGGGATGCCAAAAACTGAAGTCTCTCTCTCTCTCTCTCTCTCTCTCTCCTCTCTCTCTCTCTCTCTCTCCTCCAACCACCCTCTATCCTATCTGTGTGCTCTGGTCCCATTTGGAAGCCAGCTGTGGCAGGTGTGCACACACATGTGTATACTTCTGAGTCCAAGTCTCCCCCACCAGCTGTGGGCATTAACATATTAACATATGAACAGCCGCACTTGTCTGTGGGTTAGTAGTGTGCTGCGTACCTGCATGTACACACTCCAGCAAACAGGCACAACCGTACATCTGTTTGTTTGTTTTTTAGTCTGTGTGTGTCCGTGTGTTTGTGCGTGCGTGTGCGCGCTGTGCGCGTGTGTGTGCGTGCGTGTGTGTGTGTGTGCGCGCGAGAAAGAGTTTGTGTTCGGAACAGCTGTTTGAGAGCAGGTGATGATTTTAAAAGCCCACCTGACAACCAGCCAGGCAGGCAGTGAGCCAGCCAGGGGGACATCGGGGGAGAGCCATGCCCAGCAAGATGTAGACAGAATGTGGACATTTATTCTGCCAAGGCCCCCCCCACCCCCACCTCATTGTACAGCGTTATGGAGCTATCGTCAAGGGGGGCCCAGCTGTGGATCTTTGTGTGTAAAAAAAACCGAGGATTCTTGTTGCCAAATTCTGCAGAAAGATTTAGACGTGTGGAAGATGGGTGAAGTGGAGAGTGGAATTTAAACTAAGTGGAAATTAACTGTGGGGAAAAGACTGATGGAAGTTCACAGAGAAGAAGCCAAGGGTTTTAAAGGGGAGGGGGTGCTTCTTGATCTATGTGGGATGTTTAGAGTGTGCCATTCAATGTATATACCCGTGAAGCTATTTGTACACTGACTGGTTCTACACAAATCAACCTGAACTGGCCTTTGCAAAATGAGTCACTTCTGTAAAATGTTTAAAAAGTTCCAGGGGCGTTATGTAAAACGAGAAGATACAATTAATAAATAAGTGAGTCTAGTGTTGAGGCGGTTCTGGTTCTGGTTTTGAACCCGTCTGCCCCCAGTCTGTCGGTGTGTGTCCCTGGGCAGGATGTCTAACCCTGGTCATTAAAAAAGGAGGAAGTCATGAAATTAAGTGGCAAAAAAGGGACCTACATGAGCAAGAGACAAGTGGGGGGGGGGGGGGGTAAAACAGAGGAAGCACCATAAACAGAATCAAGGCAATATGGAGGAAATAGCAATAGGTTGGACACTTCTTCACGGCAAAGTGTTTGATTATTCAACCAAACATGATCATGGGCGACGATGGGTGTACATGATTGTAATAGAGACACTTTCACACCGTGGGCAGTGACAGCAAGGGTGATGGGAGTGACCAACCGTGGAGAGGCCAAGTTAATTTGCCATCCACTATGAGGGGGAGTGTACATGTCTGCAAGGATACAAGGCAGCTAATAAATAAGGTCAGAGATTAGCAAAGCTCTCGGTATACAAATAACAAGACTTTATACAGAAAATGATTTAAATAACTATATGGTACAGCTCTTCTAAAGAGGTAAAACATGAACAAAAAGTTTACATTTTCAGAAGAGCAAAAGAAGAAAGCATTTTTCCCTTCCAGAGGGAAGAAAAAATTAAATAAATAATAAAAGTCAATGCCAATCACGTAGTGCTTTGTGCCCGTCTCCATTAAGGAGCCAGGAAGCTGCTACCTATAAAACATGAACGGTGGCTGAACGAGGACCATATGCTCTAAGGTCTCTCGTCCCATCCCTCCACGTGAATGCTCCATTGCGCTAGGCTTTAGCTTCCTCGCTAAACAAAAAAAACAAAAAAGCAAACGACAGATGGCCAGAGAGCTGTGTGATGACTCACCAGGTGCGATGAGGACTGGGAACCAACCGGCGATAATTGCTTATACCGTTCTGAATTAGCTAAAAATAAAAAATGTTAACTTTAAAGTGCCATTCACACATTTTTTTTTGTGTGTGTGCGTTAAAAAAACCGCTTGGAGCTAAGTTGCTAGGCAGGGGGGGTGGGGGGATGGGGGGAGGGAATGAAACGTGTTCAGGCTTTTATTTTGCTTTTTACAACCGCCGTTTACCACTGCTTTGAAACCTCCTTTAGTTCTGGTGATAATGGACGTCTACGCCGTCTACTTTTAAAATGAAAGCGTCTCTGAACTAGTAAAAGTTGTTTTGCGTTCCAAAATGGCAAATGGAGGCAGCAAATGTACCATTACCATCACATGATGACAGAAACCAAACCATGCACAGAAGACCATTTGATTGACTATCCAGTGCTGAGGTTGACCCGTTAGTTGTACAGTGGGTAACTGTAAAAGCAATAGAAGGGGGGCAGAATACTCATGTCGGGGTGTTTAATTCCCAGTCGAAAGATCCTGGGATCAATCATCAATGTCCCCAGCCTTACTGTATATAGGTACCCTTGAGCAAGAACGTATAATCCTGCTACTCAATGACTTTCAATAGTATAGTATTCGTATAATTTTTTTTTTTATACTTGTACAGTATGATGTATAGGTAATACTAATAATGGTTGTACTGGGGATGGAGTCATGGTTTTCTTAAAGATGAAAGTGGTGCAAATTGCAATTTCATGCCTATGTATATATATATATATATATATATAGCATTTGAGAGATTTTGACAGACATGGTCCACATATATATGTATGTATGTATACTGCACCCTTCTGTCTCTCTCCCTGCTATGTGAATATACTTTATAACGTGTATAACGTATAATGTGTCTTATATAGACCTGTCAAACCCTCCTGTGAAAAATAGTATTGTGCGCTCTATGGGAAAAAAAATGAAAGGTATAGAGCACAATGAGAGGATGAGGAATGGTATAGAGAGGTCACACAGAGACACACACACGTGTACACACACACACACACACACACACACACACACACGTGAGAATGTCTCATATATTTCAGAGGGCCATTAGTCAGAACTGTCAGCAGGCGTCTAAGCACAATTGTTAGCATCTCCCCAGTCGGGATATACAGAACCTGCCATTAGTCACAGCCAAAATGGTGGCGCCCCCTGACAATCTGTCATCGCCTCGCCCGAAAAAGCGGGCGTTTTTATTTTTATACACATGGCGTCCATCATTCATTAAAACAGGTCACGCTTGAATCGTACTTTATGTGACTTTTGTTGTTTTCTTGTTTTTCTTCTTTTACTGCTAATGGTCCACCGCAAATACAATTTAGAGACAGTGACGCCCATTACAGGTTAGCTCACCGTTTTAGCGTTTAGCGTGGTAACCGCGCAGAGACTTTGGAACATTTACAGTTGGTCCTCTGGTCTCTCTGGGCGCCGGTAAGATATTATGGTGCTGTTGTTGCACCTGAACAGAAAGCCTCCGATAATCATCTTAATTACACTCCAGTTGCATTCGCCACTCATTTGCATTTGGACTATTAGTATTTGCATTTCTCAGTCCATAAGCAGCGCATTTTTGGTACTTTCACTTGGGAAGAAAAAAGACACAATTCAATTAGCATAATGACAATTAATTCGTTTTAGCATGATCAAGTTATTAATTAACTAACACATTTCTCTGGCACTCCATGCCTTTGACCCTGTTTTTCAGAGAACAATTTTTTTCACCGAAGAAATATATAAAATTATGAAATAATTCAGGGAAGGAGATGGAGAGAGGGAGAGAGCCAGAAGGAGAGAGACGGAGAGAGAGACTGAAGGAGAGAGAGACAGACAGAGAGAGAGACTGAGAGAGACAGAAGGAGAGAGACGGAGAGAGAGACAGACGGAGAGAGAGAGACAGACGGAGAGAGAGACAGACAGAGAGAGAGACTGAGAGAGACAGGAGAGAGACGGAGAGAGAGACTGAGAGAGACAGACAGAGAGAGACAGAAGGAGAGAGACGGAGAGAGAGACTGAGAGAGACAGAAAAAGAGGGAGAGACAGAGAGAGAGCGAGAGACGGAGAGAAAGAGAGAGAGAGAGAGAGAGAGAGAGAGAGAGAGAGAGAGAGAGAGAGAGAGAGAGAGAGAGAGAGAGAGAGAGAGAGAGAGAGAGAGAGAGAGAGAGAGAGAGAGAGAGAGAGAGGAGAGAGAGAGAGAGAGAGAGAGAGAGAGAGAGAGAGAGAGACGGAGAGAGCCAAAAAGAGAGAGATAGAGAGAGAGTGCGCCAACGAGAGCACGCTACCCTTAATGGGAGAATACCTTATTTCTCCCCGTGTTTCCCTCCGCTCTTCTCCCACTGCGTCTCTAATGGAAGCATTCATGGGCGGGGGGGGGCTAGCACTGATTAAAGACCGACGCTTTACCTGGCAGAGCAGGGGGAGGTGGCCCGCCCACCGGTGGGGGGAGATGACAGTGTGAGGCAGGGGAATGACGGCTCCACTAGGTGTAGGATAAATGAACCGCGTCCCTATATTCAGCCGCGGCCATCAATTATTCAAAGACGCACTGCCGTGGAACCAGACACATTTCCAGTAATTCCAGCCATGTCGTGCATGGGCTCCCTGCCAGGTGTGTGCGGCTATGGCTCTTCGTCTTCGTCATTCACGGATGAAACTTTAATTTAGGGATTGTATCTGTGACCCCCCCCCCCTCCTTGCCCCCATCGCTGCATTTTAACAAGATTGCCTTTGTCGCATTGACTTGGATAACTGATAAGAAAATAAAAATGATACCCACACTCACACATTTGGTGCTTTTTTTCGGACCGCAGGAACCTTTTCATAGTTCTGAGAACTATTGGAGGACGGTTATAAAGAGGACACCACAGGTGTGAACACAACAAGCTGCTACAGTACTTAGTAGCAGGTTTACTCTCCCATCAAAGAGGATCCTTTAGTGACGTAGTAGGTGTATAGGGGTGGGTTGAACATGAGCCAATACACCACCGAAGACCACCATTTTAAAATACCCTTTATCTGTGTGTGTTTACTGTAAACTGTCAATCAAAGTTGGCCGACAGATAAGGAAATACAACGCAGGTTTGAATCCTCCAGCCAAAATGTAAAAATATTCGCTGGCATTACCATTAGCATTTTGCGCAGAGGTTCTGCCAATGACTTAATGGTCCTATTGGCGGTGCGAATGCAAACAGAAAAAAGCCCTTGAAGGAACTATTCCTTCCCAGGGTTCCTAGTCTCTAGTTCCCCAGTCCGCAGAACTGTTTGGTCCGAAAGCACCTAACCGTAATTGCACAGGACATATACAAAATGGTGGAATCATGCCGGCTGTACGTATGTCCCTTCTCTCCTCCCCTTAAGGACTCTCCTTCACCAAACAGCTACAACGTCACAGCGTTCGACGCCCCTCTGGGCCACGCCTCCTTCGCCCAACCCCGAAACCAGAGAGCCAAGAGGCGCCAGGGCTGCTTCCTGTCCACCGAGCCACGTGGCACTTCCTTCTTGCACGTGGACCCCAATCTACCAGGTATGTCATTACACATCTAAATGTAATTATGGAGGATTGAATCCTCTTTATTGGTCGCTTACATGTACACACACACACACACACATACACACAGTGTCATTTCTTTCTCTGCATTTAACCCTCGTATTTGGAGCAGTGAGCAGCTTTTTTATATACAGCACCCGGGGATCAGTGTAGGGAGGGGTTTGGTGCCTTGCTCCAGGGCACCTCGGCAGTGCCCAGGTGTTTCGGGAACTTAAACCGGCGACCTTTCGGTTCCCAAGCCAAGTCCTAACAGACCGAGCTACTGCCGCCCCCCACAAAGTTTTTGATAATAGACATTAATGTAGAATGTGCCTATATGCAATGTTTTCAGTAGATACTGTATATCACAGTCATTTAGATCAACAATAACACCTGTGCATCTCTTTGTGTGCTTCCAGCAATTATGCTGCAAGCACAATCATTTAAGGGCAGCACAGACCCTGGACTCTTTTTATATAGGAAGCCTTTTCATGTTTAAATGAGTGTTCACTATTGTTAGTACATTTCTTTAGTGTTTGTAACTTAGAAGCACTCTTGTGAACGAAATGTGCAATACAAATAAAATGCATTATTATTATTATTATTATGCACACATTAAGTGCACAATTGTTTTCCTTTTTTAACTTCTTTGGGACATTTCTTTGGACGTTTATAATATAGTATTAACACAAAAGAGAGATTGCTTTCCGGACACATTGATTCAAGATTCAAGAAGTACAATGGAACACTAACTCCCCATTCCCTCCCGCAGTGTGGGATCGAACCTGGTACCCTTTGGTACCCCCCTCAAGGTCACCGGTATTGTATGCACATGTTGTTTACCGGCCACATCTCAATTAGAAGAATGTTGTCAAAGGTGAAGAGGAAAGCCCTGCGTTGGGCCTTGTTAGCTCCAATAGCCCTGGCAACCTAGCTCCGCCATCGTCCACTCATCAGCTGTCCCCGTGGGGCCCCTCCTGCCCCCTCCTGCCCTTATATTTATCTCTGTAACACTCCTGTTGCAAAATTGATAGATTCATGACTTATTTGGATAATTTATGATGGGCCACCGTTTCTACCGAGGGACTGTCTGCCTGCCTGTGAGACACCCCCCACCCCCCCCCCCCCCCACGCGCGCTAAAACGTTTAACCAGGAACTCATTTGCATATAAATAGATTTGAACCGGTGGCAAAAAGTGTGTTTCTAGCATGCACATCAAAAATTTCACACGCACGCAGGCACACACAAAGACATGTGTACGCACGCACGCACACACACACATACATACCCAACACACACACATACACACACACACACACGTATATACACACACTCACATTCACACAACATGCAGAAGGCATAGGCGCTCGCACACATAAACATACATGGGCCATACCGTAAGATAACACACACACACAAACACGCATGCACGCACGCACGCACACACACACACACACACACAGCCATTTCCTCTGCCCGTTATTGAATTTGCATATATGAATAGGCCCATATAGAACATTATCATTACTGTCCTCATTGTGTCCCCTCCCAATGCGATTGCATTTCTGATGTCCTAATGGGAAATGTGTTTAACTATCCAAGCTTTCAACCAACCTGCACACACACACACACACACCACGCAGATTGCCCTGTATAAATGACAATTTTAGTAATAGTGTCTGTGACAATAAGCATAGGCCCTGGGTAAAATGTGTTTGTGTCTGACTTGCCTGACGCCTGTCTGTCTGTCTGCGTGTGCGCGTGTGTCTTAATTTTGCCCCAGGTTTCTGTCGATGGTAAATGGATTGCTGCTAGCAGTGTGTGTGTGTCTGTGTCTGGGGGGGGGGGTCAGACAGGCATACACTGAATGTCTGAATGCATAACCTTTGACCTGCTGACGTGGGGAGTTTATCTATTTTTTCCTCCACTTAAATTGAATTTGGATAGAACCCCCTCATCCACCCAGTCCCCCCTACCCCATTGTCCTGTCCATAGTGGAGTAGTTTATAGTCTGTCGACATACTTGTGCAGTCTGCATGTGCAGACCCAAAGTTTTGAATATTTCCTCCCTCCTTGGTGCAGATTTTGGCTTTCATATTACAGGGCTTATGGAACCGCCTGGGGCTTAGCATACTCATTTTGATTATATTTGTTTGTTCTTTCTTTTCTTAATGCCATTTAATGCAAATGTCACCTCTTTGAATGAACATGGCTTCATGAGAACCGTGGAGTTTTCATTCCCGTTGTGTGTGTGTGTGCGTGTGTGTGTGAGTCTGGGGCAAAACTGTATTACATGAATTGGATCTGTGTTTGATTGTTGACGCCTCTTTCAAGAGGCCCTACGACGGATTTGTTTTCCTGGCTGTCAAATAGCATCCTGAGCCGTAGCTATGGAACTGCATGGGCGTTGCGTTGCCGCTGCCTCCCAGCGAGATGACTAGAACATTAAACAGAATACGGAGTATGTCCGAGCTCCACTTGTAGAAGAGACGCTAAATACTGTACGCTATCCACGTGCCTGTGGTGTGTTGTGTGTGCACTCTTTAAGGTGTGTGTGTGTGTGTTGTGTGTTGTTGCGGTGTTATCATGTTTATTCATATCGGTGTGTGTGCTTGAAATAGGCAAGCCCTCTTGTAGGTCGACTGGTTTTACAGGGAATCACAGATTAATGAGAAGGACTGTGTGTGTGTGTGTGTGTGTGTGTGTGTGTGTGTGTGTGTGTGTGTGTGTGTGTGTGTGTGTGTGTGTGTGTGTGTGTGTGTGTGTGTGTGTGTGTGTGTGTGTGTGTGTGTGTGTGTGTGTGTGTGTGTGTGTGTGTGTGTGTGCCTGCATGTGCCTGCATGTGCACGTGCACATGCGTTTTCAGGACCAGGCCAGTACAGCCCGATGGTGAAGACGTCTCCCCAGCAGACCCTGTTCGTATCCAGGGAAGATCGATTCAAAGTCCCGAAGAACTCCAACCCCGGCCCGGCCGCTTATCAGGTAAACACGTGGCTTCTCTGTTTCCACCTCAAATCTAGATTCATTTCTGGAGTCTACAGCCCTTTGTGAATCCGTATCGTATTTAGGATATAACAACAAAAAAAACGAATTTGTTGACACGAACGGCATCGCACCTCACGGCACCGCCTCACGCACCGCAATCATCTCAAAAGTTTTTTCCCGGTTTAAGAGGTAGGCACGCCGTTTTTTTACGAGAAACCCCCTGCTTGTTATGCACAGGCGCCAGGTTGGTACCACATCAGTGGTTCGCACAATCTCCCAGCATGG
>CM051017.1:19304687-19307187 GCA_027704905.1 Muraenolepis orangiensis
GTGGAATTGCTAATCACCTCAGGTATATATACCTTGTCTATCCGTTACCCCAGCGTGAGGTCGTTACGTATACTGCACGTTGTTCTTCCGTCTGTTCTGATACCCGTCGCCTGCCTACTACCCTGCCGGTACTTCGCACCCGACATCCCGGTACGCAGACTCCCCCGCCGGACTACTCGTCGGTCTACTACCCGCCGGTACTCCGCGGATCGTCCTCCCCCGTGTACCCTTGTGTTTGTGTGTGCTTTTGGGAATAAAGCCGTTCGTATGGCTCCACTGTGTCGTTGTCTGCGTTCGGGGTCCAACCCACTCCCCTCATCGGGACATATATAGGGCGTTCAACGTGTCCCACAATGCATCGTGAAAAGTAGTGTACAACCGATGGTCACTAACCCAGCACAAATAGACCATCATGCATTGCGCTCGAAAAAGAAACCGCGAAAGACGGGAAAAGCGACATCCACCGATGCCGCTTATGCCGGTGAGCTCACTATATAGTGGTCTACCTATAAAGGGAGTAGGTAGAACAGAAGGGGTGAATACTTTCAGCTAAACCTAGCTGTTCCTTCAGAAGCCTACCTGCTATTCCCCTGCTCTTAGAAGATCCGACGCATCCTTACCTTAAACCCTACCGTTAAAATAAACGCTTTGTAAACGACAGTGAGGTTGTATTATACTCTGGTAGGGTATAGAAGACTAAAGTAAAACGGTACGAAAATCATACTTTCTAGAACTGACGGCATGCTGTCAGTTCTATACAGAACTGGGTCAACATGTATGTTGGTGGTTATTCCCTGGGCTACACATAGTCTTTATTCATTCTGGGTATTTGTTGGTACCAAGTAGAGGACATGAACAGAATTAAAGATGAGCTAAAATGTACTACACACAAAATTAATCTAAATATACAAGAAAAAATATGTCAATACAAAATTTAGATAATAAACACAACGGGTAGCAGAAACAAATGTAACCAGTAAACACTGAATGTTGTGTCAATAGGTTTTAGTTTAATTTTAGCAAATAGGAAATACGTACGTGGAACTGAAAGTCCTTAGTCTTCCTGTGCTGTCGTCTGGTTCCCCTCGCCCTCCTCTTCCTCCTCATCCTCTTCCTCCTCCTCATCTTCCTCCTCTAGCTGAGTCCTGGCGTCATGAATACGGTCCTGAAGGGCACCTTTAATGTCACGCTCAACAACCCTCTGGGCCCCAGCTGGCCCCCCGCGGACTCAGCTGGCCCCGTGCCGGGCCTCAGGATCGACCTGCCTGACCTGCTACTTCACGCTGACATCTCCATCTAGAGAGCCACACACACACACACACACACACACATACACACACACTTGCTTACTTTTAAGCAGGGAAGTCAAAGTTCAAAGCTTTAAAAGATGTTTACCTTAATGGCTGATTGAGTCTTATTTGTTTTAAATGAATATGTATATAGACATTTCTGTCTAATGTATGTATGTATAATTGAAAATGAGCTATTGTCAACTTTTGACTTGTCTGGCTGATCCTGGTTTCAAGTGAAGAGTTTAAAAATGTATGCCCGCTATTCAGAAAAATAACTTGATGTGTTCAACTCTGGGCTGTTAAACATATATGAAACATATGTTTATATTTATTTCTACATTTGAATAGTGCACATTATCTTTAAATTATCTAAATAGCATTCAATCTGTGGTTTAATGCTATTCAATGCAATTCTCAAGATGAAAAGCAACTCCTTGTGAATTGCTTTTTTACTGATGGATCGTTATTAGTTATTGGCAATGCCATAAATATAATCGGCAAAGTACCATTATGTGAACCCTGTACATGCTTTATTTTTCGTATTTGATTGGAGATCACCACGGGGAGATATGCCCCAACCACTCCATGTCCCGAATGAAATGAATGAAATCTGCAGCGATAAAAAGTTGTTGTTTCATCTCAACTCGGCATCGGCTTTCATTTCTTGGCGTTAATGATCCCCGTTTTTTGTTTTCGTGGCACGTGACAAATGTGTTTTCATCTTTTGAGCGTTATTCCCCTCAAACGATCGTTTGGATTACGCACTTATCTGGTCGAGGACGTCGGCTGCCGCTGTCCCAACATTAGGACCGCTTTGGATGGCGATCGAGCGCCGATTCGTACTCCTAATGCGTCCCCGAGG
Organism: Muraenolepis orangiensis; assembly: GCA_027704905.1. Classification (NCBI taxonomy): domain Eukaryota; kingdom Metazoa; phylum Chordata; class Actinopteri; order Gadiformes; family Muraenolepididae; genus Muraenolepis; species Muraenolepis orangiensis. The sequence goes on from CM051017.1 coordinate 19,306,842, forward strand.
TGGACGCCTCATTTGACGGAGCGTTCCGGTGGCGATTGGAATGGAAAGCGCCAACTTTATGACCGTGTGTCTCCCAGATCGACAAAACGAGGGTTTCTATAATGTGTGTGTGTGTGTGTGTGTATGTAGATGTGTGTGTATGTGTGTCTGTAGATGTGTGTGTATGTGTGTGTATACAGTACAACTTTATGACAGTGTCTCCCAGATGACAAAACAAGGGTTTCTATAATGTGTGTGTGTGTGTATACAGTTCACAAATGATGTCATCGGTAGAGGTTTTAAAGTCTGTAGTGTTTTCCGTGTTTGCTTCTCTTCTCCAATAATCTGTTCACTCAGTTCTTTTTTT
>CM051017.1:19312187-19332187 GCA_027704905.1 Muraenolepis orangiensis
CCTTGTTAGAATATTTACTTTAACACCTTGACTGCTGTGTTTCTCACCCTGAATCTTTCATACGTTAGCAACTATGTAAATTATTTTGTGAGGACTCAATTGGCATGTGTGTTGTCTTTGAGTGTGTGTGTGTGTGTGTGTGTGTGCGTGCATGGTGATACTCCTTCTGGAAACACACATTCACCATTAGCTACAGCTAGGAAGATGCTGATTGGCAGTCATTGCAGAGAGGACACACCCAATTTGTTCAAGACCAGACTCGGGTGGGAAATATAAGTGCTGAGTGTGTGTGTGGTTGGTGGCTGGTTATAGCAGCCTCACCTGGCCTGAGTTGGACTGATTGGCTGGTGAGGCTGCACACCGGTGGGTCTTTGTTAATCAAGGCCCACAGGTTAAAACAGCCTCCACCACACAAACACTCGAGAAGAGAGCTCTAGCGTGTTCCATCTGCTGTGTTCACCATGATTCAAAACTCTTGCAATAAACCGTATTCCTCATCACTCTGTGTCCTTGTCTTCAAGAGGAGCCTGCAAGCAGCCATGTTAATGGCTGGTGGCCATTTTTTGTTTGTTTCTTGTTGTCACTTATTTATGACTGAATGATGTTCATGCGATCATGTTGGGCCTCACACACACACACACACACACACACACACACACACACACACACACACACACACACACACACACACACACACACACACACACACACACACACACACACACACACACACACACACACACACATTGTATTGCTCTTTAAAATTGTATGAAACCTCAGTGAATGAATGCAGAATTCAGATAGATGCAATTAGAAATAGGCCAGATGTATTTCTACTCACGTGTACACGTGTGCATGCGCTCACTTTTGACCGTCTCCTGCATTTATTTAAGGACTACGCAGGCACACATTCACATGTCTTTGTGCATTTGTTTGTATGGTAATTTGTCGCAAGTAGCTGGGCATCTGTAGACTTTGAGTATGCGTTTGATTCCCGTCTCTGCATGTGTGTGTGTGTGTGTGTGTGTGTGTGTGTGTGTGTGTGTGTGTGTGTGTGTGTGTGTGTGTGTGTGTGTTGTGTGTATGCGGTTGGCGAGGGAGGGGGGTTGTGTGTGTGTGTGTATGTGTGTGTGTGTGTGTGTGTGTGTGTGTGTGTGTGTGTGTGTGAGAGACCTGGGCGTGTCTCATTCTCTATGCCCGCTAAGGCAGTGAGGCACTTTAAATGGAAATGGACTTGACATTTAGGAGAAGATGTAATCAGCAAGCATTAGAAAAGCAGCTGATTTTACCCAACAAAGGCCTCTTCGTCACTCACTTACTATACACCCCCCCACCCACCCGGATCTTCCTCGGTCTTTCCACAGTTAATACCATTTATATATTTGTATTTATTTCTCTCGCTCTCTCTCGCTCTCTCTCTCTCTCTCTCTCTCTCCTCTCTCTCTCTCTCTCTCTCTCTCTGTCTGTCTGTGTCTCTCTCTCGCTCTCTCTCTGTTTGTGTCTCTTTCCCTGAGGCTTTTTGGTGGCTTCAACGACCCGCGTCAGGGCGTGGTTAGTGGCCAGAATAAACATGTCATGTTTTGCTTGGCTGTTGAATTTGCATGCATCTCAGTGTCTGTTTGTTTCACTTTATCTTTCTTTCTTCCGTAGTTTTTCTCTGTCTCTTGTTGTGCTCAATTACCACGGTTCACACACACACACACACACACACACACACACACACACACACACACACACACACACACACACACACACACACACACACACACACACACACACACACACACACACACACACACAGAGGCCTGATTTCCTTTGATAACGCTGTTCTCTTTGTGTCATTAACCAAGCTTTCCTCCCCTCAGACAGATTGCAGTCACGGCTCGGGGAGAGTGTTACACAGTGATAAATAATCAAGCATAATCAGCGAACTGCGTTGTAGAATAGCTGTTGCAGTAGACATGCGATACATGTTCTACCGTAGTTGTATAACTGATTGCAGATGGAAATGGGATTCTGCACACTTTCACCTTCAGGGTGTGGTTTTAACACCCTGAAGGTGTTGGAAAAACAAACAAAACAAAAACCAAGAATACTGTTACAAACGTTCAATAGGTGACGGAAAACAAAGTTGTTTTGTTGTTTTGATTGCAACTGTCTTCATCTTGAATTCATCTATTTGGAGGCAGGATCTAGAAAAGTTTGGGTGATAGAAAAAGGGATAAAGGTAGGAGAACACATTTCTTTCATTTGTTTTTTAAAAAGCAGACGGGTTACTATTGACTTTTACTATTTAGTAATTTAGCGAACGAAAGTGAATTATAGATTTCAGATTCAGATCTCCCGATTTGGTTTATTTATCACCTGTTTAAGGTACAGTGCACAGTGCACAGTGAAATGTTATTGCCAGCGCCGAAGATGTGATGCAAAATAACCAACAAAAAAAAAAATGTACACAAATGTTCATATTTACATAACTGCAGTATATATATGAATCGAACAGTATAAACAGAACTGTTGTTGTAACTGTTAGGGGCTCAGTGTTCATTCAGATAACCTGGGGGTGACCTGGGGGAAGACACTTCTGGTTGAGTCTCTCTGTGTTTGGAATACAGTAGTATTCAGTCCACACAGGTTGTTCAGCAGCAGGTATAGGAAACTAGGCGCCTAGCTCACGGATGCTCGCCGGTAGATGGTGGACATCGGGGGGAAGCGAACCCAGTACCTTTATCGCTAGCCACTGACCTCGATGACTCAGCGTTGGCTTGCCGGTGTTTAATTTCCCGCTCTGTCAGATGAAGGCGATACGCCGTGACTCATGGAGGAGCCGGGAGACGCTGAGCCTCGGAGACGGCTCAGCCTACAGCCAGGGCTCAGCGGAGCCGCTCCCGTGGCACAACACCATAGCCCTTGGTGTAATGGAACATGCCGCGGTGTCAACTAGAAGGAAAAACACACGCTATGTTTCTGTTTGGTGTTTGGCGGGTGACTTGTTGTATGCGATGTGTGCCCTTTTTGCGCGTGCACTTTGTGTGCTACTTGTAAATGTAGATGTCATCCAAGGTGACTCCGCTGACAAGAATTGAAATTGCTCTGGCATTTAGATTGCGCTGACAATTACAATCTTCATCTCTTTCTCTTTCTCTCTCTCTCTCTTTCTCTCTCTCTCTCTTTCTCACTCTCGAGCTGCCTCTCTCCCTATCGCTCTGTCTCTGTCCACCACAAAGTGACTTTGCTAGGAACCAGCATTGACATCAATAAAGCATGCAGGCAAACAATTGCATTTTTATGAATGTCAAACTTCACATCGCAAAAATCCAAAAGAACCACTTTTAACGGGGGAATACTTTAATTAGTCTGCCTGGGTTCCTTTGTCCTCTCTTCTGCCTCCATCCTAACTGATGGTAAGACACGAGATGTCACATTATTGAGGGAGCCCAGCCAATCGGTAGCGCTGGCTTGGGTTCCATTGTCGCATTGCGTGAGAGATGTGGAAGATAGGTTTCTCCCTGCCGCGCCAAACTTCTCCATTCCTTTAGTTCGCTGACTCATACAAATTGAGCGTTCAAGTTTTATCGCTTGCTTGATTGGAGCCGTAATTAAGTGCGTCTGCCGCCTGCGTGCTCACTTAATTCACGTTTGCCCTTCTCGCGTCCACCCCCCTACCCCTCCCCCCCCCCCCCCACGCCCTCCCGCACTTCAGGTCGAGTAAACAGGTGCGCCGCTTTTTCCGGGCCGCTGTAAATGTCATCACCCCAGAGACGTCATCTCATCATTCGAATAGAAATAGAAGAGATGTGTGCACGTTCATCATTTTTCCAGCATTGTTACAACAGCGTGCGTTCTGCCCCCCCCCCCCGAAGTCTGTAGTCTTTTGGGTTGGATTGATGCAGTTCCACAGGCACAGACATTTCAATGGAAGCTGTCCGAGCAGCAGCAGCAGCGGCAGCACACGTGTAGCGGAGCCCTGCGCTGATGGGTGAACGTTTCACAGTTCAACGTTAGCTCAGAGGTTCGAAGGGATGGGATCAGATTCTCTCCATCCTGTGGAGTGCGACAGTTGTTGACCGGCCCAAATGGCCTTCAGTATATATGAGAGAACTGATTATATGTTTTTGGAAAGACAGATTTTCTTGGTCAATGTAACCAGAATAACAGTAAAACAGCATAATTAAAACTATACAATACTGGGAAATCCAATTGCTCATTGATGTAAGGTCTGAATTGTATTTAGGTCTGGATGTTGGATTTAGCTAAGTCCGCGGATGAAATTAAATCATCCAAAAATCGAAAGCTAAACAGATATGAAAAAGCTTAAAGAAAAAACCAGCAGATAAACAGACTTCAGATGTCACAGCATGTGTGGCTTCCAACACAGCCAGGCATCTGTCGGGGAGAACTTTCCACGGTAAATGACGAGAACTCTGAGCAATCGGTTCGTGGGAAAAAAATCAAACCGCTTTTTGACAGCCACCATTGACATTAAGGGGGCCGGCTGTTTACTTACTTAACTAGGTGTCATATTGACCCAGTATCGACAACTCATATTTCATCCCTGAGATGGAGGCAGAAACGCAAACTTGCTTAGAGTTGTGGTGTGATTCTCCCAACAACTTGCATGGAGAGAGAGAGGGAGAGAAAGAGAGAGAGAGAGAAAGAGAGAGAGAGAGAGAGAGAGAGAGAGAGAGAGAGAGAGAGAGAGAGAGAGAGAGAGAGAGAGAGAGAGAGAGAGAGAGGGAGAGAGGAGAGAGAGAGAGAGAGAGAGAGAGAGAGAGAGAGAGAGAGAGAGAGAGAGAGAGAGAGAGAATGACTGAGCATTTTCCATTTGGCATTCAAAATGGAATATGTCATTTGGTTTGGTCACACAATATATTCCAAACAAAATATAGAAGACATGCCTGCATAGCATAAAATACTGGAATACATTTTATACTTTATATTTATGTGTTCTAATATTAATAGTGTAGAGCCCAGTGTTCCTGGTTTTGTAATGCAAAAACAACATGTCACATTAATGTGATGGGTGATGACGCCACAGGTCATACCTTGACATTCAACACCATGTTAATACATCTCATCTCGGGGGCCAGAGGCCGAGACCTGGAGCAGAGTGATAGGTTTGAGATTTTCACTCTTTTTTCACCTCCTCTGAACTCTGAACACGTGGACCTTGGACTGAGTGGGGGAGATGATGTCAGAACTCGCACAAAGCCCAGAGTTACCTTTTCAAGTGCTTTCGTAACGCGGCTAGGAGACTGTTAGCGCAGTGAAGACCATTTCAAATGTTTTATATTTTTTGGGAGGGATTTTGATGTTATGTCAACATATATAAATAGTACAATATATATATTTTTCTTTAATTATGACTAAACCGGTGTCAGCTGGTCTGCAAATGTGCACGCTAATAGCCAAGCTTGTCTTGAGCCAAAGCAGCCATCTTTTGGTGCATCGCAAACAGTGAACAGACTTTTTGGATGTGAAATTTAACATTCAGTTAGTTACTAAATAATTTAGACCTGGAAGTTCATTGCCCCACCAATACATTCATCATGGAAAGGCTATTGTGTTGATTATACTATAATGATACTACTAATACTACACCTTTGTACAACAGTATAGTATATATTTCAGTTATTTACACTGTACTGAGCTTCTTTCACGGCTCTATTTACTTCTGGGTCCATTTTGGTCCGTGTTGGCACAATGCTGGTAACAGAATGTTTCTGTGGTGGATTAGAACAGAGTGCCTGAGGAAAGACAGTTTGACCAAGATTCAAGATTCGAGATGTTTTTTATTTGCCATTTGCAACAAGTGCAATGGAATGTTAACTCCCCATTCCCTCCCGCAGTATGAATTTCCTACAACAATACTATAGTGTAAACAACACTATATACTACCTATAATATGCTTTATTATTTACTGTAAACAACACTTTATACTATACTATGTATTATACTTATACGATACAACACTGTACTATAACAATAACCAGGTTTTTTCAATGGCTACCATGTTGCTATAGCGCCCTGAAACTGGCAAAAGGAATAAGCAACTTTTACACTTTTCAAACGGCGGTATCAGTCTCAGCTACGGTGAGGGGCCTCATATTCCTACAGTCGACCGGAAAACATTTGTTATTCATTAGATCGTTGGAATCTAAAATGGCTTCGTATAAAAATGTGTGATCTATACTATAGGCATATACAGTCCAAATGAAGACAAATAATGTACTTGGGCAAATAGGAGGACTTTTGCCAAACAAAAGTTACACAATACAGTACAGGCATATAAATAACAATTCTATCCCTGCATTCAATTTTTATGTATTCAAGATTCAAGATTCAAGAGACTTTATTTATCCCGAGGGAAGTTAAGGTGCAACAGTTGAAACAGGGGGAATAAATGCACACAAAATATACAAATACCTAAAAACTAAATAACAACAAACTAAACTAAACTAAACTAGTATAAACAAAATATAACTAAATGAAATCTAAATGAAATCTAAATGTATAGACAGATGAATTGCACAATTTACAGTATTATTACAGTAATACGTAGGTATATACAATATACAACAATACGTATAGTGCAAATTGGCAGTAATAAAATACTAATAAATAATTCAGATGAGTACTGAAAAAGTGACATGTGAAAAGTGAAAAGTGAAATTGAATTTACAGTGCAAAATTCATTAGTATTCATTTTACAACCGCACCACCTCTGTAAGAAAATCTAATTTCAAACCCGGTTCAATCGACAACAAAGCACACAATCTGACCTGTGTTTTTCGCAGTGATGAACCGTGTCCATCACAACTGGACCTTCTGTAGACCACCACCGCACATTCGGTTGTTCTAGTCGGACGGACGTCACGGAGGCAGTCACTTAATGCGTTATCTAATTTAGGCAGATCAGATTGTCGCAGCCAATTTACAAGTTGACCATAGTTGGCAAAGCAGTGTCCATGTAGTGAAGTAACAGCCCAACACAGACCACCACACACAGGCTATCGATAAAAGGGACAGTCTAACACGTTGAAACACGTTTCAACAACGTGAAAAGGCTTAACGTAACTTAAAGTTCCAAAACAGCGATCAATAATCACCAAATGTCTCTGACATATGTCTTGTCATTAGCACTTTCACCTGTCAAAATATCAAAACCTAAATCCTACTATTACAGACGTTTTTATGTGACATAAAGTGTTTTCCTCTCATAAAGCTGCGTTAAGACTTTTCCTTACTGGCTCAATAGAGAGGAAAACACTTAATGTCACATAACGTCCATAATGGGAGGATTTAAGTTGAGATATTTTGACAGGTGAGTGCTAATGTCAGAGAAATTTGGTGATTATTGATCGCGGTTTTGTAACTCTTAGTTACGTTAAGTCTTTTCACGTTAAGCGATGCAAAGAAAGATCAAGTCAAAACTCTCAATTTAAATGCACAACAATGCTTAACAAACCCAAGACAGCCATTAACTAATCAATCAACAAGTGTGTGGAAACAAAATGCAACAACCAGCTCAACGAGATGCAACACTGAGACAAAACCAGCAAAGACAAATGAGTCTCACTCACCAATGATGTTCACTTAAAGACCAAATCCATTCTCCTGTCCTTCAGGATGAATGTATCGATAACCTGGTCATAAAGCTGATCACTGCTTTTCAGATCCAAAAGAAGTTGCCTTTCAATAGCTATGGAAGCTAATGCAGTGAGTCGGGATTGTCCTGCATCCACAGATGTTGTGGTGACGGGGATTGTTAAAACATTTGTATAATGTCCATCTTTTCACTGAATGGTCGTCTTGAAAAGGGTACTAACAACAGTTCCGCAACAACATCATCTTCACCCGCCATTTCGACGTAAAAAACCTACTTTTTTTACAGAAAAAAAACAACGTAGCCCTACGCTAGATCCTCTAGCCTCGAGCCAGTATACCTTCTAGCGCACTATGGACCTGTGGGGAAAGCTGAAAGAATACGCCCATTGTCTACAAATCACTATATGATTGGTTGATCAAATTGTCAATCCAAACGTACGCTCTCATTCAGTCTAAGGGCCAAAGCATGCGTGGAATACTTTGGTTGAAGGATATTCTTCCCAGCAACACAAAACCACTCAAATGCATAGTGCATGGACCGAGGAAGACAAACAAATCAACATAATACTGTAATATAACAGATCAACAACACAGATACGATTCTCATTCATTCATTTTATTAAATTGTATTACATTTTATTAATACAATTAATTCGATTTTTTGTAGTTTCATCTGAGAGTTCCAGGGTCTTCTCTGAATACCTTGAAGGCCCTGACGCTTCACCGCTGGTTTTTCGTCACGTTTCTGTCATTTCGGGATCTTTTTGGGATAGTGTCGTAGTTTAGGGGATGGTTCTTTGGTGGAATGTTTTTTTCCGTACTGTGAGGTACTTTGAAATCTTGAATAGTTTTCCTCCCTCCTGTGTGGCGCAAATTCAATGAGCGGCACTTGACTGATTTCGGCGGAGCTTTCTCCGGAAAGTGCCGGGTCATTATAGCATTACGCGGAATGCACAATGGTGGCGCGGTAAAATACGCACAGCACGCATTGATGGAGTGGCCGTGATTAAGAGGGGGGGGGGGGGGGGGGAGAACGTGACATTGTGCATCGCGGTGGACATTTTGTGCTGCTGTGTGGAATTCCTTCATTGTTAAAAGCTTTTTTTTGTATTTAAAGATAGGGAAGGAGATAATACCGAAAGAGAGAGAGAGAGAGAGAGAGAGAGAGAGAGAGAGAGAGAGAGAGAGAGAGAGAGAGAGAGCAAGATGGAGGCTGGGAGCGGGTGGGTATGTGGGAATGGTGGAAATAGTTTGATAGTGGGATTAACCTTAAATCATTTTGAAAAAGATATCAGAGGAAAAGACCCCAACAGTTTTTTTGTCAGGTTGTTTGTAAATATTTCCCCCACCGTGAAAGAAAGACTTAAAAACAACCGCTAGTCAACGATTTGCCGTCTCTGTCTTGCTCTGTCCTACTTTATTATCGCCAGTGGAAGCAATTTATCAACATAATGCATTTAACCAATTATGCTAGATTTGATCTGGCTGCAGGGCTAATTCAATAGAGATCGGAGGTGATTTACGGTTGGTGCGTGGGTTCGTGAGGTACCATTCCTCCGCTAAATGATGGCTAAGAACTCTTCGAGGGGGGGGGGGGGGGGGGGAGGATCTATTCTCCTCCAGCAGTTTCTAGCTGTAAACTACACAATTAAACACTCTTAATCCTGTTTAAAATGTTTGATTTGCTCACATGCCTGTGGAAAAAAAACAACCCATGGGATACTTCACAAAATGAATTCCGTTTACATTGAAGGTAATGACGAAGATAGCATATAATGCACACACACACACACAGACCCACACACACACACACACACACACACACACACACACTTACGTCACACGCTGTTCTGTGTCTCTGCTTAGAAATTGAGATCCTGTCACATGACACGTAGACACGTATCAAACCGGAATTATGGAGTGCATTGTGGCCGTTCAGAAGAAGACACAATTGAACGTTTTGTACAAAAGCTTGTTTGTTAAAAAGCTTTTTACGAAATTGTCTTCGGCCAAGTTGGACCACAATGACCTCAACGTAAAAGGAACTGATCTTGTTTGGTAAATGCACTTTAACTGTTTTTTTTGCTTTTTTTACAAACCGCCAAAACATAACACTGCTAGTTTATTTCTCTGCTCAGATTAATAGAATACTTGTTTATTATTTATAGTTTTATTTTATATGTGTGTGCATTCTGTTTTATGTGTCTTGATTTCTATATTTTTTATCTTGAGATATATTTTTAAAGCTTAGGTTACAACAGCCAAAGGTTGAATTGAATCATGCTTCACCGTCACAGCTTTGTGCTCAAACAAAGCATTAGAATATTAATCATATATATACTATATAGTATATATAGATCAACCCATGATATGTGGATTTCAATACAGGTCTGTTTATAGGTCTCTGAAATCTACATTTAATTTTCACTTAATGACAAGTAAAACAAGTTTTATATTTGTTTTCCTTGTTAAGAAAGAGGCTTCCATTGAACTCTCTAAATGTTCCTCCTTTTCATATCCCCTAAATAAAATAAATAGCATGGCTATTGAGTCCATTCACTAGACACAAACACCCTCACACACACATGCACACACACGCACACCCCCCCCCCACACACACACCCACACATCACACACACACACACACACACACACACACACACACACACACACACACACACACACACACACACACACACACACACACACACACACACACACACACACACACACACACACACACACACACACACACACAAACACACACCACTCAGTTCCGCCAGCTTGTCAGAGTGTGACTGATTGATTACTACCCAGAAGGCTCGGCTTTGTGAAGTCAGAAACAGGAAAGGTACCTTGGACCACAGGGGGCACACATAAGATTGATCTCTCTCTCTCGCGCTCTCTCTCTCTCTCTCTTTCTCTTTTTTTATGCTCTCACGCTCCCTCTCTCTGTCTCTCTGTCTCTCTCTCTCCCCTCTCTCTCTCTCTCTCTCTCTCTCTCTCTCTCTCTCTCTCTCTCTCTCTCTCTCTCTCTCTCTCTCGCTCTCGCTCTCGTTCTCTCTCTCTTTCTCTTCTTATGCTCTCTATCTCTCCATCTCTCTTCTTATGCTCTCTATCTCTCCGTCTCTCTCGCTCTCTCTCTCTTCTTATGCTCTTGCTCTCACTCTCTCTCTCTTTTATTATGCTCTCATGCTCTCACTCTCTCTCTCTTTCCTTATGCTCTTACCCTCCCTCTGTATCTCTCCTCTTCTGTTATGCTCTCACACTCATTCTCTCTTGTGCTCTCTCTCTTATGCACTCTCTCTCTCTCTCTCTCTGTCTCTCTCCCTCTCTCTTTTTTTATCCTCTCACACTCATTCTGTCTATTTTCACTTATGCTCTCTCTTATTCATTCTTATTCTCTCATTTATTCTCTCTGCCCTCTCTCTCTCTTGTATCCAGTTCTACCTCTTTCATATAGTAATATTGTTTTTTTTGTATATCAGTAAACACATACCTGTATTGCCGTAATTCATTCGCTACCGTCACACAACTGATATTTGCACTAGATAGAATGCACCTTATGTCCAAACACCCCTTCCCCTCTTCCATACGGTCAAGCCATATACCAGTATATCCTACAAGTCAAAGCATATATTAATATATGCTTATATATATATTTTATATATATATATATATATATATATAATATTTTGGCTCACTAGCCACTGTGACCAGTGGTTTCTTAAAGTCACTGGCACTCATAGTGTACAATGAGTACTGTGTTTACAAAAACACTGCAATCTATTATCTGTGTCAGGTGGCTGTACAAAAACCTCATTACATTACATTACAGTAATTTAGCAGAAGCTTTTAACCGTATTAAATTATTATATTAAATATTATATTAAAGCGACTTATCCTTCATGGTGTTCCATTTTAAATTGGTTGTCCCAATAGCAAATTACATGCTTTTTCACTTATCAGTGCCATAAATCCAACAATCAATGCCGAACATGACGTTTCTTAGTTAGCCTCATACCCTAGCCACTCTCGACCTGACCTCCACTTTTCATTAACAACCTGTTCTTCTTTTTCTTCATATAATCTTGGACTTTGTTTTTTCTGTCCTGGCCTCATATTTATTTCCGTCACCAGCCAAAGTGTCTGGTAAGATTGACGGAGTTACAAGCCACCGCCAAATTCTACCGGCATTTGGCCAGTGACCGGTGTTAATGTCAAGCCCTGCTGCTTTATCCTACAAGTCACGCTATATAACATTACATTACATTAGTCATTTAGCAGACGCTTTTGTCCAAAGCAACTTGCAATCGTGCGTTCAACAAAGGTAGGTATGAGAACAACTCAGCACCAGAAGTCAAAAGGGCATTTACTGCATACACTACTTGTCAACAACATAGCCAATCGGAAGGTATTCCTGTGTTTCAGGAGAGATCTTGTCCTTCTCTTCCCGTAAATCCCTCCATCTCATCATGTCTCGCTCTCTTTCTGGCGTCTCTCGGAGGGGGGGGGGGCTTCCGTTGAAGGCATCTAATAAATCTGAGATGTGCTCCAAGCGGCCGTGAGTTGGCCCGGCGTTGGCAGTTCTAATGGCTGATCAGGGACCAGGCCTTGTTTACCTCCAGAAGTGCCAGCTGTTCCCTGGCACCCGGAAGCTTAATGATGTGGGCAGGGATGTGGCCTTTTTTGACACGGCGACCCCCCCCCCCCCCTGTTGTCTGTTTCCCTCCTGGTGCTTCCTCCTCGCATCGCTCGCCCCTCGCCGTAAACATTCAGACCTTCCAACGCACATTTTTTCGTTGGCCCCGGAGATGCTTGGGTCAGTCTGGGTTTTAAGTGGCTAATATAATGCCTCGTTAGAGTCCTAATAGAGGCAGAGGCAGGGCACAATGAAATACCCCTATTTCCCCACCTGGAGCCAAGCTCATTAGTCATGACGAGACATTTTTAAAATTGCTTGCATGGTGACGTCACGTGTGTGGGCGTGTCCTCCCAGATGCACGCTGGGTGGTGCGTAGGTGTCAACACTCCCACTTGTGAGGTCACCAGTGGATATACATATACACACAGTATAGTATAGTCATATAGTATAAGCATAAGTATAATAAAATATAATAATAATAATAATAATAATAAAAGTAATAATAATAGTTATAATAATATATGAAAATAATAATTGTAAAAAGAATATAATTATAGTATAGTATATACATATAAACATTTATATATTTATATATATGGCTCATGATGACTCATCAGCCTCACACCTGGTGGTAAAGTGGAGGCCATTTAAAGCCTCTAATTAGGATGGTTTTATTTGGATCACTGCCACCACCGCGACAAGGTGCATTAAGCCTTCGGCTGCCAGGTTGACGATGTCTGAGCTGCGCTGGGTTGGTCTGTGGAGCCAGTGGTGGCCCAGCTGCTTGTTGAGGCACACCTGCTCCTAATTAACCCCTGTACCTGGGGGTGTGAAGGGGGCTACCTGGGGGTTTGTGACTCATTCTGCCACACAGCCGGGGAACAGCTTCAGTTTGCAGAGCCTGCAAACTCCAGTATTCGCTTGCAGGGACTATATGACTATATTCTCATGCAGGAATATCCTGTATGCCTTGTGTGGATATTCACACTGCAAAAGCTTAGTTCTTAGTCTTTCCATTCCATTAAGTGCACAGTATTTTACCAAAAGACTAATACATAGCAATCCACATCCACATTTTACATCAAGGTTAGTTTCTTGTATTCATTGAAATTGGGCAAAACTTCCCACATTCATGCTCTTAACTTTGCATGTAAAAATAAACTGGAAATGTTCTTGGAAAGTTGGTGACCCTTCTGAATATATGTGTGTGTGTGTGTGTGTGTGTGTGTGTGTGTGTGTGTGTGTGTGTGTGTGTGTGTGTGTGTGTGTGTGTGTGTGTGTGTGTGTGTGTGTGTGTTCCACTGTACAGCATGCACGGTGTCCACACCTCTACGTGGCCATTGGTATAATTCAATTGGATGGAGCTTATCAAGGGGAGATGACTGCAGGGGGTTTTCCTCCATCAAGCCATAACTCCTGCCTTCACTTCAGGTTTTCTAAATAACTTATGAATCTGGAAATAATCTCCTTCCAAAACCACCTTCGGCATGTATTTTAAGTTGAAATACAACCCCATAGCTCACTCAGTCATTTGCACCCACTTACAATCACTCTTCCTCACTCATTCACTCACTCACTTCACCCTGGTTCTTTCTATCTCAGGCACTCACCCACTCACTGGCCTACAGTAATTATTGCTCAACCGTTCATTCACTTCCAACTTCCTCACCGACCCTACTCTGGCTTTACCTGGCTGCCCTCTTCCACTTCTCTGAATCTATAATGTGACTCACTTTTGGGACATCTTGAGAACAGGCTGGAACAAGGTACAAGTAGCTAGAGGATGTAGTTCTAGAATATAGTGTCCCAATTTTGGAGTTGATTTAGACTTTTAATAAATACATCCGGTATATTGGGAAAAATCCCGTAAAAGAATACCAAAATTGTGGTCATGATTGTGCTATCAAGCTATCAAGATTATGTTTTCAAATGGTCCTTCCGTGAAAGTCCTTTTCAGTTCTCATCTTTAATAAGCTGAACCGTTTACGAGGGGCCGAGACCACCGCTATGCCTCTTACCGCCTTCCTCCTCAGCCTCGGCCCTTCCTGCTCTTTTCCCCGTTCACTCTTCATCAATATTTAGCGAGTGCCTCTCTTTAACTCCAGTTTCAATGTCCTCTTCCATCCTGACCAGTGGTGCAGCCACATAACCCCTTACCAAAGACTTAGTTTGGGGGGCCGGATCCCGGGGATTTTTTTTCCCCTTGAAAGAGATCTGACTGCCTCACGCGTAGCCAACCCGACGCCAGACAATGCAGCGGCCGAGACCGTCTTGTGTGTGAGGCTAGCATGTAGCATGTAGCATGTCATCTAATGATGGCCTTAAGGTGGTTGGCGGACAGTGATGCCAGAATGACCCGCCACCATTGTAAGTGGGGCGGCACTAGCTCAGGAGGTAGAGCGGGTTGTCTGACGACCGGACGGCTGCCGTCGGTTCGATCCCCTGGTTCCTCCTAGCATTTTTTCCAAGTACCAGTTTTCACTCCGGTCCTGGAATGTGTGTGAATGTGTGTATGAATGGGTAAATGTGAGGCTTGTAAAGCGCTTCCAGTGACCACACTGGTTAGAAAAAGTGCAGTAGAAATGCCGGCCATTTACCATTTAAGTCAACAGGGATAAATTATTGAATTCTCGTAATCCAAAAGCCAAAACAGGTTTTCTAACGTTCCTTTAGGACCTCAGTGGCTAGTTCAACTTCATATTTTGTATTTTGCAAGTTCATATTTCCTATTTCCTTGAAAGAATATTAAGGATTGAATGTTAATGAGTTTTTGATGAGTTTAGAGCGAGGCGGCCATTCAAGTCCCGCCCTCAATCTGCCAAATATGGAATGTTTAAGTTACAAAAAATGGGGACACACCGTAGAATGCACACACACACACACACACACACACACACACACACACACACACACACACGCACACACGCACACATATACACACACACACACGCACACACGCACACACACACACACATGTACAAACACTAAATATTCAGTATCTTCTTTTTGTATTCGACGACATGCTGTGCCCTGTTCCATATTCCAGGAACAAAGGAGTTTAAATCTGGCTTGATATATACAATAATGGCTCATGCAAGATGAACATCTTCACATCCATGCAGAATATACTCTGAAAGTACTCTAATATTAAGAGCGTTCATGGAACTTCCTCCCAGGATTCTTGATTTAAGAAAATTCTTTAAACTTGATCACTTAGTTGGAGGTTATAGTTCATTACAATGCATGACTTGAAATACGTTTGTACTAACCATAGCAAACCAAGCCAGTCCAAGAAACCAGCTACAGGCGCTCTGAGGCAGAAACACTGTGGCTACGTCTAACATATTATGTTAAAGTATGTATATAACATAATAAAACACATGTTTAGGACTGTTACAGAGCCAAAATATCGATATAAGTACCTCGTCTCAGACGCAGGATTAACAGATTTTTAAGTCATACACCATTTTAATTGTGAACAAAAAACGAAATGTGACAAAAATCATTTGTGGAAGAAAGGCTAAAATAACATGTTGGAAAATGTAGCTGAAATCAAGTCGTAAGTTGATATCTTGCTGTAGTCGGTTGAAACAAAGCTAACTTCAGATGATTCAACTGTGGAGAATGTTGTACATCAATACCCTTTGCTCTATGATAGGAGAGGATATGTCTAAATCATACATTTACAATGAGTTATGGATCGCCGTGTTGCTGAGTCTAGACTCAGTGTTTGTGGCACTGTGGCACATGCCAAAGAAGAACAATATTTAGCCTTCTTTAAAGGATAAATGTTATATGAAGGTATGTGGACGTGAAGTGAAGGTAACCTGCCTGCGGTTTTAACTAGATTGAACTTCAAAAAATGACATGACATGAATATGAATGACATGAATAACTGACTGAACACACTGTATTTGTGGTCAGGGACTGCACTAGTTCTGCTAATTCTGCCAATTCTACTCCAAATTTTGAATTCACGTGAATTCGTAACACCGCAACGGTCCGCTTTATTTACAATTGCAGTAGCGGTCGATTTGAGTTGGAAAGGTACAATAACAACAACCACAGCATTTATGAACGGTACAAATCGAGTACACACTTAGTTGCTTCTTTCCGCCGTTCTGAAGTTCAAACCACTTTGATTCCATTTCGCCGTGTCCAAATCTATTTCCTCCAATCCACCCTGTCATTATGTTGTGTCCTTGAAAGATTTCAAAGTTTTGCCCACCCCAAAAACTGACAACATCCTGCAAGGACGTACAAAGTCAACTTAAATGACCCTTATCCTGTTTCTTGAAAATAACACAATGTTGTCTGCTAAATGACTAAATACTAAAATTCTGTAGGACATGTTAATATAGTCAGATGATGTGTAACGCAGTGTAAACTGTGATTGATAATGTGCGTAGTAGTAATAATATTGCAAAAGGTCAGAACACAGTGTGTTCCATTCATTCCATAAATGTGGAATTGATGGTGGCTAAATCACGAGGCAATTCATGAATGGGAAATAAATAAATGTTTCAAAACGAATTGCAATGGAATTGGAAAGTGCTTTGTTAAAGCTCTTGCCTGTATAACTCTATGACAAACCACACACACACACACACGCACACACACACACACGCACACGCACACACACACCCACGCATACACACAGACACACACACACTCACACACACACACACGCACACACACGCACGCACGCACATGCACACACACGCTCACACACACCATGCTAATGTAATGTTGCTTTATGGATATTGATTGTTGCTGAACCGATACTAATCATCTGCTAGTCGATCGATCGGTGATTGATTGATTCAAGCTAATGGCGAATGTTTTCGCTTCAACAAATTACAAGAAACCCTTTGCTGCAAACCAACCATTGTATACTACTAACATATTGTGTGTCCTGACACACATGTGACCAACCAGAGGGAAAACAAACCACACCCTGGATGAGTCTCAAGGGGTCTTCCCTGCAAGAATGTTTTGGAAAACAACATATCACTTTAATCCCAGCGACTTAATTGTCTGTGAAGACTTATTTGTGAGTAAGTAAGACAAGCTGCTCAGATCAGGAGTGTATGTGTGTGTGTGTGTGTATCTAGTGGTTTTTTTTGTGTGTGTGCTATGTGTGTTATGTGTGTGTGAAAGAGAGAGAACATGTGTGTTTTATGTGTGAATGTGTGTGTGTGTGTGCATGTTTATGTGTGTGCGTGTTTTGTGTGTGCTTGTGTGTGTGTGTTTGCTTGATTGTGTGTGCACGTGTGCATGTGTATGTTTTGTGTGTGCGTTCGCGTGTGGGTCTTTGTATGTGGTGTGTGTGTAACACTGTCCCATCAAAGTCACAGCTCTTGTGTTTCTGCAGCTTCACCTGGACACTTCTTGTCCATGCATCCGTCACTCTTTGTTGGTAAGTGAGTGAAGTCTACAAGAGTCCACAATTGTAGTCATTTCATAGTGTCAATTGTCTCTCAAAGCAATTGTAGTTTTAATGACTGCCTCTACTGTTCACCTGTGTGCGGGTGCTCCAAGCTCTATCTGTGTGTGTGTGTGTGTGTGTGTGTGTGTGTGTGTGTGTATATGTCTGTGTGGGAACTGCATGCACAGTATTTGCAGTGTCTCTAAGTATGATCATAGCATGTCTATCATCAGTTGTTAATAGAGCGATAGACCACAGAAACACACACACACACACACACACACACACACACACACACACACACACACACACACACACACACACACACACACACACACAAACACACGCAGATAATCACACACACTGCAACACAATCGCACTTGCACGTTCAAACACACTAACACACTCACAATATTCAACATATTCATATTCATATTCATATTCAAACTGATTTTCACACTTATTCACACACACACACACACAATCAAACTCACACACTGCAACACCCACACAAGCCCATACACAAGCTATGTGCGGGTGCTCCGAGCTGTATCTGTGTGTGTGTGTGGGTGTGGGTGTGTGTGGGTGTGTGTGGGTGTGTGTGTGTGTGTGTGTGTGTGTGTGTCTGTGTGGAAACTGCATCCACAGTATTTGCAGTGTCTCTAAGTATGATCATAACATGTCTATCATCAGCTGTTAATAGAGCAATAGACAGCTATTCACAGAATCACACACATTCCCGCATTGCAACGTGCTTAGCAGACTTCTCAAAGTGGATGACGATACACCACCTAAGCTGAACCTGGACAAGACTGAGCTGGTGTTCTTCCCGGCAAAGGGCTGTCCGCACCGAGACCTGGCTGTCACCATTGATGATGCTGTGGTGACACCTACTCGGACCGCGAGGGATCTGGATGTTACCCTGGATGACAAACTGTCGTTCTCGGCAAACTTCGCATCGGTGACACGCTTCTGCAGATTCCTCCTCTACAACCTCAGGAGGATTCGGCCTTTTCTCACTGAAAAGGCTGCCAGGTGCTCATCCAGGCTCTTGTCATCTCCCGGCTGGACTACTGCAACTCCCTCCTTGCTGGCGCCCCGACATCTGCCATCAGACCCCTGGAGCTCAGAAAGCTGCAGCTCGTCTGGTGTTCAACCCACCCAAGTTCTCCCACACATCTACCCTCCTCCGGTCTCTACACTACCTGTAGCTGCTCGCATCCAGTTCAAAACCCTGGTGCTAGTCTACAGTGCAGTAAAAGGAACAGCTCCTTCCTACCTCCAGGCAGCGGTCAAGCCCTACATCCCTGCCTGTCTACTTTGTTCTGCTTCTTCAGGCCGTCTGCTTGCCCCCTCGCTTAGGGGCCCTTGTGGCCGATCTACGCGGTCACGGCACTTCTCTGTCCAGGTCCCAAATTAGTGGAATGAACTTCCCACAGATGTCAGGACTGCAGAGTCACTGCCCATCTTCCGCAGCAGGCTGAAAGCTCACCTCTTCAGGGAACACTACCCGGATCCTTTCTCCTAAAGCACCCTCTTATCACTTTTTACAAGCATACAAGCGTCTTTCTAAGTAGATTGTTTGCGTGTTAGTAAGATCTTGTTAACCCTAACCCTAACCCTAACCCTAACCCTAACCCTAACCCTTTGCCAACTTATTGTACTTTTTCCTGAACTTATTGTTCTTCTACCTGAGCACTGGCTCAGTTATTGGAGACTTGTTAGGAATGAAATGCACTTTTGACTTCTGGTGACGAGTTGCCTACCTTTGTTGAACACAATATTGTATGTCGCATTTGACAAAAGCATCTACTAAATGACTGTAATGTTATGTAAATGTACACACAAACACATAATCAAAGTCACACAAACTGCAACACAGTCATACTTTGCACATTCAAACACACAAACTCACAATATTCAACATATTTATATTCATATTCAAAACACATTTTCACACACACACACAATCACACTTCCACACTGCAACACAGACACACACACACACACACACACACACACACACACACACTCATCACACAGCCACAAGCGGGAAATGGGACAAGTCTATTAGGATGACGTGCGTGTCACAACAGGACAGTTTGTTTTACACCTTCTCCGCAAAACTGTTGAATTATGACAAACTTTCTCCGCTGCGTCTCCCCAGTGAGTAAAAATGACGACCTAATTGACGCTTCATCATTATAATACCGTATCGCTGCTCTCTTATGGATGACAAAAACAAGCCCAGCTCATCACTCTTGACGTGGCAGACCGCTCCAGTTCACTGGATGCTTTTCGGGAATATTAGGAGTTTTT
>CM051017.1:19347187-19349687 GCA_027704905.1 Muraenolepis orangiensis
GAGGGAGGGAGGGAGGGAGGGAGGGAGGGAGGGAGGGAGGGAGGGAGGGAGGGATGGGGGGAGGGAAGGAAGGAAGGAATGAAGGAAGGAAGGAAGGAAGGAAGGAAGGAAGGAAGGAAGGAAGGAAGGAAGGAAGGAAGGAAGGAGGGAGGGAGGGAGGGAGGGAGGGAATGATGGAGGGAAGGAGGGAGCAAGGAAGCAAGAGAGGGAGGGATGGAGGGAGGGAAAGATGAAGGGAGGGAGGGATGGAGGGATGGAAGAAAGGATGGAGGCAGGCAGGGAGCAATGGAGAGAGGGAAGGAGGGAGGGAGGGAGGGAGGGAGGGAGGGAGGGAGGGAGGGAGGAGGGAGGGAGAGATGAGGAAGGGAGGGGGAGATGAAGGGAGGAAAGGAGGGAGGGAGGGAGGGAAGGATGAAGGGATGGAGTGATGGAGGGATGGGAGAAAGGATGGAGGGAGGCAGAGAAGGGAGCGATGAAGGGATGGAGAGAGGGAGGGAGGGGGAAGGAAGGATAAAGGGAGGGAGAGAGGGAGGGAGAGAGAGATGAGGAAGGGAGGGGGAAACGAGGGATCGAGGGAGAGAGGGCAGGAGGGAGGGAGGGAGGGAGGGAGGGAAGGAGGCAGGGAGAGAGAGATGAGGGAGGATGGAAGGGAGAGAGGGAGAGATAAAGTAAGAGAGGGAGGAAGGGATGAATGGAGGGGGAGATGTAAGGAGGGAGGGAAGGACGGAGGGAGGGAGGGCAGCGGTGGAGGTGGAGGAGGAGGAAGAAAAGTGGGGAAGATGGATTGTACAGCAAAGTGAGACGGCGAAACAAGAATAGAAGTGGATGGCAGGGGGAGAATGGGGGGGAAAGAGCGCGTGAAGATAAATGAAAGGCGTTTGGGAGGAGCGTGGCGCGTGCACACGAACACCATCAATCCTGTTCTTTCATTTGTTTTGTTCTCTCTGAGCATGAACCCCCCCCCCCCCCCCCCCCCCCCCCCTCCCTCCCGGAAAAAATACAAAAATGGAATTCTCCTGGGCATAATTGTGCTGTGATCTTTAATGCAGCGAGGGCTTGTGGTGCGAGCGCTGATTGTGCGATAGAGTGTGCCTGTTCTCTGTGCTCTATGAGATTTCTGTTCTGTTTTCCTGGTATTTATTCAGAGCATATGCTCTAACTGGTCACCGAGTCACCGTCAGTCAAACAACACTGTAGATGCTTGGTTCTCCACTCCACTCCTATAGCCACCCCTCGATTTAAGATTTTTTGGCTAACTTCCTGTCCGACACCTAAAAGACTTCATCTATAGCGATGAAGCTATGGCCCGTGGGTTTTAGCCTCTCACGTTAGAGCGTCGCCTCTCATGCTGGGAACCGTGAGTTCGATAGCCGTGCGGAACACTCATGGTAACACCGGGCAGCTTTTGTTTTCTTTAGTTTTCTTGCCGTAGGTTTCTGATTGCCGTGTTTGGTTGTGTGAGCCGTGCTTATTTTAACAAATGAATATCCCTTAGAGCGGCTTAAGCTCACCTTCATCTGCTCTATCTATTTTCTCGTTTTTTGTTTGGGGAGGAGCCGCACCCAACTTGGAGATTCCTCATTGTTTACTCAGTGACTATGAGCTCTGTGATGCTCTTTGATGCTCTTTGATGAGCCTAGATTCTAGAGCCTATAATTCCACTCGTTCAAGATGGTGGAGAGAAGCTACATAGAGCAGCACTGTGGCACTATCGTGCTTGTTTCAAACACATTTGAGAGAGTTTTCTGCTTCAGCCGGAGGTTCCTGTATGCTTGTGTATGAGTTGCTTAATTTTTTTGTGTGGTCCCTCTGTAACCCTGATGTATTGTTTCACGTTGCCTTCTTGGCCTTGACACTCTTGAAAACAAGAGATGTTAATCTGAATGAGTCTTTTCTGGTTCCAAAAGATGCCAGCCCTACTGAGAGAAATACCGTTTTCACTCTGAATACGGTATCGACTCCCGTATTAGTTAATACGGGTGTCGATGCCGTATAAGTTTGTGTGCATCGAATATACTTTATATCATACTTTATACTGTTCACACTCTTTTCTAATTTGCGGTTTGCTGCGCACTCGATACGCGGTTTTCTGTTCACACACACACATAATGCGCACTAGTTTGGTAGCGAATGCGCATTACTTGCCACTAGTGTGAAAGCAAAAGCGAAACAAAACTAGTTTTGCAGCGCCACGAATACCGTATTTTAGCCCAGTGTGAAAACGGTAAAACAGAGAGACAGAAAGAGAGAGGGGGGAGGGGGGGTGGGAGAGAGAGAGAGAGAGAGAGGGGAGAGAGAGAGGAGGGGCGTGGCTCTCGGGCCCAGCTCAGAAGGCAGGTGAGTTTGAGGACCATACAGCGGCAGCTGTCATCAGTCATGTTAAATCGTAATCTTTGCCCAAACGCGAAAAAAAAAGAAGCTTGCACCTGGTCAACTCATTTTTGCAATTCCACAGTACAAATTAAGTAGAACAAACATGAGAACAAACATGTGACGGAAA
>CM051017.1:19352187-19354687 GCA_027704905.1 Muraenolepis orangiensis
TGATTTCATGGCCAGAAAAACACGATATCATACATTTTTTGCTTCGCTTGCGTCCCACAATAATGGCGGCGTTAAAATGGTTGCGAAAGATCAGTGTAAAGAAGCACACACAACAGGGAGAAGGTAATAAGTGTCTTGTCGTGACAGCGAGCATCTGGAGAGGACATATGGATATCTGCGATAATGGCCAACAGACAGACCATCATTTACAATCCCCCCCCCCCCCCACACACACACACACACACACAACCAGCTGGAATACCATCAAACCCCAAATTGTAGTTTTTTTCTCGTTGCGATGAAGTTACTTAACAAAGCGGGAGAAGATGAACCGATGGCAACGGCTGCATTCTAACCGGTACCCAACTCAATCACCGTGGCCTCCTCCTCTCCTTACTACTCTGTCTCCCATACTCTCTCTCTCCTTCCTCCCTCTCTCTCTCTCTCTCTCTCTCTCTCTCTCTCTCTCTCTCTCTCTCTCTCTCTCTCTCTCTCTCTCTCTCTCTCTCTCTCTCTCTCTCGTTGTAGCTTGCTCTGCTTTTCTGTCTCTCATTCTCGCTTTCTCTCTCTCTCTATTTCTTATTCCCCTGTAATCTCTCTATTTTGCTAATTCTCCTTCCTTCCTTCCCTCTCTCTCTCTCTCTCTCTCTCTCTCTCTCTCTCTCTCTCTCTCTCTCTCTCTCTCTCTCTCTCTCTCTCTCTCTCTCTCTCTCTCTCTCTCTCTCTCTCTGTCTTGTGTTCACTCAGAGTTCTCTTCCTCTGATCCCATAGTATAGGGAGACAGGTTCCCCCTTACGCTGGCGCGCCAATTACGTTGCGCGCATTATCTACCTGTCAGGGAGGGAAGCTCGTCTGCGGTCTCATCAACTTCCTGTCACAGTCGAACGGGGGGGGCGATATGATACTGCTGTCAGTTGAATTTTTCTCTCGATTAAAAACAAAACAAAAGGAATACAAAAAAAGAAACAATACAAAAAAAATAAAAGAAATTGGAAAACTACAGATTCCAACTGAGGCATTCTGTTGTATTGTCTTTGATTTTGGACAAGTGACAACTGTCAGCCACACACGTTTAAATACCAGACAGGCTTTTCGGAGGAATAGTGTTTTTATTATATCCTAAGTGTAAAAAAAAAAGTAAATAATTATTTAAATTATGAATTAATATTGTTCTTCTTCGTTCTAAGCAAGACGTTACGACTTCATTATTAAATCTCAAGTCTCGGCACTCATTTCTAATGTTGTAGAGAACAGAAACTCCATACTGAAATGAGCAATTATTGAGCAGCCAGGAGATGGATAATGTGGATTCATTCTGCAGAGAATGTTGTCACAACTCAGCTTGAGTAAAATTGGGGACCAACAGGAAGGACCCAGAAACAAGTCCTATCCTAGCAAAATCAACCCAAGGTACACCCTACTGGCCTGACATGGGCCATATCCAACCCAACGCCACTACTCAAGCCCACAGGTGCCCCACACCTCAGCAACCAAGGCGCAGAGGAAGCAATGTAAGAGGGCGAGAAGAGCCATAGGAAGGAGAGGGATGAGGAGAGAAGAGAAGGGGCAGATAGACCAGGCAAGGACGGCATAAACAACAAAAAAACAAATAAACAACTGGTGACCAAGACCAGAGATTCAGTCAGCGGGTGCACGGAACACAATGCATGCTCCACAACATTCTCTGAACCCTCCTATGTGGCGGACTTGGAGACGGAACGCCTGCAAAAAGAGGCTCCACTTATTTACTTTTTGATTTGGACCACTGCATAGAGCATAGAAAGGTGAGGTGAATATGGTCTGTGTGTAGACCACCAAATGCTGGGACACCTGAACCCACATATACAGTACCTTAAAATGCATGAGCCACCAAAGCAGTGTAAGCGCTTCCTTTTCAAGAATGGAATTGTTTCATCCGTACCTCTTGGAAAACGTCCTGGAAAAGAAACCGACCGGCCGACCTGTACTCCTGTATCATCCATCCGCATCATGACCAGACACCAGACCAGCGCCCACATGTACTGGCGTCAACCTTGAGACAAAACCGTACATGTACAGCCCCGAGGCGCAACTAGCACCGGAGCCCAAGTTTGTTGATTTTCTTCAAAGGACAGTTGACAAAAAAAAAGG
The DNA here is from genome assembly GCA_027704905.1 of Muraenolepis orangiensis. Lineage (NCBI taxonomy): Eukaryota > Metazoa > Chordata > Actinopteri > Gadiformes > Muraenolepididae > Muraenolepis > Muraenolepis orangiensis. The sequence continues at coordinate 19,354,318 of CM051017.1, forward strand.
TCAAATCAAACTTGGCCTTTTTAGCTTCAAGCAAGCTGGTCAGGGGAGTCACACCAGTGGAAAAGTTCCTACAGAACCCACGGTGATATTCCACCATTCCAAGAAAACACGGAAGCTCCTTCTGGGCTGATGGGACAGGATAGAGCTTCAAAGCAGACTCTTGAGGCGGGCACCGGACGCGCTTGGCCCTGACCAACCACTCTGCCAATGGATGTCACTGTTGCCTTAGCAAAGTCACTTTTCCAGATTAACTGCCTCAGCCAGACGGTCAAACAGATCCCTCACACGGGTAAGATGCTCCCAGGTGTCACTAAAGACAACAACATCATCTAGATAAACAGTGCAGTCCACCAGACCAGCAACAACAACA
>CM051017.1:19364687-19372187 GCA_027704905.1 Muraenolepis orangiensis
TGTTGGGTTATGTATGAATGCGTATATGTTTATCCCAATTAAAAATAGTAATCTAAACTTTTTACTCTGGAGGGGATTTAGAATCCTCTATATTGGTCACATACATGTACACACACACAGAGTGCAATTTGTTTCTCTGCATTTCACCCATCCTAGTATTAGGAGCAGTGGGCAGCTATTGTGTATATACAGTGCCCGGAGAGCAAGATACAAGATACAAGATACAAGATACAAGATTTTGATTTGCCATAGTACATAGGAGTACATACTCCCCATTCCAAGCAGTGTATGGGAGGGGGGGGGGGGTGTCTGGTGCCTTGCTCAAGGGCACCTCGGCAACTGGCACCTTTTTCCAAGTACCAGGTCTTGCTCCGTAGTACTCGGTTCGTTTCGGGGACTTGAACCAGCGACCCTCCGGTTCCCAAGCACATACAATACATACAATGCAATTTCAAGCCAAGTTGGGACTTGGCTTGAAATTGCGTTGTATGTCAAGTGAAGTAATTTTGTATTTCACCCAAACAGTTATGCTGTTCTGTGTGTTCCTGTGTTGTTCCTTCCGGGGACACGTTCTATCTGAAAACGAACACCATCATGTTTCTCTGAAGCGGGGTACAACAGGCTTTAGAGAGGACGTTTCCTCTCGTTTAGCGGGTGTGTCAGTCAGAGGTGTTACCCAATCAGCAGCGTGTTCCATACTATGTGTAAACACAGCTGTAATAAGAAGGCAACGTCCTTCACAAATGTATCCACTACCGCTTGGTGTGTGCAACGATTGAAAACGTAAGTAGTAAAGTAGTCATTTATAGTAACGATTTTTCATAAAAAAAAGCGAATAGTTATTTCGTTTTTTAAGAACGTAATAAATGGCCATCTCAGCTGCTCTTACTTGCAACAGTTGCGTAACACAACATGGTGTTCAACGCACCACCGTTTTTGTTGAAACGCGCCACAGTTGTAGTCATGTAGCAAACAGCAGGAAACAAGGAGTCGAAACAGCAGAAACTGTTAAGAATGGAGGAGGGGGGGCGGGGGGCGGGGGGCGGGGGGGTGGGGGGTGGGACTACTAGGCTGATGCCTATGCCACTGGCGTAAACTGATTTATATATACACATTTCTTGGGTGATGTTACTAAAGTAATTATCATTACTTTGTTCACTTTTATGCCTGTTGGGAACGGGGGGATTGCTTGGCACCCTGTACTGCAACTCAACACTGCACTTTGTTCCACAATTCACCTGCCAAGTGTGAAGTCAATTAGGTACGGTTTAATTAATAAAACAAACGTGAGATAATCAACTGGCTGTTGTCACTGTCATTTCTACAGCTATGCTATTTAGCTATTTGGGACCAGGCTATTTCCAAGCTGGACAAAAGCGTTCATTCCAAAACGGACATTGCCAGAAATGCTTGAGAATTATGTTGGGATTATGTTAGGTTTTGTTAGTTTAGCGAAACAAAATGGAAACACCTACAAGACTTTGCTGCAATGTAACATCTCCCGTCTCTCCGTTCACTCTTAGTTGATCTGTTCTTGAATGTAATGCAGCGCGTGAACGGCCGAGAGAGAGCTGTGCCCAGCATGCCGTTGGGTGACGTATCAGTTAATTGGGATTCTCCACTCAATACATTACGCAGTGTGTACTTCCGGTGGTAGTCAGGCAGTGCTAATACATACTGTATGTCTCATGGATCCCATGAGCTCGACACTGCACCTCCTCGACTCTTGGCGAGGCGCCCGCCGAGGGTGTTAAGTAGTTAAGAGCAGCGGGAGGTGCCGGCAGACAGAGACTCCTTTCATTATAGTTAGAGAGTTATAGTTAGTTAGTTAGATACCAACAGTGGGGCTTTTGAACAGCATGTTGTGAGTGAGCAGGTAGGGCTTGTTGCTCAAGAATGCCTTCGGTTAGACCGCAGACGATTGAAGCCAAAGCCTTTCAGTTTGAGGAGTCTAGACTATCCTCCCCCCCGAGTAAAAAATACTGCTCAGGGTTGGAGTTGGCTGCACTTAGGAAAGTAGGAGAACATTTAAGAGCACTTTCACTGGAAAGGAGACTTGTTCTTGGCTGAAATACTTAACGTCACCACACACACACACACACACACTTTTCTACCTGGTTTGTCATCGCTGTGAACCCCCAAAAGAAACAAATGTGGTTTGAGGCAAGGTCATAGACACAAGGCTTAGTGTTCGGCTTTGGGTTAGGGGTCCCCATGGTGTGTTGTTTCTGAGTGTGTGTTACCTTTTCCTGTGTGTGTGTGTGGTGTGTGTGTGTGTGTGTGTCTGTGTCTGTGTGTCTGTGTGTGTCTGTGTCTGGTGTGTGTGTGTGACTAAGTACCTGTAAGTGCTTGGATAAAGCGTCTGCAATGCCTAATGAAATGTAATGTATGTGTGTGTGTGCTGTGTGTCTGTCTGTCTGTCTGTCTGTGTGTGTGTGTGTGTGTGTGTGTGTGTGTGTGTGTGTGTGTGTGTGTGTGTGTGTGTGTGTGTGTGTGTGTCTGTGTGTGTGTGTGTATGTTACTCTACTCATTTTCCATTGTCTCTAACCTCTTGCAAGAAGCCCACCCCCCCTCGCCATTACCGCCATCCACTACGTGTATCTGAAGTGTAATAGATTAGTAAGGATATCTGCATGCAGAATGAAGTTAACATCTTCCTCTGTATCTCATGATGCTTCACTCTTCATATACAGTATGCACGTGTATGGTCGTGATTTGTATGGTTTGGATGTTTTTTTGAAGTACTAGCGCGCTAGCATCTTTCAAGTACATTGTCTTAGTAGATTCTTAGTTAGATATTGTTCTGTGGGTGGTTTTCACCCACGTGAGCAAGTCCTTGACAACGGTTGCTATCCGCCATGTTGGAGCCCCTCGAACTTAAACACAGAGTCACAATACAAACGCTCGAGTGAAGAAAATGATGGTTCATTGTATTATAGTTAGCTGTGGAAGTCAAAGGACGGCGTAGGACTATTCCGTATACCTTCTGTTATACATGATCAAGGGGAAGACTTCGAAAAACTTACTTTCGGCAATAAGTAAACAACTAAAGACATCCTGAAGAGCGAGAGAGTTTGCAGTAAGGATTTTGTTTGGGGACAGCCCGCTATGAACTGGGACAGATATAATGTGGACTGGAAACCTACGCTTAACCTCGGGAAAAGACAATATAGAGAGGAAAACGCTGAGGCGGCTGCAAACATAATAATATATATAGCAACATGCTACTATATAATACATTATAGCTATAGATATATAGCAACATGCGTCTATATAATAATAGTTATAGATATATAGCAACACGTTACTATAAAATACATAACAGTAATAAAGGAGCATGTTACTATATAGTAAATCATATACATAGAATAGTTGGACATCGTATCGTCTCAATGTATGTAGTATTTAGTAGTATGTTCATATTAATATATATAACTTATTTATTATATAGTATCGTGTTCATATAAAACGATTATGTATTATATAGTAACATGTTGAATTTCCTTGTACAGAGGCTACGAACCCGGACACCATTTGGTTAAATGCCTCCAAGATTTGATAGGCCTTAAATGGCTGTTTGGTGTAATGGCTGGTCTCCAAAACGAGGTAGCTCCGCACATCTGTAGCCTCACTCAGGGTCAAACACTCAGGGTCAAACCCTCAGGGTCAAACACTCACACAAACTGATCGGGATACTATATATATTTTTTGTAAATATCTCCTCTTTATATGTATTTCGAGACATTTTGCGTGCTCAGAAAGCACAGGGATATATTTAGCAAAATATTCCAAGTCATCCTTGGTTTCTTTCTGTGAAAGATCCATAAACAAAGTAGAAAAGAACGTGAGAGCTAGATACAAACGGCTTATGTTTACATCGATTTTAACCCTGCGAGGGGGGCTCCAACATAGCCGACACCCAAATATAGACAGCCCTCTGACGTCACCTGAAAACCACCCATTGTTTGGCAACTTATTGTTCTTTTACCTTATTGTACTTTTACCTGAACTTATTGTAAATGTACCTGAGCACTGGCTTAGTTCTTGGAGACTTGTTAGGAATGAAATGCACATTTGACTTGTGGTAATGAGTTGTTCTCTTACCTACCTTTGTTGAACGCACTATTGTCGCTTTGGATAAAGCATCTGCTAAATGACTGTAATGTAATGTAATTTGAATCTAATCTAATCTAATCTAAAGTAGCCTAATGATATAGAATGCGTAGGCTTAAGTTTGTTGGTAAAAGTACAAAGTTGGTTCTGGCAGAAAATAAGATAAAAAATAAGATAGATCATTTTTTCAGGATGCAAAACAGGGTACTCATGGTGAACATGAGTGGAGACGGCAGTGATTGGGCAAGTGTCAAGGAGGGACAGGTGAGGGTGATTAGCGGAAATGAGGGCGTGGCCTTGAAAGACAGATGGTGGTGACGTATAGGGTATGCAGAACTAAAGTTGGCGCCCTTCCTATGTGACAGTGGAAACCAGTTTGTGTCGTTGAAATGTGAAACATGTAAACGGAGAGCCCACCTGTTTGAGCTTAACACTGCCATCCATTTGCGTGGAGAAGGGAGGGGATCTTAGCTGTCTGTATGGCGATGACGTCATTCCAACATGCCGGTGCTCCTGTTCGACGCTTTTGAAATTCCTTTCAGTGAAACAAAGTAAAGCTGTCCGACCCATCAGCACAATGAGAGTTCCACATCTTTGAAACAATACTTTGACAAACCCCCATATGCGACATACGTTTGTTCATTTATTCGCTTCCCGATGACTTTGCGGCACCTTTAAACACCTTAAATGACAATTATTTTGGAATCCCGTTTCAGTTTTGTGAAACTTCCACTGAAAAAAACCAGACAACTCAAAATGACGACTTTAACAGCTGGCAAGGTATTCCCGTTTTAGACAGAATCGGAGAAAACCAACGTGTGGAGAGCTACCTTTGTGTGACAGCTTAGTCACCCGTGTGTGACTCCACTTCCAGCTGATATCTGCATCAGGCCCAGCTGCTGTCACAGGGCTCTTCCACCCGGTTTGTGCAACCTGAGGCGCACACACACCTCGCCTCCGGAGGAGGAGGAGGAGGAGGAGGAGGAGGAGGAGGAGGAGGAGGAGGAGGAGGAGGAAGGGGAGGAGGAGGAGGAGGAGGAGGCTGCATCAGTCTCCATAGAAACAAAGAAGCAGACAATTTCATAAAGTACATATTGTATTTCAGGCAGAATTTTCCAAAATGCTGTGATTAATGCTCTTTAATAAAGTTGCGGAAAGATTTCCCATAAATATATTTGTTTAAATCCCTGTGATAGCATTATAGTTTTCAAACAGAATCGCCTCATTTATTTAAATGATTTCCGTGCAATGTTCAGGGAAAATAATTGTCACACCGTTCTAGTTTTCAAACAAAACATATTTTTTAAATTTACAGACGCGTGTTTAGGGAAATCGTTTTTTCCGTCTCCCGAAAGCACAAACATTGAAGCGTTGAAGCGCACGTGAGAAATGCTACACGCTACAAGCGAGCGGCACAAGGCCACAGAGTGAATACAGATGCGTTTGTTCCAGGGAAAGCTCCCATGTTGTATTAGTGGCTCATTAACCACCCCGGCTGACGAGACCTGGGAACACGACACGCAAGGCACAGCAGCGAGCTGCAGCGCAGGGGCTAAATTAAATCATTGTTCAAATTGAAAGAGACAGGCAAACAAAGACTGATCGAGAGAGAGAGAGAGAGAGAGAGAGAGAGAGAGAGAGAGAGAGAGAGAGAGAGAGAGAGAGAGAGAGAGAGAGAGAGAGAGAGAGAGAGAGAGAGAGAGAGAGAGAGAGAGAGAGAGAGAGTCAGAGAGTGGCAAGGGATCATTTGTGAACGAACAAGGGCGTATGGATAGATTTAAAAAACGGTAAAAATAGGAAATTCACTCGTTCTCTGGTGATCACAGGTTGTTAGGCGCTCACTGGCCATTTGCATGGTGCCATGTCCCAGCAGCAGATGTGATTAGAATAATATGTGCATTACAGGTTATTGCACTGAAGCAGGGGCATTTCTCCACAGCGACTTACAAGTGGTCCATTTATTTACCGTAGCCCTAACACACACACACACATACACACACACACACACACTCAGCCGAGTCTTTTATATGGAATAGTTAGGAAGCAAGGAGCGTTTTAATGCATGTTTGCAAACCTTCGGGTCGGGGTTTGATTTGCTTACTGGGGTCGCGGGAGATTGGTAATGTGTAAGCTGTCGATATTTTGATGGTGCATTTTTTATGAACGAAAATTATTAAAATGGTTTTAGGTGTCTCATCATGGTCCAATATGTGAGAACAGACTGCCTAATGATTTTGTAGCGATGAGCGAACTACTGCTAATCACCACTGCGGTGAGGTGCAATGCGATTACGTTTACTGGGACATAATAATCTATATCATGGACAGGTGTAGAAGCAACAGGGACCCTCCACCGGGCTGAAGCCTGCCACCGTCTACTGAAATCATAGACTGGAGAAAAATATGGATGTAGCTTCTGTGACGTTACCCATCCCAATTACCCCAAACCGCCTACAGGTCATGAGAGGTACTGCATGCTAGTCTCTTCCGCTGTTGGGTGGACAAAATGAATAGATAAATAAATATATAAATAAAATTTAAAAAAGCAGGACTAAAACCAGAGTCAAACTGGCAAGCATTTGAGTGTTTTTTCGAAACACATCTTTTTTAGACATTTTCCCCTCAGGTCCCTCAAGGCAAACGCAGAGTATGAATCTGTTGCAACATAACAACATCGATAGGAGATGAGGTTTTGACTCACTGCTGTGCTGGGCTACTCCTGTCGCTCTCTGTCTATCAGGTGACTCACCGGTCTCACTTTAGGATGAACAGGGGAAAAACGGTCTCTCGTGCTCGTCACACAGATAGACAGACAGTCATTCAGTCAGGCAATTAGGCAGACAGTCAGTCAATCACTCACATTCGCTCACTGGAACACGAGCACTGTTTATTCTATTCTTAATGTGGAGCAATGGCAAACAGGAGAGGTGTCTCCCTGTAACACAGTGAGTGGGTATTTAAAGGCAGAATGAGATAGTGGGGGAGATGACAGGAAGCTGATCAATGGCTGAGTACACATGATGAGTTCCAGTCTGCTGATGGGGTCTCTCCCTGTTCTCTTCCTAACAGGAAACAGGAAGGTGACGCAGGGAAATTGTCACCTTTAGAGAATGTTTAAAAAAATGTTCTTAAATGTCTATATGTCACTCACGCAGATGCTGCATACTGCATCTATCTCGTGCTCTCTCTCTCTCTTTTTACACATTAACAGAGGCAAACTCACATGCGCTCATGCGGGCAAAGCATTCACTCACGCTCTTGCATGAGTACTCACACGCACACGCACACACCCACACACACACACACACACACTCATACAAGCTCTGCTGAATAAAGCAAAATGACAGTGTGATAAAATTGCACCGATAAATCATTTTCCAGACTGCCG
>CM051017.1:19374687-19387187 GCA_027704905.1 Muraenolepis orangiensis
CGCATAAAGAAAAAACATTAAGATATCCATCGACTGCCATTGGTATTGTCGCCATAGTGTATTTTTTTCTCTCTGTCTCTCTTTGTCTCTCTTTGTCTCTCTCTCTCTCTCTCTCTCTCTCTCTCTCTCTCTCTCTCTCTCTCTCTCTCTCTCTCTCTCTCTCTCTCTCTCTCTCTCTCTCTGTCACTGTCTCTGTCTCTGTCTCTCTGAGCTCTGTCTCTGTGTATCCCTCTCTCTCAAGATTCAAGGTGCTGTATTGGCATGGAAACCGTGGATTTACATGGCCAAAGGACATGCAATATATATATATATTTCTCTCTCTCTCTCTCCTCTCTCTCTCTCTCTCTCTCTCTCTCTCTCTCTCTCTCTCTCTCTCTCTCTCTCTCTCTCTCTCTCTCTCTCTCTCTCTCTCTCTCTCTCTCTCTGTCTTGCTTTGAATCAATTGTCTATTTTCAAATTTTGTCAATAATAATAGTCTTTATTTTACAACCATGACGATGTCATCGTTTAAACAGCACAGGGAACACCACTGCAAACATTTTCAGAGTCGATCCAAACTCCTTCTCCCGCCAGGCTCTCAAACCTCTCCCTGGTGCACCCTGGCGTCTGTGTGCAAAGCCGGCTGTCCGAGGGCCTGATGAGCGGCAACCCAACACAAATGAATCACAACAAATACATTGTTGTCATTTAAGATCAGTTGGTTTAGGGGTTAGGCTTCTGACTCGGCGATACCTACAGCTGACCTTGGGTTTCGAACTGTGTGTGTGTGTGTGTGTGTGTGTGTGTGTGTGTGTGTGTGTGTGTGTGTATGTGTGTGTGAGTGTGTGTGTGTGTGTGTGTGTGTGTGTGTGTGTGTGTGTGTGTGTGTGTGTGTGTGTGTGTGTGTGTGTGTGTGTGTGTGTGTGTGTGTGTGTGTGTGTGTGTGCACACGCTTATTTGCCCGTGTGCGACCCGTTCCGAACTAAGGGACAAAACAAAGTTCAAACCCTCGGTCAAAAAATGTTTTCCTGAAAAATCCCTGTGACCGCCCTCTTACCCAGATGGCGCTGATCCTGGTCAATAAGCCGGGCTTTCCAGCCCCACGGCCGAAACCCCAGATCCTGTCTAAGATCCCCTGGCTGAGATTGGGTGGATTTACTCAATGTGCACAGTGCTTCTGTACACAAACTCATCCAGGATCACGGCCCAAGGTTGCATTAGCATGTGAACTTGGCCTAGGCACTGAGGAATGAGCCGCTCCAATCGAGCAATAACAACAAAAAACGATGGAATCCATGTTTGCGGCCAATGAAAAGGGCTGCTGTTTTCCAGGCTTCCCCTCAACTTTTGAATAGTCCTCCAAAAGATGGACCAAAAAAATGCCATTCACTCGTCACACTGTAGTTTGGTTTCTCCTTCTGGTCGTACATTTTGACAAAGCAGAGGTTTTGTTGCTCATCAGAACTTAGGACATTTCAAAGTAAACTCCTCCTTGAAGGAGACTTTTTTTTTAACAAAGTTACAACTTTCAAATTTTAACAATGCAAAACAAACGCATACCAGATGTGAATGGCATTACGGAATACAGGATTGTCCTTCAGTAGCTGAAGTTAAGTAAAGGTTCCTCTTGTGTATGTATTTATATATGCGGTATGTATTGTATGTACTGTATGTATTCCTTCACTCTGTTTTTAATAATTCACGAGGTGCACTCGCCGATTGGACCTCAACGTTTAAAACCTTAAGAAAGCTGATCTGTAATGTAGGGACTATTGATAGGTATAACAACTAGATATAAAAAAGACATAACAAAAGGTTTAATGACCTTAGCTCTGGATCCTAGACGTGGGGAAATAGTAGCTTAGCACTTACTTTAGCCTCAGGAAAGTGGAAACAACAGGCTGAATTGTATTAAAATACAATCCATACAATCCATTTCCAGGGAGGCAAGATTTGATCATTATGGAGTTAAATTAATCCTGCCAATGATGATGTAAGCAGTCTATATATTTGTTCTGATTTATTTTGTGGAACATTTAATTGTCAAGTCAAGTCAAGTCAAGTAATTTATACCACATGTAAAACAACAGAAGTTGACCCAAAGTGCTTTCCAGATTGAGGCAGTGAATATATATAGATATATAAATATATATGAAACAATTAGACTCACGGTAGTGACCTAAAAAGTTAAGAAAGACTAAGTAAAACCAACAAACAAATTTAAAACACAATTAGAGGATGTTGCAAAAATAATAAAAAATAATAAATTGTTGCGCTGTTATGTTTTAAACCATTTTTTAAATGATGAAAACAATACATGGACTGAATCCTTCTAAAAGCGCTCTCAGCCGAGGATCAGTCTGTGACACACAAACAACACCACACAACCACCTGGATTCATGATCACAACATATGTCCTCATCAAGTATCGTCTGCCAGGTTTAAACCAATAGGTTTTTATTTTTTGTACGTTTTTGGAAAACAGTGGACTAAATCCTTCACTTCTCAGAGTGTTTTCCCTGGTTGTCGATGGCAACCGTTGCATCCCCTACTGCTGCCCCATCTGGACCCACTGTGTAACTGTCAACTGCAGTCGCCGTGGTTACCGTGACCAAACTGCCTCTTCCCAGGGTTCCCATAACCACTGTGAAACTGCCAATCAATTTGTCAGCAAGCCAGCAACCAGCCGACCGTTGTCACCGAAATGACCGTGTTTGCCGAATTCACAAGTCTGCATCTCACAGAATAATGAAAGACGCCGTGAAAAGAAAAAGGACTTTTCATCTTGTTAGTTCCCCTGTTATCCACGGCTTCAGTTATTAAACAAATGGTGCCAAAAAAAAGGAAAGAAAGAAACCGTGGAAAAATGTGTTAAAATTAGAACATTCTCCCAGTTAGGCTAACACTACTGGTTAGTAACACGTGACTGATTAGCATTTCTTCAAAATCTCAACACATCAAAATCTCAGATCAGAGAATAGGCTACTTTATGGGAGTAAGATACACCACATTTAAAGACATCATTCTCAGAAAAACAAAGGAATGACGATGTGCCTCTTCAAGAATACTCACAAACACGTAACACATCTGTCTCTTTGTGTTATGAGAATGTCTTCATTTCCCCACAATTATTACACTATGGACAAAAAAAAACATTTTTGCGATAGGCCTGGGCAAACAAAAAGACTACAGGAAGGAAGAAACAAACAGGAAGGAAGAAACAAACAGGAAGGAAGAAACAAACAGGAAGGAAGTAACAAACAGGAAGGAAGAAACAAACAGGAAGGAAGAAACAAACAGGAAGGAAGACACAAACAGGAAGGAAGAAACAAACAGGAAGGAAGAAACAAACAGGAAGGAAGAAACAAACAGGAAGGAAGAAACAAACAGGAAGGAAGAAACAAACAGAACGGAACCAGAAAATGAAATGGAAGGAAAACAGAACAAGCTGATCATCAGACGGAGAGGAAAGGCGTCCAGTGGCGAGTGACAGGGTATAGAGGTTGAGAGGCGCAGGTCCAGCTTTTGGCACCCGGAGCGACGTGTTCCCAACATGCCAACGCAAGCTTTTCCGTCCACCTGTGTCTGCTTCCCGCTTGACTGGAGCGACTTGTTTACCAGACGGACATTTTTTTCCCTTTCCGTCGGATTACTGCGGGATCATCCGAGCGCCATGAGGAGAGTCCATCTGCTCCCACTGGTCTTACAAGATGGCTACAGGATGACACCAAATGACACTGTGGGGAATTGGCCGAGTACCGAGTCAAACAAAAAAAAAGCCCCTTTGTGTTTCATATTCGCAAGCGTGGCTAATTCACTGCAAAGTGTCACGTCAAGTCAAGTCATTCATTTGTATAGCACATTTAAAACAACCGAAGTTGATCCAAAGTGCTTTCCAGAGTGAGGCCGTGAAATGACGTAGTGACCGAAAAGTTAAGAAGAGTAAAACTAACAAAAAAAATTGAAAACACAATTAGAGGATGTTAGAGGATCAATTAAATTAAGCTAAAGATGTCTATGCTGCTGGTGAATGCTGGTCTAATAATAATATATTGGGAATGAGATATGTAAAGCCCTTAAGCTTGCATGCCAATTGAATTGCTAACTTTGGAGACTAGCATACTAAAAAAAACCTGCATGTTTGATAATGATAATAATAATAGTAATAATAATAGTAATAATAATAATAATAATAATAATAATAATATATATTATTATTATTATGAAAAGAAACAAGGACAAAGTTATTGTTGTTGTACTACTACTACTACTACTACTACTACTACTACTACTACTACTACTACTACTACTACTACTACTACTTGGTTGCTGGTCAAAGTTGCATCTGCCTGCAGCTGGTGTCTAAAACAACTAAACCAACTATGTCGACTTCAACAAATGTACACCTTGTAAGTCGCTTTGGATAAAAGCGTCTGCCAAATGCCCTAAATGTAAATGTAAATGTAAAGTAGATTGAAACTATACATATAGTAACCTTGTTCTATAAGTGAAGGTCATCACGATACTGTATGGCTTAGCCTGAGTGGGTCAACACAAGCCCACAAAAGACGGCCAAGATCAAAAGACAGAGATAGAAACGACGGAGCAACAGTTCAATTGGACGTCCAGCTAGAGCGTGTTTTCAACGAGCTGCAAATCCCAAGAGGCGAGCATGCAGGTACTCCGTGGCTAAAGCCACCTTATCCCCCGGAGGAATCGGCTGAAAGAGTGTGAGCCGATTGTCTGGTCAATGATACACTCGCGGAGGTCATTGCAAAAGCCCCCAATCCGCAAGAGAGACTAAACAAAATATATATCAAACACCCGAACATCACATGACACTGGGTATGATCCCCTGGATCTGCAGCTGCTGCTGCACTGGCAGATCCAAGAAGAGACTTCAGAAGACCTGATTTTCCGAATGCATAGAATGCACAGTATTTTGGGATGGCGTATTTTTTATTCAGGGTCAGGGTCAGGGTCAGACTCTTCTGAGCGCACGTTCACTCTGAGCAACCGACCTCGCGTTCGTACCTGATTGAAGAACAGACACGGACAGGGATTGTATTATGAGGAACACATGCACCAAATATGCGTATCGTGACTAATGAGTCCATAATTCAACGTGACTAAAAGGATGGAAGATAACAAGATGTCCCACATTCTGGAAGAGATTACTTCGTGAAGCCAGACACCAATGTTTGCTTACTGGTACAGAGAACATACACACATTCCCCCCTTTATCCCGTCTTCCGGAGAGTGGTGTCAATCTCAGCAGCAATCTGCAGTAGAAGCATCAGAATGAAATGACGTTCCAGTCAGGTATCGGAATGAGGAGCTGTCTCCTGTCTGACCAGATCCAAGAGTCCAAGAGTCTCCCAAGAGGCCAATACAGACTGCATGCACACCGGCTACCTCCTGGACGATCTAGTTCTCTGTTTGGTTTCTAATGCCAGCCAGGTCTGTGTTGGGCTCCCTGCGGTACTCACGTGCAGGATTGACGTTTTTTGACTAGCACACATCTATCTCGACCTTGCATGTTAACTGAAAACACGCAACAGCTTTAATCTCCTATATATTCTATATATTACATTTATTATTTTGAAATGTGTGTTGTCTATATCATTATATATGTATTTCCTACCATCGTTACATATAATTGGTGCCAATTAGTTGCTGACCAGTCGTCATCCTTTCCGATATGACATCACCGACATCATTGAAGTTCAGATGTGCAGTAGCTCTGCACATCCAACCCAGATCTGGGGGTTTCCCCTTGGCAATAGGTGGCGCAATAGGACGGGCTGTACAGTCCTGGTGTACGGTGAATAATCACATGATTTATTTGAAATACTTTGCAGATATTAATAAACAAATAAGAGATACATTCACGGATGCAATTGTAAGTCAGTATGGTATACTAAGTAACAATTGTACAATTGAAAATGGTGACTAACTCATTATCATGTCCCTAACGAAAAAGTCTTATGTGAATTTGGATATTTTCACATGTGAAAATCACAACTGGAATATGATATTTTTACATGTAAAAATCTCAACTTCAATGTGATATTTTTAATTAAATGTAAATTTCAAATGAAGAAATTGCCATTCATATGTGAAAAATGCCAATCACTGTAATGTTCAGTTCACCTGTGATATTATTTAGTTGACACAATTGTGTTCACATGCAAAAATATCCAATTCTATTCATTATAATTTCCATGTGTGGAAACAAAACATGGCACAAAAAATGTGCTTCTTCGCATAGGAATTACACATCTTCAAACATTTTCACGTTTTGATGTTTATGTTCAAGATTCAAGATTCAAGATTTGCGTTCGCCATATGCAACAAGTACAATGGAATGCTTACTCCCTATTCCCTCACGCAGTGTGAATATCCTACAATTTAACAATGTATACTACACTATGTACTATACTTATACTATACAACACAATACTATTACAATACTGTACACAATACAAATAACAATAAAGTGACTGATGATGATATATACATTAGACATGGTGAGTACACAGGAGCCACCTCCGTGAACTCTGTGTGGGCTTACACACAATGGTACACCTTGTGGTTGCTTGGTGAAAAATAAACAGTTTATTCCCTACCACCTCTTTATGATTTATTTACGTCCTCCACTGGACAATCCAATTAAAGTGCTCGTAAGAGTGTGTGTGTTTGTGGTGTGTGTGTGTGTGTGTGTGTGTGTGTGTGTGTATGTGTGTGCTGCATGTGTGTGTATGTGTGTGTGTGTGTGTAACAGTTATTACATGTTGCAAAGCCCAGAGGCCCCAAAATAATGACTTTAGTCACATTAAATTAACATTCTATGTAAAATGACCATAAGGGTCGACTCAGCACCTTCTACAACCCATATGGATGTTTCTACCCAACCCAGTGCCACGTCCAACGTCAAGTCTGACCAGCTACGTTAAACCTGTTATGTTTATACTTATACACAACGGAAACTATTCCTTTAATCGATATGGGGAAAACGGGTTAATAACGTGGTATTATTATTGCTAGTAGTCATCTCAAGCGTCAAGTGTTTTGAGTCATGTTTTGAAACATGACTCAAAAAATCATATACACTTTCACTGTGCGCGTCAGAGCACATGTTTTGGCATTCGTTAATAACGTTATTTCCAGCATTACTAAGTGAAGAGTTGGGCATAATTAAACCAACTTGGAAGGTTGGGGAAGGAGGGATCCTTCTTCTGGGTTCCTTCTATAATTCTCTATCATTATGTGATTATATTTTTCCCGGCCCTTAAGACGGCGTAGGGCCAGTGGGTGTTGTGAAATGCGGCCTGCGAAGCCCTTTGAGACTCACGGTGATTAAAGGTCTATTTACACTGAACGCACGTCAATGAAATCCTTTTCAAAAGTCACGGAAGTGTAAAGCACACTTAATTAAAGCACCGCTAGCACAGCCTCAGTGCTTCTACGTTCACTGACCAAACTCAAAAAGGCTCATAGTTGATGAGGGCTGTAGATGACACAACAAAACAGTTGCAGTTTCTCTAACTTCTCTAGCAAACAGAAGAGGCAGAATGCCCTGTTATTATCCCAGCTTGCCTCTCTACGAAATGCAGGTGTATGAAAACATGCCCCGAGATCCACTGATGGTGGGGAGAACATCTCCGTCAGCAGTTGTCATCGTCGGGAAGCCATCTGCTCCGATCTTAAAAGTGGGAGACGGACGGTGCGACACAAACCCTGAGGACTTCTGTTGGGGCAGCCATATGCCGCGTTCGCTTACCATCGGAGCTGGGACGTGGGAAGTGGAAAACCCTGTCATCTCTGACCTACGAATGACACCCTCGAATTAGCTAGCTTAATTTAATGGGTTTAACCAAACTACTCTTTTGGTATGCTGATTGGTCGAATCCAAAATGTGGAGAGGGTGGAGAGAGATATTCCAAAGTGCCGGTGAAAGAAAAAAGGGTACACATAGACTTACAAATGAACAATTCTTGATAGAATATGAACAATGGATAGTATACAAAAGACAACTACAAAATACAAATACAATTGTGAAGTGGCCTTTGTATAAAAACATATATTTGCAACGGTGCTAAAAGGACGTTTTTAGATCTGCCATTTTTTGCTAACATTTTACACAAACGTCTTTTACACGCACAAGCACTTATGCTTGTGTACACACACACACACACACACACACACACACACACACACACACACACACACACACACACACACACACACACACACACTGTGTGTGTGCAAGACAGACTCTGTCTGTCTTGCGGTTTACCCTTTAAAGGTATCATGTGTAAGAATCAGAAATTCCCTTTTCATTTTAATGGCCTTCTCGCGCTTGTGCATTCAGAGCATTTGAGTGCGAGCTCCGTGGGTTGAGACAATAACATTCATAAACTAACATTAGTTAGAATAAACACTTTTTTTCTGAAAGAACAAACATTTTTGCCATTATCCGTGGTTATGCGTCACTTCCTTCCCTTTTCACGGTAAAACCGTCCCGGTTCAATTAATAATAATATAAATCAGCCCACAGGCTGTTGTACGCAACAAAGAGAGTCTGGGAAGTACTCCTTTAAAAAAAAAATCTAACTACAACCTGTTAATATACTGGCAAGTTAAGGTGATTTATGCATGTAAAGATCCTACATGTCGTCCCTTTGAAGCCGATGCCCTGTTCTCCTCATGGTAATGCTCTCCTTTAATTACTTAAACCCTCCCCCTCGGAACACAGAGGCCAGGCAGAGCCTCTAATCACTGTTACCGGGGGCCATTAGTAGTTCTTGTCCAGTTCACTCAGGGCGGGGGGGGATTGAGAACTCTCTATGGTCAGGCACCATCCATCCTGAGAGGAAAGTCACCCTCAGAGGGAAATGGGGGGAGCAAGGGTTGTATCTGTTCAAGCTCAAACATGTTTATTAGTATATTAGTTTATTATTTTTTATTATTTATTAGTATACGTGCAGTATAAAATGGCCAATATGTACACTTATTAATATTCAATGATCTGCCTGAATATTCAATGATCTGTGAGAGATCAATGATCTCTCACATTCCTCTAAAACAGCAAAAGGTAATAACTGGAAGTTACTTTGATTTCAACATTTACTTAAACTGTATTGGAATGACTTAATTAAATAACATGCAACATTTTATGCTTACACTAAACTGTATTTGAAACCAAAAGTAGCAACTAATTAGTTGAATGCCTCTGTGTTTCCCATGTTTCTTTTGTGGACAGCAGAGCAATCGTTTTAAATCACATTTTAAATGTGCGTTTGTTTCAGCCATAGATTTCACCACAGGTCTGTTTTTCTAGAAGTACTGTTCCCGGCGTACGCTCTGTGATAGGTTGCGCTTGCCTGCCAATCAAGACCTTTCTGATAAGTAGGTGGTTCTTGGGGCAGTTGATACAAATTTGTGTCCCAGACTTTCCACATTACATGGACATGCTGGCTATGAGAGAGGACTAAAGCTCTCTTAAGCCAAGTTTCAAAACACTGGCCTTTGATTTCCATGTCATTGTTACGCCATTCTCGCTTGGACTTAACAATGGGAAATACAATATTATCATTTTTTTGCACACTGGTTTTCAAGGGAATATATTTTACTATCACTAATTCCTGTTTAGACTACATATATATCTAAATCTATATATAGATATAGATATAGATATATATAGATATAGATATATATCTATATCTATATCTAGATCTAGATATAGATATAGATATATATATACAGTGGCGGCTGGTGCATTTTTCACCAGGGGGGGCTATACCATTTTTTAAATTTACAATTACATATTGTTAATTACATTATATACAATTAATTTTTGTATTGAAATGTCGCCCTTCTGTCCATCACTTTCATCATGGCCACGCAAGGCCAGCTCAAAGGCACCACAGAACTTCACACAGTCTATTCTTTTAGACAGGATGTGTTTTTGTCCACCTCCTCATTGTGTTGACAGATCCCTATCCTGTAGCCTTCATCAAGTTGAACAGCTACACTGTTAAAAATGATTTGTTGACTCAACTTGACTAAGTCAAGTCATCTTGTTGCTTTGACTCAGTGAGTCAAGTTGATTACACTTCAATAAATTAGTTGATACAACTTGTAGTCTGTTGACACAACTTCATGTGTCAAGTTATTTGGACTAGAAAATATTAGTTAAGATAACTTAAAAAGATGTTGGTTTTATCAAGTTTTTACTTATTAAGTTTGTTCAACTTCTATTACCAAGTTAGCTTACCAGGACAAGCAAACCAATACCAAGCAAACCAAAGCTATACTATAAATCTAAATGAGAATTAGCTTAACCTAAATATTAACACATGTAAAAAATAGCTGAAAAGACATTTCAATCAGGACTTTTATTACAATATCAAGAACTGTATTCCAACTCCAACCCACACACTCATTAACTGTTCAGTGTTGGTTTTTAAATTCAAATAAGTGTGTCAATGGATGTCAACATATAAAGACCTTCCTTGGGACATGTAGACAAAAAAAACAACACCCGCCTGATGCTGTTTGATAACAATATCAGGTTGATCTGGGCCCAGATCTTTCACCTTAAGTTTGTCCGCCAAACTTCTTCTCTCAAACGGCTCTTGAATGAGAGATTTCACCGAGTTAGGGACCGGGTTGAGTCTTGGGGTAGTGCTCACGCTCGCCATTGTTGAACTTGTTGTAGTTAAAATGGCGCCCGCAGAGACAGAGCATAATATGCTTTTCCTAGTACACTGTATGACGATGCTGGAGCGTCCTCCAAACGTCTTCCGGGGGGGCTGTTTCAGAACAGCCCCCCCGAAGACGTTTGGAGGACGCTGATTGGCTACATTTTATGTCACTCGTTTATATCTTGAATCAGCAATTGGCTAAACTGCTACAGAGACCCGCCTCCGTGGGGCGAATCATATTTTACACATATGTCTGGGTGCATTCCATATTTTAAACACACACATATTGACAATTTATATATATATATTTTTAATTTTTTTTCTTATTAATAATAATGTTTGTGCGTGTGGTTTAGGGGGGGCGGCGCCCCATCGCCCCCTATGGGCCAGCCGCCACTGTATATATATGTATATCAGTGGCGAAGCGTGTCTATCCCAACTGGACCTTCTGTAGACCAGGGGTTCCCCAACTTTTCAGCCCATGACCCCCAACAATAACAGCACTGGAAACGGTCGACCCCCCCACACACACACACACACACACACACACACACTCACACACACTATCACGGGGGGGGGGGGGGGGGGGGTGTCCAACGTGAAGTCCAAGGGGGGGGGGGGGGGGGTGATCGCGAACATCGTGAAGTCCAAGGGGGGGGGGGGGGGATTCCATTCGGTTGTTCTAGTCAGACGGACGTCACGGAGGAGTCACTTTATGCCTTATCTCATTTAGGAAGATCAGATTGTCGCAGCCAATTTCCAAGTGTACCATAGTTGTAAAGCTGTGTCCATGTAGTGAAGTAACAGCCCAACACAGACCACCACACAGGCTATCGGTTAAAGGGACGGTCTAACACGCTTCACGTGAAAAGGCTTAACGTAACTTTAAGTTCCAAAATAGCGATCAATAATCACCAAATGTCTCTGGCATATGTCTTGTCATTAGCACTTTCACCTGTCAAAATGAAAGTGAAAAGGTGAAAGTGCTAATGACAAGACATATACAAATTAGGTGATTATTGATCGCGGTTTTGTAACTCTTAGTTACGTTAAGTCTTTTCACGTTAAGCGATGCAAAGAAAGATCAAGTCAAAACTCTCAATTCAAATGCACAACAATGCTTAACAAACCCAAGACAGCCATTAACTAATCAGTCAACAAGTGTGTGGAAACAAAATGCAACAACCAGCTCAATGAGACGCAACACTGAGACAAAACCAGCAAAGACAAATGAGTCTCACTCACCAATGATGTTCACTTAAAGACCAAATCCATTCTCCTGTCCTTCTGGATCAATTGTTCGACCACCCAGTCATAAAGATGATCGCTTTTCAGATCCTAAATAAGTTGCCTTTCCAATTCCCTGCCCTCTGGTCGGTCCCAAATAGCAAGCATCAGTAGAGCCTCTTGTGGCTAGTAGAGCCCGTTAGCCACGGGTATCTTTCCCAGTTGCTAGCCTGAAAATGGCGAACATAGCCTGCTTTAACAACTTGATTCAGCTCAAGATTGTCAGGCGTTGGACGGCCTTTTTTAATAATGTCCATCTTTACATTGAATGGTCGTCTTGAAAATGGTTCCGACAATAAATCCGCAACGACATCATCTTCGCCTGTTGCCATTTTGAGGTAAAAAAAACCTACGTAGAAACAACGTAGCACTACGCTAGATCCACTCTCGCTCCAGCCAGTATACCTTCTAGCTCCCTATTGAGCTGTGGGAAATCTGAAAGAATACGCCCATTGGCACCAAATCACTATATGATTGGTTGATCAAATTGTCAATCCAAACGTACGCTCTCATTCAGTCTAAGGG
>CM051017.1:19392187-19427187 GCA_027704905.1 Muraenolepis orangiensis
GCTTTTGACCAATTCTGCAGGTCACCGCTCCTCCTGGATAAAGGTTACGTATGGGGGGGGGGGGGGGGGTGAGCCGACAGCCAACCTGCCCGTCAGCATCCTAATCCTTACCTGCTCCTCGAATGACGGGTGAATCTCAATTTGTCCCAAGTTGCTTTGGATAACAGTGTCTCCTCAAAGGATTCAATTGGAAATGCATTATGAAATAGGTCAAGGTAATTAGGTATTGGTAAACGGGTTTGATACCTACCAACAACCAATGGCGCTGATGGTTATCTTTTAATTCACTCTTGAGTGGCAGCATGCGTGAGCTGGTCAGGTCATTGAATTTCCTTCCAGTTTCAATTGCTGTTTCAATACATAATGTATGACGCAGGAAAAATTTTTTTTCAGATTGTATAAGGTTTACTTTGACCTCCGTGCTCCCGCCTGCACCCACGGACACTTCCCTGCTTTCATAAAACCGACAAGAGTTAGAAACCGACAAGCGTTAGACGGCAAAGGCTCCCTTTTTTCCACGGCCTTGTCTGTGGGAGACTACATCATAACATGGCCTTGCCTTTCATCCGGTGTCATGTTTCATACATTCGACAAAACCCATTGAGCCTGGTTCCTGGTCAATGTTGTGGCTATCACTTTAGCTATAACGGTATATGTTCTGTACATACAGGGAACTTTTATTTTAAGCGATGCAGTAGCTGCATATATATACCTGCATGCACATGTCTGTGAATGTCTGCCTTTCTGTACGCTGTTCAGTGAAACAACGAAAAAGAAATCAGAATCAAATGTTATTATGTCATATCTTATTTCACCCGACGACAAATGTGGATACATCTTCTGAGCCATCCGTTAAACAGGTAATTGCCTCAGGTAAATAATAACTTCTTGGCCCATCAATCCCTTATTGATCGGGCCTTTTAACGTGGATTTGTGGCCGATGAATCACCCCCCCTCTCAGTATTGATGATGGGGTTCGGATGTTATTGCGCTTGGATAAATGCTCTCCGTGGCAGTTATGGATCAACTAGAGCGGGAATTAATATGGCACCAATTTTTTTATTGATCTTGTGTTGTAAAAGGTGTTATCAGGAAGGACTCCTGCCAACATTGATCGAGGAAGATGAATATCCTGAGGCCTAGGCGGCCTGTCATAGCGGCTTAATCTTTTATTTCCAATTAATCGGAAAGAGGAAAATGGACGTATTGGATATGCATATGCAATATAGTTATTAGAAAGCTGCACTATAGCTGATTACACTGGGAGTTGATGGCATTGACACTGCTGAGACACTGATGCAGAAGGCTAGCAAAGACCTTAGCTATAGTAGGCTAGCCATAGCTCCTGCCGTAGCTGGAGGCCAGCAACGGTGAATCAGGATGGGAAGTTCAAATCAAGATAGAAAGTAGCGGTAACGGTAGCAGTAACCAGGAAGGGTAAGCTGAGCTCTGTGTAAAAATAACATTACATTACAGTCATTTAGCAGACGCTTTTATCCAAAGTGACTTACAATAGTGCGTTCAACAAAAGTAGGTAAGAGAACAACTCGTCACCCAAAGTCAAAAGAGCATTTCTTGTCTCCAAGTACTGAGCCAGTGAGTTCAGGTAAAAGTTCAATAAGTTCAATAAGTATGTTGGCAAACAATTGAACAATATCTACTTAACTATCTACTTAAAAAATGCACTTTAGACTCTAGTATGCTAGTAAAAAGTGATAAGAGGATGCGCTAGGAGGAAGGATCCGGGTAGTGTTTCCTGAAGAGGTGAGCTTTCAGCCTGCGCCGGAAGATGGGCAGAGACTCTGCAGTCCTGACATCCGTGGGAAGTTCATTCCACTAATTAGATCGGCAACAAGGGCCCCTAAGCGAGAGGGCAAGCAGACAGCGAGGGGGCAAGCAGTCAGAGCTACATGAGCTAGCTAGCCCCTATGCTTTCCACAGAGCAGGTGTGGGTGTCTAAGCGTGTGTAGCGCTGGAGGGCTGGCAGCCTTGAGCCGAGGGACACGAGTCTGCATTCGGTGAGGTAGCTGGGTTGACCTGAGCAGCACCCCGGCTCTGTGCTACAACCGCGGTCACTCCCACGGCCGAAGAGACTATGGAGAAGGAAGAGATGGAAGTAGGGTATAGTCTTGTGCTGCAGAGTCATCTGTCTTTAGCCCCATTAGCAGCATGCTATCTCACTATTGCCCTGTTAGTTGCAAGGCTAGATATGCTATAGCCCCATTAGCAACAGGGCTAAGCTAATATTTCTCAGATTTATCCAAGGCTAAACATATGAGGACACGAAGCACACACACACACACACACACACACACACACACACACACACACACACACACACACACACACACACACACACACACACACACACACACACACACACACACACACACACACACACACACACACACACACACACACACACACACACACACACACACACAGGCACATTGATCCAGTCTATTTAGAGAGTCTAATAATATGTTTGGAGTTTAAAATGCATGTGGAAGATACTATCTCGAAAACGTCGGTCTGCGGCTGTATTTTTCAGTTCCACCCCCACCACTCTGTTATCTGAAGATTTATTTATTACTTTTAAAAATAGTTCAGCTGGAAGATAGTGAGAAAAGGCTTTGATTAAAATGCAACAGCACAGAATCACTGCAGAAAAAACGTACTTAAACGATCACAGTATTGATGACACTGCATTCAGCGGTGGTACGTGACTTAGGGGGGCGGTGACCCTGTCCATGAGATGGCAGCATGTGGTATTTCCGACTAAACTTATTAAATGTTATACAGTAACAGTGTGATAGGTTTATATTAATGGTATCAATTAATTGACACCATTAAAAACTGAAATATCTTGGGTGGTATCCCGCAGGACTCGTAACTTAACTTGGTCAAATTGCTGTTCTTTAATCTGTCTACTACAACCTTTTTATCCGTTAATAATGTAGAAACTGTTGTCCATGCTTTAATTTATTCCCACTTAGACTACTTTAACTCACTATAGTCCTGTCTCACTCAATACAACTTCTCCAAACTTTGAACTAGTTCAAATTAGTTCAAAAGAGTTAAATTCTTGAATCTTGAAATTGCTGCAGCAAGACTACGCACAAAATCCAACAAAATCAATGTACTACACTGGTAACCTGTACGTTTTAGAAGTGTGTTAAAATTTTAATGAACTCGTAAGTCCGTACAAGCCTGAATTGCAGCCTGAGTCAGGCTGCATCCAGGCGGAGTCATAGTAACAGGCAGTGGCCCTGATAGTAATTCCCAGGTCATGGATAAGAAACAGAGGAGACCGTACATTTGGAATCATTGCTGTACGACTCTGGAAGTACCTGCCTGAGGGGATCAGGCAGGCTTAGCTCTCTGAAAAATATACTTTTTTCAGAATTGCTTTCTCTTGAATCGGTTATTTTTCCCTTTTTACTTCACTTGGTTTATTGGTTTGTTTTAGTCATTCATACCTCGCTTGTCGTTATTCCTGTATCAATTCTTCTTTAATTTTTTTATCTGCCAATTTCTATTGTTTGTCCGTCTTTGTTAGTGATATTTGAAAAACGTTTTCTAAATAAATATATAAATCTTTGTTCAAACACAACTGCTTCTCCGCAGACCTACCATTTTCTCCCCTCCCTTCTCACTCCCTCTGTCCATCCTTCCTCACTCGGCTCATTCTTTCTTTGTGCTTTCTCTCAGCTCTTCATCGCCGTTGCTCTGCCTAAACACAGTGACTAAACTGAACATTACCCTTCCTCCCTCCCTCCCTCCCTTCTGTCTCTCTCTGTCTCTCTCTACTCTTCATCTCTCTTCACGCTGTCTGTCTGGACACGGCAAACTTCTTCCTCTCCCCCGCCCCTCTGTCTCCAGCCTTTCTTGCTCTCCTCCATCCCCTCTCTATATCTCTCCACCTTGTCTCATCCACCTTGCCTCGTCTTTCTCTCCTCCCCTCTCTCTTCCTTGCTGAACCTTTCATCTCTCTCCCCTCCTTCTCTCTCTCTCTCCCTCCTTCTCTCTCTCTCTCTCTCTCTCTCTCTCTCTCTCTCTCTCTCTCTCTCTCTCTCTCTCTCTCTCTCTCTCTCTCTCTCTCTCTCTCTCTCTCTCTCTCTCTCTCTCTCTCTCTCTCTCTCTCTCTCTCTCTCTCTCTCTCTCTCTCTCTCTCTCTACCTCTCTATCCCCCCCCCCCTCTCTCTCTCTCTCTCTCTCTCTCTCTCTCTCTCTCTCTCTCTCTCTCTCTCTCTCTCTCTCTCTCTCTCTCTCTCTCTCTCTCTCTCTCTCTCTCTCTCTCTCTCTCTCTCTCTCTACCTCTCTCCCTGCCCGCTTAACACAGTGCAGTAACTGTATCTCTGAACTGGAAGAGAGCCACACAAGCAGGGGGTAATAAGCTGGCATTAGCCGAGCAGTGGACTTATAGCCTCCAGAATTAAAACTTTCAACAGCAGCGAATGTTTCGGAAAACACAGCCAGAGCAATGTGAAGTGCTGACTCTACATTCACAAGAGAGGAACGAACAGATGGGTGGGAGGGGAGATGCTGCCAGCCATCTTGGTTCATCACATTATTCTTTCTGACTGATGGTGAAGTCAGGGTTATTTTGTACTTATCGCAACGGGCGTCCATTATCGGTGGCTAATTTGTTCACGCGACAGAACGGCAGCGAGGCCAGAAAATGCCATATAGATCAAAAGTTCAAAGAGTAAAAACTAGTAGGGTAAGAAACTAGGAATATTAATTGATTTAAATTTAAATTTATTTGAACACTTATTTAAATAATCCCAAAACATACTTAGTCTGTAATTTAGCATTGCTTTTCTGTTAGCACTATTTATATACATTTCAACTGGAGACCAAAAAGCTCAATCTTGGTAAACGGAATTAAACATCTGGTTCACATACAGTAGATCCCGGTCCAGTTCAAATGATAACAAATGGTCACAGCCTTCATCCACTGTTTGAGTCTAAGGTTGTCCTCATCATTGGATATAATGGAGCCTGTGTGTTATTAAGAAATGCCGCATATTGTTCAAAAGCAGTCAGCGTTTATGGGAATGTATTGCTGTGTGGCATTGTTGCTGTCTCAGTAGCGCTAGGTCCATTCATCATGGTACTGTGACAACTCGGGTGGTGGTGGTGGTGGGGGGTGGTTCCTGGAAACACCACACACACACACACACACACACACACACCCACACACAACACGCACATGCATCCATACACACACACACACACACACACACACACACACACACACACACACACACACACACACCCACACACAACACGCGCATGCATCCATACACACACACACACACACACACACACACACACACACACACACACACACACACACACACACACACACACACACACACACACTATATGACCAAACTCATTCCATGTAATGCATGCAGAATTTGTATATACATCACAAACACTACATCCAGCAAATCAATAATACTATTGTCACAGGTGCAAGCTCGCTATAAAATATGCCCATACACACACACACGTAATGGAACAAACTTTAACCTCCATATATTCAACCACTAGGCAGCCAGCACACATACAAGCATATCAATACAAGCACACACACACACACACACACACACACACACACACACACACACACACACACACACACACACACACACGGTACACAGTCCAATGTAACATGTCAGAGTTGTGATGAGTTGGGCTGCAGGGAAGGTCACATGACAAACTGTTGAAATATGCAAATGTGCCGTATGGACTCCATCCAGTCTGGCTGGCAAGTAAAACACACGCAGAGAGAGAGAGAGAGAGAGAGAGAGAGAGAGAGAGAGAGAGAGAGAGAGAGAGAGAGAGAGAGAGAGAGAGAGAGAGAGAGAGAGAGAGAGAGAGAGAGAGAGAGAGAGAGAGAGAGAGAGGGAGGTAGAGGTAGAGGTAGAGGGAGAAAGAGGTAGAGGTAGAGAGAGGTAGAGGTAGAGAGAGAGAGAGAGAAAAAAACAGAAGGCAGAAGGGGAGTATATGAAGGGGGCATGGTGGAGGATGGATGGGTGGAGGGGTGAGGAGGGGTGAGGAGGGGTGAGGAGGGGTGAGGAGGGGGGAGACAAGGTACCCGGGGTGGGTGCTGTGTGGAAAGGTCGCATGTACTGACTGACGGAAAGAAAGACGGAACGGAAAGGACATTGAAAGACAAGTGGACGAGATGAGATGAGAAGAGAAGGAAGGAAAAAATAACCGAAGGGAGCAAGAGGAGGAGGAAAGGAGGGAAGTGCAGGATGAAAGGGCGGAAGGAACTAAGAAAATAAAGTTATTCATTTTCCGGGGGGTGGTTTGCTTTGCTTGCGACACACAGACCCATTACAACCCGGGCCGATGGAGCTGCTTCCATTATGGCTTCCTCTATCAAGTTATTTTAGAGTTGAGAGACAACTCTATATTCGACATTGGTCATTTTTCTTTTCAATGACCACAGAATTGTAAATCATTGTTTTTCCCATTTCCAATATGTCGTCCCCTTACTGTTCATTTCCCGAGCACCTAATTTCCTGCTATATGCGTTATCGACACTCCATTTATTGATACAAGATGTTAGACAGGCGGCTGTTTTTTCATAACAATCCATTTCCTTCCAATCCATAAGTTCTATCAATCAACGCCGTGGAATATATGTGAAGAGGAGCTTCTCGTGTGGTTTTTTTTATTAGTTTATTTTTTTGTTGTATCTCTGTATTCCAGAGGCATCTCCAGAGAGATGGTGTCTGGCTGTTTTTTTAGAGCTTTTATCAGCAGGGGAACATCGAGTGGCTCCACCATCTTCTTCTGCATCATTCCCATCAAAATGATAATTTAGATCTTTTTTTTTTTCAGAATGTGCCCGCGAGGAGGCCAGTGTTGAGTCAACAAACAGCTTGTCTGGTTATACACGATAAGCCAGGCCCTTTTGCATGGCTAATGAGAGAAGTTTTACAAGTTGTGCTGGTGGTTGTTGATGTGGATGTATTTTAGTTTTTATTATTTTTTTATCGATTTTTTTTTGGAATGGAATATTCTAATGTTATACTGGTAATTATTTGTTTGTTGTTTTAACCTGTATTCAAGCTGTCTTTGTCAATGTTGCCCTGAGGATAAAAGGATAGGATGAAACAACAAAATATAATCAAATCAATAAAAATAAAATAATCAAAACCCTTAACTCCGTATATGAGTCTGAATGCAGGCTCATCCTTTCAAATCCCTATTAAAAAAAATTGAATTTTAAAAAGACTAATGGACTTTTCTGATGAAAAATAAGTCCATTCATTATTTTTAAATGTCAAAAAGGTTAAAAGGTCCATCATTTCCTGTATCTCGTTCCAAGCTTTTGGGGCACAAAACCGAATGTTTTTTTCCACAGTACAAATAGATTTGTGTTGATACATCCAGTATGATCCTGTCCTGTGTTTGGGCATATGTTATAATGTAGCCAATATATCATCAATGATTAATCACAGGGATCCCTTTCATCTAATACCGTTTTCACACTAGGCTTAAATACGGTATTCACGGCACTGCGAAACTAGTTTTGTTTTCGCTTTTGCTTTCACACTAGTGGCAAGTAATGCGCATTCGCTACCCGACTAGTGCGCATTAACTAATCCTTGGGGGGGTAGGTGGTTTTGATCCCGAAGTAACTAGTTTGGGTGCAAAGCAATTAAACTACTACGGGTTTCGCTTCCCGTGTGTGTGTGAACAGAATCTTTAATGCACATTACTTTCACTTCACACAAAACTTACCAGTCTCCTAATTGAATGCGCATTCGCTTCTCTATCGTGAATGAAAAGCT
This sequence comes from Muraenolepis orangiensis, assembly GCA_027704905.1. Taxonomy (NCBI): domain Eukaryota; kingdom Metazoa; phylum Chordata; class Actinopteri; order Gadiformes; family Muraenolepididae; genus Muraenolepis; species Muraenolepis orangiensis. The sequence continues at coordinate 19,400,008 of CM051017.1, forward strand.
GGTATCGAGTGCGCAGAGAATCGCAAATTAGAAGAGAGTGTGAACATAAGTGTATTCGATGCGCACAATCTAATACGGTATCGACACCCGTATTAACTAATACGGGAGTCGATAGCGTATGCAGTGTGAAAACGGTATAATAACTTTGTCTAGCATAAGGAGGAGGAATGGTTATCTATTTGTCCCCTCTCTGACCGCAGAGGCTCTTCAAATAGCTAAACTCAAATAGCACAACTGAAGACGCCAAGCTAATAGCACATAAAAAAGCTGTTAGATGTTTAAGTTGATCCTTAAATAAAACATTCAAAACAGTTCATAAATGTGTCGGCAGGACTCACTGATACAGCGTGCAGTGGGGGAAACAACTGTCACAGTTTGTTCGATATACGTATATGTTTTAAAAAAGGGCAGATATTATTATGCACCGCAGAAAATGACAGAGCGGAAGAAAAAAGGTATCGTGTCGTGTCTATTGTGACTTGGTTCATGTCCCTGAAACACCTGAGCCATTGAGCAAGGCCCCAGACCCCTACACTGCTTCCTGGACGCTGTATATTATATAGCTGCCCATTGCTCCGAATACTTCGATGGGTTAAATGCAGAGAAACAAATTTCACTGTGTGTGTACATGTATGTGACCAAGAAAGCGGATCAGTCATTTATATGTATTCATTTATATTTAAAATGACTTTGATTTCTTGTTGTTGTGTTGTTTCTCTCGGTTAACAACCTTACATTGTTGTTTGCTCTATAGAGTTTGATAGATTGATGGATTGAAAAATGGCAATACGCTATTAGCTTATTTCAACAACACTGCAATGGACAGTAAATTGTCCATTATCATCTTTCATAAGGAAACCCTCTAACCCTTTCACCGCCATGCCGCAAGGAAGACTTGTGTCTGTCTGGCCGTCGTCGAATAATTGACCCAATATTTATTTGCTCAATAATTTCTCCTTCCTAATGTGATTGGAAATATGGTTTACCGAAAGTACACCCTTGGAGATATCCTCCGCGCTTGTGTTCCCACAGCCGATGTGAAGCATTTTTAACAGTGCTCCAGCACGCTGAAACATTCCGGTCAAGCTGATCAATAATAAGCCTTTTAAACCTCATCAATGCACCCAGGGTCAAAGGTTACCACTCCAGCAGATACAGTATTACCGTTTTCACACTAGGCTAAAATACAGCAAAACTAGCTTCGCTTCGCTTTTGCTTTCACACTGGCAAAGTAATGCGCATTCGCTACCCAACTAGTGCTCATTAACTAATCCACCTTGGGTAGGTGGTTTAGATCCCAAAGTAACGAGTTTGGGTGCAAAGCAATAAAACTACTACGGGTTTCGCTTCCCATGTGTGTGTGTGAATGAAAACCTGGTATCGAGTGCCCAGCGAAACCCGTATGAACTAATACGGGAGTCGTTACCGTAATTAGTGTGAAAACGGTAGATGTGATTTTCCTGGGGAAGGGGGCGGGGGGGGGCGGGCGGGCGGGGGTGGGTGGGGGAGAAGAAACGCTATGTCTATAAAATATTAAAAAGAAGGACCCTGCACAGAGAGCCGACATATTAGCTAATGGAACTTCTGGGAGAACAGCGGTGTAACTATATTCTGAGAGCTGAACAGGGTGTAATTCGGGAGTATTCATTCTCACCCCGTGATAAGGGTCTCTTTCACAGAAAGGGAATGAAAATGAATGAGAGAAAAAAATCATCATTGTGATTAGAAACTTTATATAGACTTGAGAATCCGGCACAAAAGAGGCTCTGTGACCAACACCTCTATGACCTTAGCGAAGAAAGGAAAGCTTTGAGCAGAAAATGACATGAGATGACCTTCAGGTCCAACAGTGTCAGACCATAGACATCGTTCTCACCCATCTGTAAGCCTAGCTGTTGTGCTGCTCTGACCTTTGCTTACATTAGCCGCTGTTATCTCCTCATTAGCCACACATCGATGACTCAAATGAACCGAAGAATCTCTCTCTCCTTTATTTTCCTCTTTTGTTTTTTTTGCTTCCCTCTCTCTATCGCTGTTCCGCTTCTCCTTTCTCCTAACGCTTTCCCTCTCTCTCTCAGTCTTTGGCTCTCTCTCTCTCTCTCTCTCTCTCTCCTCTCTCTCTCTCTCTCTCTCTCTCTCTCTCTCTCTCTCTCTCTCTCTCTTCCTCTCTCTCGCTCTCTCTCGTTCTCCATTATTATTCAGTCACACTTTTACCTTGGCTTTTTAATAGTGGAAAAGGTCAGAGTCGTTAGTGGCAAAGTAATTGACAAGGTGAAATAGAAGAGCAGGCTTATGGGGCGTTTTATGTTAAAACTGAGGGGTAGCCTAGACGAGAACATGGCCAATTGTCCAGGATGGGCATATTTATTGTGCAGTTTAAATGTATAGTGAAATATTGAACATGAACTGTAATCATCTTGAGCTAAACACTTGTTGATGCTCTGGAGATGTGGAAGTATATGTGTTGTTGGGTTGACTATTCGCTGACCTATTCATCCGGAAAAAAACCGGTTTAAAAACATGCTTTAGATGAGTTTAGGGTTATTCCTGCCTGGTTCCGTGCAGGAACCAAAGCAGGAGTAAAGTGTATCAAAGACGCAGGAGCACGAACGGTTTGGTAACTTTTAAATAAAAGGTGCATTTTAGAGAAAATAACTGACTGAGGACATAAACCGTGTGTTTACTGGTAACTGTCCTGCTTTTCATTTACATTGAGTCAATTAGCAGATTCTCGATTCAGCGTTAGGCTCAGAACAATAAGCGGGTACCTAAATAATTTGAGTTAGTACAACAACAAAAAGAACAGTTGGCATGACCGTGTTAAAAACAAAAGGTGATCAGAATCAGAAAGAAATTGGCTAGTGTTCGTTATTGATAAAGATCATCTCAAGTCAAGAAGAAGAACAGGAGCTGGAAACATAACAGCTAAACATACTGATGTGCACACATCCGTTTGGGAGGTGGGCCTTTTGTATGTATGTTTCTTGGAGAGAGAGGGAGGTATTCTGCAGCTCGGATGGCGCTAGGTAGCTCGCTCCACTCCCACTGAGGTACCACATAGACAGTTATTGCAACCGTTTCCCTGGTGCAAATCCTGGCAGTATCCCTGGGTGAAAGCATCTCCTCTGTTTCTTTCTGGATGAATATAAAGCATGAGATTTGCTGGTTTACATTTTGATGCAGACAACTTCAGTAGACAGCTTGTGTTTCTTATCTAAGCTACCAAAAGAGGATACACAATGAAACCTTTCGCTGCATACTTTGGGAAAAGGCTATTTTCCCTTCAATTTGAAGATCAAAACGACCGTCCATAAAATATGTATTTTCCATCAGATAGGTTTTGCATAAAACTTTGAAGCTGGGGACTAATCCCGGGTAAAATAGCTGGTGTTATTGCTGTCGATTCCCTTCCATATTCATATTTGTGTGTAAATCTGCCAGTAACTTCATACAATATTAATGGCATGCTTAAAGGACCGCTCTGCAGACCGCACACCAGAGCTTGAAATACGCACACATTAGGACCAGTTTGTCCTTTTGACCTTTTCTGCTAGGAAAGTTATTTCTTCACATAAACATTCTCTGATTTGCAAACATTAAAGATGTTTGTAGGGCTTTTCATAAAGCAGGGCTGTCTAGTAAAAGGGCACAGCACAAATAGATATGGGCGCTACATGACCCGAGAACAACAGTTGGGTCACATGGAGGTTTTCATGTACTACCCACATTGTAATGTTAAAAACCTGGTTAAAAACTGGCAAATGTTATAGAATAGTGTTGTATCTTCATAAATAAGTATAGTATAGTATTGTTGTAGGAAATTCATACCGTGGGAGGGAATAAGGAGTAAGTATTCCATTGTATTCCATTCCAAATGGCCATTCAAACATCTTGAATAAAGAATTGAGAATCAAAGTGTTCCTTTTAGAGCAGCTTATGTACAGTACATATACCACTGTACTGCTGACTTATGTCATTCTTGTGTCATTGTGTATGTTCTTCTCAGGAGATTAGGTATTGTTTCCAAAGCGTCATGGACAAGGTTCTCCCTTGATTGACTGTAATTGACACGTGTTTTGTCAATCCTCGCTCTAACCTTGATTAATGGCGGTGGCCGAGCCGGGCTCCATTACGCGGCCATCGCCTGTGAATTCTCACCATCAGGCGGCCTTCAAATTTCCCAATTAAAAGTCATTTGGAGTAATTAGTGCCGATGGGAGGGCACCCGATGGAGAGGAACAAAGCTTTCAAGGACATCCGGGGACATTCGCAATGTTCGGTTTTTCATCTTCAAACAGCAACAGATCCCCAGGAATCCCAGGAGTGTTTTGGAAGTTTAAGTTAGATGTATTTGTATTTGTGAATGGGAGTTTGTGTAGTACGGGACAATAGGTGTGTGTCTGTGTGAGTCTATGAGAGAGAGAGAGAGAGAGAGAGAGAGAGAGAGAGAGAGAGGGGGATTGCAAGGTTGTGTGTGTGTGTTTGTTTATTTGTTTCTCTGTATGTGAATGTGTGTGTGTGTGTGTGTGTTTGTGTGTGTGTGTGTGTGTGTGTGTGTGTGTGTGTGTGTGTGTGTGTGTGTGTGTGTGTGTGTGTGAGTGTGTGTGTGCGTGTGTACATTTACATTTACATTTAGGGCATTTGGCAGACGCTTTTATCCAAAGCGACTTACAAGGTGTACATTAGTTGAAGCAGACAATAGCATAACACTGAGGTACGCAAACATAAAAATAGAGCAGTTCACAAGTATTCATATTAATTGTGTACACATGTGTGTGTGTGTGTGTGTGTGTGTGTGTTTGTGTGTTTGTGTGTAGTGTGTGTGTGTGTGTTGGTGTGTGTGTGAGAGAGAGAGGACTTGCAAGGTTGTGTGTGTGCATATGTGTGTTTGTTTATTTGTTTCTCTGTATGATTATGTGTGTGTGTGTGTGTGTGTGTGTGTGTGTGTGTGTGTGTGTGTGTGTGTGTGTGTGTGTGTGTGTGTGTGTGTGTGTGTGTGTGTGTGTGTGCGTGTGTGTTTGTGTGTGTGTGTAAGGCGGGGGGGGGGCGTGTGTGTGTGTGTGTGTGTGTGTGTATTTGTGTGTGTCGGTAGTAGGTATGCATGTGCTTTCTGTGTTATTTCCACCATCTGTATTCTATTCCCTGCAGACTAAACGTCAGCCATAAAGATTTCTCGTGGTCTGGGACACCCTGGGAGAAAGAGGCCAGTGAATCCTGGGGAGTACGAGCATAATTAAACTCATCAATCTGAAGGAATGGGATCTGCATTCTGGAGCATATTTAGCTTGTTGGTACCCGAGCTTCTGTTGTTCAATCTGCTTCTGCAGGAGAAAACATTAAATGTGCACGTTTTGCTTATTCATCATCTGAGGACTCCTACGTTTGCACTCGCCCATTTGTTTAGTCCCAGCATGCGAGAACCGGGTTTTGCTTCTGCTTTTTTTTTTTTGCGTGTCTTTATGTTTTGCTGTTCATTTGTACTTGATGTGTTTCTTTTTCTACGTCTATCTTGTTTCAATGTTTTATTTTTCGGTTTCACGTATGTTGATGTTTGTTTTGCTTTTCGTTTTTTAATACACTGCTGTTTTAGGTCATGTGCGCCTTGAAAAAAAACGATTCTAATTATCATTTAGGTTGTTTTTTTTCTTCTGTTGCAGTGGTAAAAATAAAAGAAATACTTTTGAGTGAATACAAATTTGTTTGGTAAAAACTAGCTTATGGTTTTATTTATTCTGGTGGAGCTGGACAAGATCAAAGGCTTGGATTCCTTCCGCTTCAGTAAAGCTCTGTGCTTTCCTTCGGGACTCTCATCATTGTGCTCAATTACTATTTGGCATTCATCCCAAATGTTGGAATTATCGGAATTACTTTATTCATAATGTAGCCCCGTAAGATGGTAGAGAGCATATAGTTCTCGGTTCTTGTGTGGTCAGGGGCCACTCCATCGGCTCCTCCACTGAGACCAGGACTGGGAACCTTCGTCTTATTTGCTTCCAGGAAGTGCACCAAAAGGCCATTTCATTGTTGCAAGGAACTGCCCAACTAATATTGATCTCAGTGTCTGGTGAAACTCCACTGGAGTTGGGACTCGATTCCTCTGTCTAACGCAGCTGAATAGCTTTTCCAGGTCTTGGGTAAACCTGCTGGTCAACACAAAGTGTGAATTCTGACTGAAATAGTCGGCCAGTGGTAGGCTTATCCCCACAGTGTACATCCTTGTCAGCCAGACTAGTGGTGACGTTAATGACCGAAGCTGCTCTTCCAGTAATGTCCAGGATAATTGGCTTGGAAATTGCCCCATTGGTGAAATTGCCACTGTAGTGGTATAGCCACGACTTGTTTCCATCGTGACGTGCTCCCTGCCAACATACAAACACACTCATGTGTCACCTCTCCTGTATGGCTGGGTAAGGTCATGTCTCCCTATGGCTTCCGTGTTTCCAGGTGCATCTCATCCAGAGTCAGCGCACACTCCCTCTCCATCTCAGGCTACCGTCTACCTTCATCATCAGCATGTCACACACCTCCCCTAATACTCAGTTTCCATCTTTATATGCTGCAGTCATTTTGCAGAGTTCTGATGTCAGGGAGAGGAATCGCCAGGTCCCGGAACAGCCTGTTGAGCCCGTGTTACAACTGAGCGTTTTGGCCTTTCTTTTAGGATGTCGTTTCGCCATCTGGTGCCACTCTTACTCTTCATACGGATCACTTTTATCTGATCTTTAGAAACAATCGCAGCAAATGTATTTTTAAATGACTACATTTTTTTCGTTCATTCGTTCTTTTCTGTCGTTTTAGGGGCTGCCTGTAACCTTCTAGCCGTCTGATCTATTGGTTTTTCTAACTCCTCCCTCAGGTCCTTCTCGCTGGCTCCTGGCTCACTTGGAAGCTGCACACTATATTCCTGGCTCATTGCCTGTTGGTATGGCCCTCTCAATCTCCTCACAGCCTTCACCTTCCTGGTCCTGTCTTCCCTCACTTCATCTCTCAGTGTCTGAAATGATGGCCTGGCATTGTTAGTGTTACAGGGGTGGGGGGTTGTGTAGGCTAGATATGGAAAATGATGACTTCACATTATTTATACCAAAAGTTCATTATGGGACAATATTACCATTTTCACACTGGGCTAATATACGGTATTCGTGGTTCCTTTCACAATGGCAAGTAATGCGCATTACCAACTAGTGCGCATTAACTAATCCACCTTGGGGTAGGTGGTTTTGATCCCGAAGTAACTAGTTTGGGTGCAAAGCAATAAAACTACTACGGGTTTTGCTTCCTGTGTGTGTGTGAACAGAATCTTTAATGCGCATTACTTTCACTTCACACAAAACTTACCAGTCTCCTAATTGAATGCGCATTCGCTTCTCTATCGTGTGTGAATGAAAACCTATCGGTATCGAGTGCGCAGCGAATCGCGAATTAGAAGAGAGTGTGAACATAAGTGTATTCCATGCGCACTAACTAATACGGTATCGACACCCGTATTAACTAATATGGGTGTCGATACCGTATGCAGTGTGAAAACGGTATAAGTGTGGTCTCTGGCCGCTGCATTAGCACGAAAGGGAGGTTTTTGTGGAGAGGGTTGGGCATAAATATGGTTGGAACAGCATCTGTGTTCAATTTCAGGAGGCCTTTTTATTTTTGTTCTTGTGAATTGCTCTGCCTCAAAATGTGCCTGCAGAATGGCTTATGACTTCCAGTCCCACACATATTCCAGACATTACTCTAGAATTGTCAATCACAATTTCATTGTAGTCATGTACGCAAAAAAAAAAACCACATTAAACCTTGATCCACCAGTGAAATGTTCAAATGTGTATGAGTATACACATAACCACATAATTACCACACATAGCTTTCTGTAATATGAATTTGTCGTGATGGTCAGGTTGCTTCAGCTGACTTCAGCTTCTTCCTCTGTCCGTCTCTTTTGGAAAGCCATACATCCAGAGGCCTTTCTCAGATGATTGCTGCATCCAAATGCTGCACTGTCAACCATGGTGAGACATGAAAGTGATATGTTACGATTAAGGTATATATATATATATATATATTATATACATATATTAATCATGGGGAATGGGGAGTAAGCCTTCCATTGTACTAACTGAACATCTTGAATCTTGAATATATATACATACGTATATATATATAATATATGTGATATGTTTTATGGAATATATGTACAATATATATTTATACTAAAATACCAGGTTTCCTACGGACATTTCTGAAACTGTGGTGGGTGAACTTTAAACCCTTTTAAACCCAAATATTTAAATCAAAATCAAATCAAATCATGATTTATTGTCACATACACAATCTCCCACACACAGGAAAGGCGCCTAGCTCCAGAACAATACAACATAATCAAGGTGAATCTAACAATAGAATGAATCTGGCAGTTAGATCTAATAAAGGGGAAATCAATAGGATCAAATACATTTTAAATAATTCTTGGCTTACATACAGCAGTTGCTGGCATGATTTATGCACAGAGACGGCGCAATGCAATCCTTGATTGCTTGAGTGGGTGGGATTTAATGAGGCACACCTGTAGTGAGTTTCTAATCAAGATTCAAGATTCAAGATTCAAGATGACTTTATTTATCCCGAGGGAAATTAAGGTGCAACAGTTGAAACAGGGGGGATAAATGCACACAAAATATACTAATACCTAAAAACTAAATAACAACAAACTAAACTAAACTAAACTAGTATAAGCAAAATATAACTAAATGAAATCTAAATGAAATCTAAATGTATTGACAGATGAATTGCACAATTTACAGTATTATTACAGTAATACGTAGGTATATACAATATACAACAATACGTATAGTGCAAAATAATAACACAGTGCGTTGACCTCAGGTCACTGAGTCTCCACTGTCCCTCTCACGACCCGAGGTAGATGAATTATAGAGTCTGATGGCCACAGGAAGAAAGGACTTCCTGTGGCGTTCTGTGGTACACCTGGGTGGAATGAGTCTGTTGCTGAAGGTGCTTCTGTATGAGGTCAGCACCTGATGGAGAGGGTGAGAGTTGTTGTCAAGGATACTACGCAGCTTGCGCAGCATCCTCCTCTCAGACACCACCAACAAGGAGTCCAGCTGGACCCCCAGGACAGCGCCAGCCTTCCTGACGATCCAGCTGATCTTGTTGGCGTCTGCTGACCTCAACCTGCTTCCCCAGCACACGACACCGGAGAAGATGGCACTGGCTACCACCGACTGGTAGAACATCTTCAGCATCGTGTTACAAACGTTGAAGGACCGGAGCCTCCGCAGGAAGTTGAGACGGCTCTGGCCCTTCTTGTACACAGCCTCAGAGTTCTTGGCCCAGACCAGTTTGTTGTCCAGGTGAACTCCCAGGTATTTATATTCCAGAACAACTTCTACGGACACACCCTTGATGGAAATAGTGTTTGTGGTTTGTAGATTTCCTCCTGTGGAAGTCCACCACCATCTCCTTCGTCTTGTCAGTGTTGAGCTGCATATGGTTCAGCTCACACCACTCAACGAAGGAGTCCACGACGCCCCTGTACTCCTCATCGTTTCCCTCGCTGACACAACCAACAACTGCAGAGTCGTCCGAGAACTTCTGCAGATGGCAGGACTCAGAGTGGTGATTGTCGCGTTGCTGTGTTGTGTGTTGGTGTGTTGCTGTGCTGTGTGTGTTGGTGTGAAGGACTGTTATCTTCCTGCAAGGAACAGGTGTTCCTTGTTGTGTTGGTGGTTGTGGACACACTAAACTGTGTGTGTGTGTGTGTGTGTGTGTGTGTGTGTGTGTGTGTGTGTGTGTGTGTGTGTGTGTAAGAAAGCTGTCATTGTGGGGAGGATGTAGACACTCAAACTACGGCAAATGGGGGACCTCCACAGTGAAGTTGAGGCCATGAGGAGCTGAGGGGGACGTTGACGCACCTCCCCCATCTCATCTCACCCCGGTGAGGATTGTCTGCCTCTTCTACAATACTGTTTTCTCCCTGAAACTTCGACAAGATTTGTGTTGGTTAACAAAAGCAACTTTGCTGCTTGTCTTTTTTTTTTTTTTACAAAACTGGTGTTTCACTTTGCTTCTTGTGAGGCTATGGTATTGATTCACAAATCTCCTACTGTCGATAAGCTATAATGACACATTTCAAATTTGAAGTGTTTCTAATTAGTCTCCGCTTTCATTTAAGTAATGCTTTTTTCACCGGCCTTGGGTTTGTCGAGTGGAGAAATGGAGAAATATCGATCACTAAATTGTCGGTGGATCTACGGCACAGCAAGTAAGCTGAAAAGAGATGCAACTCAAAAGGTATCAATTTGAATATCCGCCCCAAGGTTTAAATGCACGTAAAGTGAGATGACAATAAGGACCACTTTCCAGATTCAAAGAATACTTAAAGGACCAAAGACCACTTCCTCCAAATATCCATATATATATATATATATATATTTTTTTTTTATATCATCCTAGTTTCTCTCTCTCTCTCTCTCTCTCTCTCTCTCTCTCTCTCTCTCTCTCTCTCTCTCTCTCTCTCTCTCTCTCTCTCTCTCTCTCTCTCTCTCTCTCTCTCTCTCTCTCTCTCTCTCTCTCTCTCTCTCTTCTCTCTCTCTCTCTCTCTCTCTCTCTCTCTCTCTCTCTCTCTCTCTCTTCCCCTCACTTTTACTTAATACTCACTCACTTCTCCCTACAAATGATCCGTTAGTGCATGAATTGGACTTATCGGCCTGTTATTAGCCAAGGGGCAGATCTTTGGCTTATTAATAAAACACATGCCTGGCATTGATGAATCCGTGACACGATGGCAGTGTCACAGAACTTAATCTCCATTTGTGGGCTGTCTGAGCTTCATTAATTCATGTACTTGCTACATACATATTTTTTGTCCTTCTTCCTCTCGGTCCCTTTTTTCCGTTTCCTTCCATGTCCCTCTCTTGGTGGCCTTTATCTTCCTTTCTTTAATTTTGTGTTCTATTTTTTGTCCGTCTTGGTCTTTCTTCTTTAGTACCCTTCTTTTGTTCTATCTCGAGAATCTCTGCATAATAAATGAGCCTGTCCAATGAGCCGGAGGAAAAGGCCTCTACGCACTTTGATTAATTTCGCACATTATGGACTTACATTTCTTATCAAATGGATCAACCCCCTCCCCCCCAACCCCCCCGCCCCCTACCCCCAACCCACCCTTCCCTGCCCTTTAGATTCTGACAATGTGACTAAGTCCTCCAGGACAACTAAATGGATAGTACACACCAGTGGCGAAGCGTGTCTATCACAACTGGACCTTCTGTAGACCAGGGGTTCCCAAACTTTTCAGCCCGCGACCCCCAAAATAACAGTGCTGGAGACTGGCGACCCCCCACTATCACCGTCCGACGGGGTGGGGGGGGTCGCCAGTCTCCAGCACTGTTATTTTGGGGGGGTAATCGCGATCACGAACATTGTGTGTGGCTTTTTTTCAATGACGATACTGTCGTGAATCTGTGGGAATCAGAATTCCTTTATTTGTCACTCACGTTATTATTAACAATAATAATAATAATACAAATGATAAAAAATAATAATAATAAAATAAAAAATAAATAAACCTCATGGGTCACATCAAGAGGATTCTGAAATCATCTCGGGGTCCCGCGACCCCCACTTTGGGAACCCCTGCTGTAGACCCCCTTTGGGAACCCCCCCCCCATTCGAAAATTCCGTTTTTCTAGTCAGACGGACGTCACGGAGGAGTCACTTTATGCCTTATCTCATTTAGGCAGATAAGATTGTCGCAGCCAATTTCCAAGTGTACCATAGTTGGTAAAGCAGTGTCCATGTAGTGAAGTATAAGCCCATCATCTTCGCCTTTGCCATGGTCTTCTCTGAATGGGTTTGGTTCCCAGGCACGGGTGCTCTGGTTTCTCCTCATCATGAACCACTCGGTGTGCCACTGAGTCAGAGGGTTTTCCGCAAACAACTTGTGTCCCATTTAGGTTAAATGGCCCCGTCTTACACCCACAGCTCAGCTGGGCTTGGCGAGGATAGCTGGACAAAATTGGACGGTCATTAATATATTAATATAGTTACCTTGTGATACTTAAAGTAAGGTATATTGGAAGGCATATTGGCAAATTTCCATAATCGGCGAGACTACCACTAGAGTGAACAGAATGTCTAATAAAGAGGGGACGTAGAGAGAGTACAAATTGATTGTAATGCAGTATTGTCAATGCAACACATCACAGCTCTTGGTGTAGTATGCTGGTGACTCTCAGTGCCTACTATCAAAGATTTAAAGTGAGTTCTGAATACCGGAGGTGGTCCTCTGAGGTGTGTGTGTGTGTGTGTGTGTGTGTGTGTGTGGTGTGTGTGTGTGTGGTGTGTGTGTGTGTGTGTGTGTGTGGTGTGTGTGTGTGTGTGTGTGTGTGGTGTGTGTGTGTGTGTGTGTGTGTGTGTGTGTGTGGTGTGTGTGAATGCTACCAGTAACCCTTTACTATAAAATGTGTGGTCACCGTATTGGAATATATAGCCACCCATAAACTCACAGAAGTGGTGGTAGTCACCATCAGAGACATTGGAGTACTGTGTGTGTGTGTGTGTGGTGTGTGTGTGTGGTGTGTGTGGTGTGTGTGTGTGTGTGTGTGTGTGTGTGTGTGTGTGTGTGTGTGTGTGTGTGTGTGGTGTGTGTGTGTGTGTGTGTGTGTAAAGCAAAGAAATAGCACACAAATGCAAATCACACTTCCAGGCAAAGATAAACACAATTAACAGAAAATTCTGTATAACCAATGGAGAATGTTAATAAAAATGTAACATTATTTGAGTCATAAGCAACGTAATGGCTTTCTTCTCACACGTGACCACAGTAATAGTTTGGAACATGGAACCAGATTAGATGGCCAGATTAGTATTCGCCGTATTTCCTAGTTTGCGTTCCTTATCTAAATACAATGTGTAACCATGGTAACAGTCAGCATCTCATATACTGTATGCTATATTTAATATATTGCGCCGACTACATTTCATGCTTAGTTCATGGCCGCTGTTACCATGGAGACCGACTTAATTTTGTGGTCATGCTTAGTGGCACGTTTTTTTATGCATTTCGATCATTTTAGAATAGATTTTGTTCGCCAACATGCTAGGGTAGGAACTACAGTAAAATTACAATTACAAACACAATGAATGAGGGAATAAATGAAGGACTGTCACCACTGACTGCACTGTATTCCTCACACATAGCTCACTCAGGGACCAAGCGTCGCGGGACAGCATTTGATGCATTTTATTGACAAGATGGCCCCGATGTGACCCACGTATGACAACGTTCTCCCTGGAGGGCCGAGATATAGACCAGCTGAACCAGCAGGAACGCCACGGTTTATACGGTCTCCAACCGCACTTGTCACAAGACGTTAGCGTTGCATGCAGTTTCGTCCACGTGGAATACGATATTCTCCCCTCGAAACCATTTTGAAGTCAAACGAACGCTCGCCAACATGGACACGCTAACATGCTAATACAAGTAACGCATTGACATTGCTCAGAGGCATACAAGTGGTGGCTGTCAGATGTAACTCCACAGGGTGAGGCTTGTACATTTTTATGCTTGTTGGCACTATGGGAAAAGAATTAAGGAAAAACCAACGCATAAAGTAAATATCTTAAGGCGGAATGGAAACACATACCCCAATGGAACAAATGGAGCAGAAGTGCACATTTTACAATTCTAGTATAAATCACTAGGATTTAATAACAATCAATTACTTTTATTCATCCCCCAAAAATGGGAGTTTAATCTCGATTTCCCTAACTCTGTCCTGTGGATTATTCATTTATATAGTCAAATATGTGACACATTTTATTTAGTTCATTTAAGCTCTTCTAATTGTTCCAATTAATTAGCTTTCCTCTTCATTTTTTGTCTGCCATCTATTCTTGAATTGATGTATTTTCTCATTTGATGCATCTGGGTCTGACTTTCAAGCGCGCCGAGGAAGTGTTGCACCTCCGACATTTAAAGGATAACTTTGTTGCTTTTTAAAAATGATCTCTATCGTTCCACATTAGGAACATCATTTGAAAAAACACCTGCAAGTTGTTGTCGATGCCCTCTGTGTCTGTGGGGCGCAGCTCATTTACATTTACATTTGGCAGACGCTTTTATCCAAAGCGACTTACAAGGTGTACATTTGTTGAAGTAGACAATAGCATAACGCTGAGGTACGCCAACATAAAAATAGAGCAGTTCACAAGCATTCATATTAACAAGATGAATAACACAATTCCGTACTGCTAGGTCACCTGCTTAAGTAGCTGTGATAAGAGCGTGTCATCAACATTAAGGATATACACTTGCTAGAATATACAACATGCTAAGAGCTATTAAAGCTCAGCTCTAAGCTCAGAGTCTAAACCCCGCCTCCTTCACATGACAGAGTTGGGGTAAGATTTACGTCATCAGGCGGACAAAAGTAGCAGGGAGAGAGATCTGGGTGCAAGAAAACACGGAGAAAAGGGTGAACATTGTTCATTTGTAATGAACATTGTTCATTTGCATACACAACAGCACATTGAAATGATACAAAACACCGGGTGTAAAGCGGCAAAGTTCCCCTTTAACATGAACACCTTTTTCACTTCAGCAAACGAGCGAGGACCTGGCGGGAGACATGCGGGCGTCACCCCGGGTATTGTGTTCATACGGAATATGCAAATACATAGACGCGCAGCGTGGCGGGTTATTGAAATCCATCAAAGTGCCAAAATGAAAGGCCTTCAAACGTGTGAGTGGGACGGTGTGCGGAAAAAAGCAATGTGATCGTTCATCTCATGATTTGGAGCATTTTGAACCGCATGTGAGTTCCGTTGCGCGGTCGTGGGTTGAAATGTGATTATTTGAAGCTTCATAAGGCACTTTAAACCTGGCTGATCCTGTCTCCGCTCACTGCTGTGCCAATAAAGGAAAGCGGGGCTCGGGCTGGACTCCATAAAATCAAATCCCTTCCGAGTACAGGGAATTGGAGACGACCATGTTTGAATCCCCCTGTGATAAACTGACCCTTATGCATCCAATGCATGATGGAAAGACTGATTGATGACAACTCATTGAAGGCTCTGTGTGAACTTGTATGGCGTCTCTCTCACTAGTGTTAATGCACTGTATCTGGTACCATGCAAACAAAGTTTCCGAACGGAAAAATAAAGTTCTTGGAATCGATGAATTCAATTGAATAGACTTGAGACCACTTCCAGGCTGAGTGCTTCTGACACTCAAACTAAATGCAACCATTACACCATTGAACACCAGTATATCAACTAAATGCAATATGCATAAGAATATGGTCAATATAGCAATAAAATGTATTAATTGTTATTGTGTATGGATGTACAATTTTATCTGCATTCCTTTGGTTCCAGTGAGCTTCAGTTCCATGGATAGTACCTCCTAGCCATGGACGGTACCTCCTAGCCATGGACACTACCTCCTACCCATGGACACTACCTTCTTCCCATGGATGGTACCTCCTAGCCATGGACACTACCTCCTAGCCATGGACGGTACCTCCTAGCCATGGACACTACCTCCTACCCATGAATGGTACCTCCTAGCCATGGACACTACCTCCTAGCCATGGACGCTACCTCCTACCCATGGATGGTACCTCCTAGCCATCGATACTACCTTCTTCCCATGGATGGTACCTCCTAGCCATGGACTCTACCTCCTAGCCATGGACACTACCTCCTAGCCATGGACGCTACCTCCTAGCCATGGATGGTACCTCCTAGCCATGGACACTACCTCCTAGCCATGGACGCTACCTCCTAGCCATGGATGGTACCTCCTAGCCATGGATGCTACCTCCTTTCCAGGGACGCTCCCTCCTACCCATGGATGGTACCTCCTAGCCATCGATACTACCTTCTACCCATGCATGGTACCTCCTAGCCATGGTTGCTACCTTCTAGCCATGGACGCTACCTCCTAGTCATGGACGCCACCTCCTAGCTAAGCCGTGGCAGCTTAGGCCAGGAACAGAGTGCTTGAAATGTGCGAGAGATGGAGAGAGGGCAGGACTTACGAGCATGCTCAGAATGAATTTCACTGACATGGGTTTACCGGTGAGAGGCGAGGGAGAGCTGGAGGGATATTTGTTTCCGTTATATTTTTTGGATATTGCTTAAGTGTAAGTTCTTTGTCAAAGTCTTATTGAGTCTCCTTGTTATTGTTGTTGTTCTTCTTCATGTTGTTATTCTTCCCGCTCCGGGACTGTTAACTAAGTAGCTCATAGGAGCTCATAAGAGCGGAAATTGCGTTGCGGTGTAGACCGGGAAGACGCCGGGATGACCCTCTCTCAGCCTAGACAAGCTTCTGTTCCTTGTGCTTCCATTATTTATAGATGCTGACTAGAGAACAAGTCACTAGACCTCCTAGGGAGCCACAATGGTGTAAGTGTTGAGTTATGGGATGCCTTTAGCCTTTGTGACTTCTCAGTTTGGCCCCTCGGGAACTTGAGTGAACTCCTGATCAAGGCTCACGATGCAGACATAAGAGGACTTGTCATGAGTGAACTTTATAACTTTTTTCCAACGGACTCTCTTCCCTGTTTATTAATAATAAATGGCTGAACCACGTGTTGGAGTCGTTTCTGAGGACGGAGCTTCTCGGCAGCAGACAGTTGATGCAATATACCTCTCAAAATCCATATATTGGATTTCAGTCCGATATTACTGTCCTCATATGCTCAAGGAAAGGCGCAGATTCCTTTCAGCATCCTTGGTATATTAAAATATGGTATTTCCCTGTGTATGTGTTCACACACGCACACAACCTGCACAACATGCATTTTTGATCATCCAGTATGTCGTCATGTGGCTTCAGTGAAAGCAGAGGAGTCTTCAGTCACTTCAATCGGGGTGTAATTATATCCACCTTCAATGCCTACCTGTACAACAACAACCACAATCCTCTTTATTCACTGATTACTCCAAGGCAATGTTGTTCTCGGGTGAGAGAAGCTCTTACATATTACATGTTGTCCTCAATTAAAGGGTGAATGAATGTGTATTGCTGGTATACTGTACCCTGAAGTAGCATTGGAGTAGTGAGACCGCCTATTTTGAATTAAATGTTAGGGTAGCTTATCCTGCTTTAATAAAAGCTAAATATCAAAGCAGCTATGTAATTAATGAGCTCTGGCACAAGCCACCATTGTTCAATGCCAATTCTTGTGATTATCTCGACAGCTCTAATAACCCCCCCCCCCCCCCCCATTCCCATCTCTGTATATTCATGTTGCATCTCTTTGACTTCCTTGCATTTGAAAGCAGTTTTGAGCGTTTGTCGTCCTTCATTCGTATCACTCTCTCCAGCCCCTCTGTCTTCAGTCGGCCAGTGAGCTGAGTGTCGCAGATGAGTCCACAAGTCTGCCCATGAGACTTCATTGAAGGTCATTTCTTATCAGCTTAGTTCTTATCCTCTCTCTCTCTCTCTCTCTCTCTCTCTCTCTCTCTCTCTCTCTCTCTCTCTCTCTCTCTCTCTCCTCTCTCTCTCTCTCTCTCTCTCTCTCTCTCTCTCTCTCTCTCTCTCTCTCTCTCTCTCTCTCTCTCTCTCTCTCTGTGTCTGTGCACTTTTTCCAATGTGAAGACTGCAGATGTGTGTTTTTCTCTTAGCCCCTTATGTATAAATCCTGTACATACTGTATACACAAATCTTCACACATATACACCCCTCACACATAAACACACCCCTCACACAGACTGTATACACCCCTCGCACACATATATGTACGTCACACATATACACCAGTCAGCCCTACTTTATGCACCCCTCACAAATGTGAGGGGTGTTGGGAGTAAGTTCGCACACACACAAACGCACCACACACACACACACCACACACACACACACACACACACACACACACACACACACCACACACACACACACACACACACACACACACACACACACACTCTCACGTTCCCTCGCAGGTCTGTCACAGGCCTCTCCCTCAATAGATCAAATATGTGTACAGAAAACGCTTCTATAGGAGGATGATCTTTCTTTCCAGCACGGCAACGAGTCGAGTGCACTCTTTAATCAATGAAACACCAACACGGACGGAAATAGGAAGAGGAAAAAAACCTAAACATGGGGGACGGTGGAAGGAATGAACCGCTACATCTGATTTGCTTTAAGACGGAGACGAAAAAGTCGAGGGTCTTGTGCATTATGCAGAGAGAGAGAGAGAGAGAGAGAGAGAGAGAGAGAGAGAGAGAGAGAGAGAGAGAGAGAGAGAGAGAGAGAGAGAGAGAGAGAGAGATGCTGAGATAGATGCAGAGAGAGAGATGCAGAGAGAGAGAGAGAGAGAGAGAGAGAGAGAGAGAGAGAGAGAGAGAGAGAGAGAGAGAGAGAGAGAGAGAGAGAGAGAGAGAGAGAGAGAGAGAGAGTCAAACAAAGAGGTCCGCGTTCTTCTCTGCCCCTCTTCCTGTTAATGAAGTCATCTTGATCACCGCTTGATGACAAACGGAGAACAAAACACAATTAAATGGAGCCTTTAAACGACGGCGAGAGGCGAGGATTTGTTAAGATGGGAGGAGCTGGCGGGGGAAAGGGGGACGAAAAAAGCCAAACCGTCTTATATCTCCTGATGGAGAGAGAGAGAGAGAGAGAGAGAGAGAGAGAGAGAGAGAGAGAGAGAGAGAGAGAGAGAGAGAGAGAGACTACTATGTGTGTGTGTAAGGAGGGGGGGAGCTAGAACGAAAGGTGATGGTGCAGGTGAATAACAAAAACATTGCACGGCTGCGGTGACTACAGCTGTGCCTTCCACCTCCATCACAGTCTCTGTCCACCCACCATCGCCCCACCCTCCATCGCCCCCTCCCTCCTTCTTCCCTCACATCCCCTCATTCGTCCCATCACTCCTTATCAGTGAGGGTGCAGGCATGGGGACCACCCGTAGAGAAGTGCCCGCCAGGCTCACACACTGTCTATCTGCTGCTTGTTCGTTCCATCTCTCTCTCTCTCTCTCTCTCTCTCTCTCTCTCTCTCTCTCTCTCTCTCTCTCTCTCTCTCTCTCTCTCTCTCTCTCTCTCTCTCTCTCTGTCTCTCTCTCTCTCTCTCTCTCTCTCTCTCCACTTTACATCGAGAGATATAAGACGATTTTTCTTTGATCATCGGTTTGCCTCCCACTCTCTCTCTCTCTCTCTCTCTCTCTCCCTCTCTCTCTCTCTCTCTCTCTCTCTCTCTCTCTCTCTCTCTCTCTCTCTCTCTCTCTCTCTCTCTCTCTCTCTCTCTCTCTCTCTCTCTCTCTCTCTCTCTCTCTCTCTCTGTCCTGTTATGTTCTAGGTCGAACATTATGGAGGCGCGATAATAAACCCTGTTTCAGTATTTCAATTCCACTCTCGTAGTTAATGGAAAATAAAAAGCAAGATCTAGTTGTTGTGTGTTGTGTGTGACTAATTCATGCATATGGCATGATTTATAAAATATTCTGTTGTCATTTTCTTACTTTCGGTATATATATAACATTGAGTATAACTATTTGAGTCTTCCCTCTGTGTGGTTGGGCACACACAGGCACACACACACACACACACACACACACACACACGCACACATCAAAAGAAATGTGCTTCCAAAGCATCCTGCCAATCAGGAGAGGAAGGAGATAGACGGGGCATGAAAGCAACATTCCGGTCAAGTTTATTTATACAGCGCCTTATCACAGCGACAAGTCTCACAGAGGCTTCACAGGGCTGCATTTAAATGTGGTCTGACAGCCCATGCTAACCTTATGCTCTCAAACGACCGAAGAACCCTGCAGGGAAATGGATGGAGACATCAGAAGGGACAGATAAAAGGGATTCCCCTGGGGGGAGTCTAAGAATGCAATAGGTGACGGTTTTGGTGGATTTCATATGCTAATAAAATGGCAAAAGTCCAACCAACGGGAGAAAGAGAGATTACAATAACCTGCGTACACAAAGAAGTGGGGTCATAATGTATATAGAGGGGGGGGGGGGGGGGGGGGGAGAAGCTCAGGGATTTGGCTTGGGAACCAGAGGGTCGCCGGTTCAAGTCCCAGAAACTGAAAGGTACGGAGTGAGAACTGATACTTGGTAAAAAGGGTGCCAGTTTGCTTCCCTGCCTTGAGCAATTGTACCAGACCCCTACACTGCTTCCCTGGTGCTGTATATCCAATTGCTGCCCACTGCTCCTAATACTAGCATGGGTTAAATACAGAAACAAATTTCACTGTGTGTGTACATATGGTAAATGGGCTGCCTTTTAGCGCTTTTATCCAAAGCCCAAAGTCATGCCTCACATTCACACATTCATGCACCCATTCATCCACCGACGACAGAGTCTGCCATGCAAGGAGACAAGCCAGCACGTCGGGAGCAGTTAGGGTTAGGGTGCCTTGCTCAGGGACACCTTGACACTTTTGCTAGGAGATGTCGGGGGATCTGACCAGCAACCTTCAGGTTGCGAGACGACAAACTCCTGAGCTACTGCCGCCTATGTATGTGATCAATAAAGACGATTCAATCCTCCAGATTTTAGATTTTTCTTATATATATATATATATATATATATATATATATATATATATATAGAGGCACTGTTAGTCAGAGTTTCGGGAATCAATCAAGGAAAGTCTAGTGGTTGGGGTGTTTCATTCAGTTTCATTCTGTTTCATTCAGTTTAAACCCAAATGTGTGCACTCTGTGTACCCTTTATTATGGACACAGCAACTAGCCCACCCGCCTCACATTTCACAACGGTTTAAGCAGTAAGGGTTACAGCAATCGTAGGTCAAAAGTACTTAACCACGGTCCAGACTTTCACAGAGTACAAGCTGTACAAGGTGGAAAGTCATTTCTTTCCTCAAGGTGTGTATAGCGGTGATCATCGCTTCAGTTGGCGTGGAGTTCGATTTCCCCGGTCATTGCAAATTTGTACCTTCTAAAGGGGCTCGCCGGCGTGGTCTCTGGGGGATTAGTGTACCTGTAGGCGTGTAGACCTGTAGAGGCATCCAGAGGGCAAGGTGCCTGTGTACTGTATCTGAATTTACTGTATAAGTGGCTTTGGGTAAAAGTGCCCTCTAAAGAAAGCCGTCTTCTTGTGTCTACTTGCACTGCACCTGAATAATTCAATATTAAGGATCTTAACTCGTAGTTCCGCTTCACCTCTCATCCATTTTGTATGCATTTGTTTCCCCGTACATTCATACAGTCCTCTGTACACACAGTACACACAATATAACGATTTTGTATCTGTATCTATTAGTTCAGATGCAGGGGCTTGCAAGGGCGGAGGAAAGGTGAAAGAAACCCCCGAGAAAGATGGGAGATTGAGACAACGAGACCCCCGGAACCATTAGTCTCCTAATCCCCACTCACTTTAGGCTTGGAGCAAGCTGGCAGAGAACAGAACCAATAAGGAGTTCTGAATGGAGACGAGCAGACAAGACCAGTCGGCCTCAATGGACAATATGCCATTCACAGCAGCTCCCTGTCAGCTTGGAGATATTAATTTAAGAGCGTGGAGCCTTGCCAAGGCGCCGGGGTAAAGAGGCCTGCGCCAAGTCGTCGTGCCGACAGACGACAGAAGTAGGAGGGTAAGAGGGGGGGGAGGAGAGGGGGGGGGGGGGTGCCAGGGAGCAGCACGGCCTGGTGTATTGGGCCTCATCTCAACAGGTGTGCCCGGTTAGCCCTGGCTCCACACTCACTCTGTCAGTCTGGTGTGTGTGTGTGTGTGTGTGTGTGTGTGTGTGTGTGTGTGTGTGTGTGTGTGTGTGTGTGTGTGTGTGTGTGTGTGTGTGTGTGTGTGTGTGTGTGTGTGTGTGTGTGTGTGTGTGTGTGTGTGTGTCTAGAGGAGCCTGCAGCCCCTGTTCACAACACAGAAGGATATGCTAGCGGGCTGATTAAGAAAACAATTCAAATGGATGACAACAAAGGCCATGTCAGCCTTAAGGTGGAGTTATGTGAGGCTACGTTAGCCGTCGTCGGTACGCTGGGGGTCTCCATGCCGGGCGCCACCTGCGTCTAGGGTTCTGTGTCTGTGGTTCTAATCTACTGTGAATCATAACTCTACTTGCAGAAAAAGGTTTTATATGACAGAGCTTTTTAAAGCTGTGAGGATGTACATAGCAACAGGACCTTGATTTGTTTTGACCTGTGGAAAAAAAAATCAAAAAACACGTCTGTGATTTCAGATGGACACCTTGGTGTATTTATGATATCAGGTACAAGTGAATGTTTTCCTGCGGGAAAAAAAGATTGTTGTTGCGGGCACTTTTATGTTCATTTCCTTCTCCCTCCGTTTCCACACCTCCGGAAGTTCTTCTGTTGACGTGTGCTGCGTCCGTCACAGTGTAATGTTGCCACCGCCAGAAACAAATTACCCACTTGGAAATCAATACATTTAATTAAACCCTGTTTCTTCTCCGACTTTTTCTCCTTTTTCCAGACTGTTTACTGTTCTCCCCCGTATCTGCATCCTTCGGCTGTCTTCCTCTCTCTCTCCCCCCTCTCTCCTCTCTCTCCCCCCTCCTCCCCCCCCCCCCCCCCCCCCCCCTGTCTCCTGGGTGGTCTGTTGTGGCGGGGCTTAGCACCAGCGCTGATTTGGGTCTTTTGGCACCGGCAGAGCAGATATGGGAGCGTAATCCCAGCGAAGGCGAGTGACTGACAGGGTTTCAGTCTGCCCAGCTGGCTGGCTGGCCAGCCTGCTGCTTGTCGGCTGGCACGACGGCTCTCTTCCGCAGCTAGCGGCGGGGTTAGCAATAGAGCGCCGTAGAGACATAACTTCACCATGGACGTTGTTTTCCCCACTCGTTCCTTTTTTTTTGCCGGATAACGACTTTAATGATTCCAAAACCATCGCTGTGTGCTTTTCGCGTACACCGGCGTCTTTTAAAAATGCCCGGTAATTCACAGAGTGTGGGAACTAGATTAATTGTATTGGGTGAGGTGTGAAATGAAATAAAGGAACTCTGTTAAATGGGTACATCATGTAGGGTACATCTTAATAGATATTGGAGAAAGGCTACCTTTTCATTTCATCCGCTTTTTTTTATTATTACATTATTTATCCTGCTCTTCCTGTTCTTTTAAAAATCCCAAACTATTCATCCACTTCAGCTCTTTAGAAACCATTGCCTCACACTACACTCTAATAGTCCTTGAATTGTGTTCCCCCCTGTCACACACACACACACATACACACACACACACACACACACATACACACACACACACACACACATACACACACACACAGTTATTGTTCAGCACAAAAACTTTAAACCCATAACGATCATCCACTGTGTAGTGTCTCTAAGAACTCTTACCAACTGAAGGCAAGATTTTCAAGTTTTACGGTAATGTGACGCAAAGCCGATGGTCTGTGATTGGTCATCTTCCATGTCCATCAAAAGACCTCTCCTCATCTGTCAAGTAGGAGGCTCTTCACACTGTCAACCAACAGCGGTGTCCCACACCTTCAGCATGGACGGGCTGGCTCTGTGAGAACCGCTTCTCGTCTCTGCTTCTCAAATGAAATGTGAATGAACTGAGAACACCTCATGTAATTATAAGCATGATTTAGGCATGATGTGTTACACCAGTGGATGTGTGTGTGTGTGTGTGTGCAGCTTTAGTGCTGTCATGTTCGTTAGGTTGAAACTGCATTGCACATAACTATTCACTTAAACTGAATCGTATTCCTTCCAGCCCGGGCATTGTGACATTTTAGTATTTTAGAAAGAACCGTTAAACTGTAGAATTGTTAAATAGAAAAAAAAACATTGATTGAACACGCAGATACATATTTGCGTACAAAGCACTAGATCCCTTGAAAGTTTTGCTAGCTTCATAAACTACTTAAAGTATTCACCGTCCTACAAAAAAAACTACAGTGCCACACACCGTGTGTGTGTGTGTGCGTGTGTGTGTGTGTGTGTGTGTGTGTGTGTGTGTGTGTGTCTGAGTGTGTATGTGTCTCTGTGTGTCTATGTGTGTCTGTGTGTGTCTGTGTGTGTCTGTGTGTGTCTGTGTGCCTTACTCATTAGCAAGGGCCTTTCTTTTTTCCGTCACCATGGTTACGCAGACATTTTCCACTGTAGAGGTGATGGGAACACCACCCTCCATCAGGTCTAAAGAATCTCTCTCTCTCTCCTCTCTCTCCTATCTCTCCTATCTCCTCTCTCTCCTCTCTCTCTCTCTCTCTCTCCTCTCTCTCTCTCTCTCTCTCTCTCTCTCTCTCTCTCTCTCTCTCTCTCTCTCTCTCTCTCTCTCTCTCTCTCTCTCTCTCTCTCTCTCTCTCTCTCTCTCTCTCTCTCTCTCCTATCTCCTCTCTCTCTCTCTCTCTCTCTCTCTCTCTCTCTCTCTCTCTCTCTCTCTCTCTCTCTCTCTCCTCTCTCTCCTCTCTCTCTCTCTCTCTCTCTCTGAAGGACTGTATGTAAATACAGAGTGGGAGGTACCCCTTCAGGTGGTTTGATGACTTGTTATGGTCCACTATGTCGGTTATATACGACTTATAAATAATAATAAAGGGATGGCACTGTTAACAAGCAAACACACACACACACACACACACACGCACGCACGCACGCACGCACGCACGCACGCACGCACACACACACACACACACACACACTAAAACAAGCACACACACATTCTTGCCATCTTTCATTTCTGTGATGTGATAACTGGCTTGTCAATCACTTTTATGGACATAAAGTGCCCCCCCCCCCCCCCCCCCGCAAGAAAATGTGTTTAAACACATTCTATGAACCAGCGTTTCTCATTAAAGATAAATAATCACACACTCACTGTGTCAGTCTGGTGTGTCTTGCAGCAAAACGCTCAACTCTCCACACAACTTCCCTTTAGAGTACCACAAGTGAGCCACAAGTACAACAAGTGAGAGCTTTTAAATTGGCAGATCAGGTCATTTACTTCCTGTTAGTATTGGCGATTCTTGGCGCCAATGGGTAGGTGAGCCTGGCTGATTAGTCTGCGTGTGGGAGGAAGGAAAGGAAGCTACATTTTTTGTAGTTTTTTTTACGTAACCGCCAAACGGTGAACCTGCATCTCGTTGACATCATCCTCTCTATTGCTCAGCTTCCAGAGCTCATTCACCTTTACAGACTATGTGTGTGTGGAAATAATGCACATGACATTCTGGACTTGCACTGAAATGTATATGCTACGATTGAGGTATGCGCGCGCACACACACACACACACACACACACACACACACACACACACACACACACACACACACACACACACACACACACACACGGATAAACTGTGTGTGTGTGTGACTAGTCGAGGATTTCGATGTTCTATTATCCAGGGCAAAAATCTCCTCTTCCAAGTACAGGAATGTGGGCATCAGTGTGATTGATGACATGTGATCATAGACGGACGAGTGGGTGAATATAAGTGGATGGACGAGTGGCTTTATGGGTGGATGAACACACAAACGGATACATGGATAAATAGATAAATGAATAAATTGATGGGCGGTGAGCAGATACGTGGGTTGGGGGGGGGGAGTGTAACATGTAATGTGATACACATAATAACCAGTAATCACATTGCTTTGATGGTATTCTCAGTACATACACAGATACTTCATCAAGACGATGAATACATTATAAAGAATATCTCTCTGTGTGTGTCTCTCTGTGTCTCTCTCCCCTTTTTCTCTCTCTATCCCATTTTTCTCTCTCTCTCTCTCTCTCTCTCTCTCTCTCTCTCTCTCTCTCTCTCTCTCTCTCTCTCTCTCTCTCTGCAGGGATCACAGATGCATAGTGGACACAGACACTGCTGACAGTGAGGAGATGTTTTCCAGCAAGGTGAGTGAGACAAGGGAAGACAGGGTGTCCTTCTCTATCCCCATACAGGCTGGCCTCTCTGGAGTATAAAAGTCAGAAGAAATAAGGGAGTTTTGATAAGGCGGATGATTTTAAACCAAATCCAAGAAGGTTTTGGGTATCACCACATGCATATCGTTCACTTGGTGTGGATCTGCCGCCGCCACCGCCGCTGCTGCTGCTTGTAGTTTTGATTGATTAAAAAAAAAAGATTTTTTTTAAACTATAGTACAGGGTGAAATATGCTTTTATGTCTTAAAAATAATGAGCTCTCACGCTGCGACAGTCCCCTCCACCCTCTCTCTGCCCTCGGAACGCTTCAACAGCGTATCTGACACCACAAGCCCGCCACTAGCCCAGTCTCAACACAAGCATCCCTTCCTCCCCAGCCAAGAGATGAGTGGCATGAGTAGCTTTCTCATGAGGAACAATAGCCATGGGGTGATTACACACGTACCAACATAGCCTTCCCCTTGCTAATTAAAGTGTACACCGTTAAAAGCAATGTAAGTGGTGGACTATCGAGCTCAGTGGATATAGTGTACACACGGCTGATGGATTGAGGCCAAGGTGGTCATTAACACCTTGTTAAAGACCACCATGTTTTTGTTGTTAAATATATATATATATATTGAATTTTTTTATATACGTATATATACTGTATATATATATATATATATATATATATATACAGTTATGGCCGAGTTGTAAGTCAGCACTTTCAGTAGCAAGGTAACAAGTTTTAATCAACGCGCCAACTGCAGTGAAAGTGTGGTCACGGCTGACCATCTAAAGGGCTTTTTGTGTCCATTCATGCCTGACCGGTGAATGCGTTGCAGACTGTATTTCTTTGACCCGGATGATCCCCCCCCCCCCCCCCCCCCTCTCTCTCTCAGCCCACTCTATAATTGCTATGGCAATTACCTGAATCAAGAGCCTCTGCGCCGATCCATTCAACACTGGCTTTTTCTCAATTACAATAGTTATGATGCCACAATACAGCTCTGTCCTCTGGCTAACACTGGGGGGGGGGAAATGGGTTCTTACATGCCGCCTATAAATGAGAAATAATTGTGGAATTCGCCCTAAACAAAGGCGTGACTGTGAAAAGTGTGTTGCGCCGGGCGCCTGCGTTTTGGCGCTGTGGCGTCTCGTGACCGTGCTGGTTTCCCCTCGTGTGAGTGGGCAATTTCAGCCATAACTCCAGGTGGTTGTCAAGGTGATAAACGGTCGCCAGGGAAACACAGGAACTCTATGTCTGGGGGGTGGGCAAGTCTGGGAGAGGAAGTCGGGAGGAAGGAGGTGATTTAT
>CM051017.1:19429687-19442187 GCA_027704905.1 Muraenolepis orangiensis
GATATTCAGTGCGAGGCTGTTGTCCTCACACCATCACGTCAGCCGGACTACCTCATCTCTGTGCTCCATTTCATCGCCCTCGCTTATTAAGCAGATGACCGTGGTGTCGTCTGCAAACTTGATCATCAGATTATTGCAGTGCGTGGCAGTACAGTCATGTGTGTACAGCGAGACCTAGGCCCAGCTTGGTGGGAACGATGGTGTTGAACACCATGTGATGCGTTGCAGTGATGCGTTGTAGATGTCGGTCAACACAGGAGCCAGCTGCTCAGCACAGGTCTTGAAGATGCAGGATGGAACTCCATCTTGGCCGGTTGCCTTCCCTGCCTTCACCCTCCTGAAGGTTGTGCGGACCTCGGACTCGAACGGTTGTAGAATGTAGTCCTCTGGGTGAATGTGTGTGAATTTGTTTTTTCGGCTCAGAGTTCCCCCTCTCAAGCGAGCGTAAAACGTGTTCAACTCATCTGGTAGGTTGGGGTCGTTGTTGGTGACTACCCCTGAGCTCCCCTTCGTATATGTTCATGTGTGTGTGTGTTTTATACAGTAACAGAGTGGGGATTATGCATATCATTTATCATATATTTATCATAACATATAAATATCATATTTTGTAAAGTGTATGTATGTGTGTGTGTGTGTGTGTGTTTAGGTGTGATCTTTGTGAAATTAGATCTTTAAGAATTACATTAATAATAAAACATATTATTAGACTACATAGTAGTATGTACAAAGGGAAATTAAAGCCATTCACACAAGGTCCAATGACTCATAACATGCTAAGATAATATTGCTAATAATTTTTCATTATGAATATGATTCCTCTATATATTAACTCCCCGAATCATGTCTATGTGGATATGATGAAAATCGACATTGATCTCCCTGCATATAAAGAAATTCACAATGGGGAAATATATGTAAAATAGCGTGGGCATGCTGCTCTCAGCCATCTCTGACGTTCGTACGTGAGAATGAAGGGTGACATTTCCCCAGCCCTTCACAAGTCCTGCGCTCTTGCTCGAACTGGCGCTATGACAGCGAGACACCCTTGTGTGTGTGTGTGTGTGGTACTGTGATGACGCGGCTGCGTATACCGTCACAGCGGCGTGCGTCCTCATACGCCGCGACGTGAGACTTGCCGCGTCTTCAAAGGGGGGGCCGGGCCGTCTCATCGAATGTGGCGATTGTGACGAGGGTTAGAAAATAATATGCAGGGTTGAATGAGTGTGACTTTATTGGAAGGAATAGATTCAGACCTTCCGTTTTTTTTGTGTATAGGTTTCAAAGCCCTCACAGCAAAAAAAGCCCCTTCCATAAAAGTATACATATATCATATATATATATATATCATATATATCACACTCATATAGTTAAAGCCTATTTTTGTGTTCACCATACAGACAATAAAAAAAAAAAAAAAAACATTGAACTGAGGCCCTGGCTGCAACACATTTCACATACATTGTTTTACTTATTCTTTTGCAGGCCAAGCTTTTCATGTTCAAGCTTTGAACCCTCCATGCCCTGCTGTGCGGTACCTAATTCCCCTGGTGGTCCCCATTTAACATGCCAATCTCCACACAACGGAACACATCCAAATGGGTCTCCGGCGGGCACTCACAATAGACGGGCAGGAGCTGCCACCTATTAACACCACTCAATGGAGAGCCTGCCAGGCAGAATAATTGCCATAGTTTGCCACTTGGCAGAGTGCTACCTGCCATTCAGAGGGCACTCAAAGGAACATCACCACCCACTCACTGGCTTTTCTAGTCAGATCAAGTCGGTCAGGAAGGTAAGATGGAAAACCCGGTGACAAAGCGGGAAGCGGCATACCAAAGACCAGAGATTACTCGGTGGGTATGGACCTACCTTTGTTTACCTCTACCTTTCTGGACTCATTACAGTCACTGCACTGTCATGATGCTGCTGCACTACTGGCACTTTAAAATGTTTTTTTTAAATGCTTTTTGCACAATTCAACACATGTATATATCATCCATCCGTCACTTTATTGTTCTTTTCATTGTTCTTTTTATTTTGTACAGTATTGTTATAGTATAGTATAAGTATAGTACAAAGTATGGCATATAGTGTTCAATTGTAGGAAATTCATACTGCGGGAGGGAATGGGGAGTAAGCATTTCATTGTACTTGTTGCATATAGCAAAACAAATCTTGAATCTTGAATCTTGAAAACTGTATTTAACAATCACTACTGTAAATGATGCTCATCTTGTCAGATCATTGTGAATCAGTGCATTTGTCATGATAAACCTGAATAACAGGCCCTGAAGTATTTCTAAAGTAAACCTCCAGTGATTTTGTAATTTGCAATTCAAGGAGTATATTAAAACCGATTTTGTAGGACTGTTTCCCTTAGGATAGGTAGGCTTGGAAATCCAGCTCCGGATGAAGAACGGTGTTTATAACATTGTTGGAACGCCCATGCTGCCTGCATGCAGACGGCACGCTCCACTGTCAGTGGCATTGAGGTATCTTAGACATTACCGTGATTAGTTTCCCCATCTCTTCTTTAGATCACTTCTAATGAATGAGCGGGGCTTTCACTCTAATTCCGTCCGGTTTGGACTTCACTTATTATAATGTGGCTGACGCAGGCTAAAGCAAAGAAAGCAGCACGCTAACGGTTAGCATAGATACACTTCCCCCCCCCCCATCCTTCTCCCATCCATCATGTAGTCCTCTGTGCTATTCTATTACCAATAGATTAGTGACTCACCAGCCGACTTGTGGTGCCTGGGATCTTTGTGGAAGGCATCGTGGAAAAGATTCTCCTCTGATTTATGCAGCGTGCCGGTGCCCCTGTTAGATAGATGACCTATTACGGGAAGTTGGAGGAAAATGAATAAATATATACATGCATAGTTCAATTTGCGGTTGTTGTTTCGCAAGATATACCTTCAGATCCTATAACTATATATTCATGGGATATAAGAGGGTGGACAAAGTAGCTTGATCCAAAACGTGAACAAAAAATTCAGAGTCCCCTTTGCTTGCTTGGTTCTGCTGTGTCAGAACCTATTTCACTTTTGTGGGAATTAGAGAGTCATATGTTCACTCAGCGAATATATGGAGGAGGTCACTTGACTTTGGCCCTCCTAGATTTGGAGCTAATGACCGCTCAATTATGGTCATCATCATCATCATCATCTGGTGACCTCTCTACTGTGCCTTGGACCGTGTCCACAACCAGAGTACAGGAGTAGAGATCCGTCTTTTCATCCTATCCAAATGATCTCATTAAGAATGCATTGATGGCCTGGCCACGATTTTGATGTCAGGGGAGGTGTTGAAACGTTCGACATTGACACGATCATTACCCTTCTATTACGATCATTCATTTCAGGTGTAACCTGCATGCATCCACCCCACACAGCTACTTCTGTTATGGACCAACGCAGAAACCGACCTAGAGAAATCGATACATAATTCCATTCCATTGCTGGAAGACGTTAAACATGGAACATACTTCATAAACATTCACCTGGTGGTTGTGCAATATGTCTGTACGTATTTTGTATGGCCATATTGCACTTTTGATTTGTTGTCGTGTTTGTGGGGGTGTCTCTTTCCCCAATTTGGTTTCTGATTGGATAACCCGACCTCCAATCCTAATAGTCTATAAAAGCCCCATCTATGGGACTTGGGTTGCTGTGGGGATTGCTGTCTGTTTAGTGGCACTCCAGCTTCAAGACTCAACTCAAGGTTCAGGATTTGTATTCGCCATATGCAACGCAAAGTACAATGGAATGTTTACTCCCTATTCCCTCCCGCAGTTTGACTTTCCTACAATTTAGCACTTTATACTATACTATGTACTATACTTATACTATACAACACTATACTATAACAATACTATACACAATAACAAATATCAATACAGTGACTGATGTTGAATTGTGCAAAAAGCATTTCAAAAGCATTGTAGTGCCAGTAGTGCAGCAGCATCATGAATACAGTGCAATGCAGTGCAATACAGTGCAGAATAGTGCAGAACAGTGCAGTAACTGTAATGAGTCAAGAAAGTCCAATAAATGTATGATAGTGTGTGATAGTGTAATGTAATATGGATGAAAGCTTTTTGATAGTGGCAGCACTCCTAGCAGTTCAGTAGGCCCACTGAAACTGTCCTTGTATCTGGGTTCAAGGACAGTAGCTTGGTTCACATCCACATCTTGGGACAGGCTAGGCTAGTGGTTAGGGCGGGGGTGCTTGACTCCCAGCCAAAAGGTTTTCGGTCCAAGCCCCAATATCTTGCAGTCTACACGTTCTACGTGTCCTTGAGAAAGACACCAAACCCCACCTCCTCATTCTTAATAGTCACTTTGGATTAAAGTGTCAGCTAAATGACAACATGAAAGGATGGGACGTCTATACCCCAGAGTGGATATTATGCACCTGTCGGTCAGCGTACTCCATTTGTATGGTTTACCATCTGTTGTGCTGCTGTTTTCCCTTTCATTCAGTCCGTCAAAACCTGCAATCTATCATCCAGTCGCACCCTCTGAACTCTTGTGCTACGACCGTTACCAACTATCAGGCTTCACCTGCCTTTGGTGTATTTTCTCAGACTCCACAACCATCCATCTTTTTTGCTGTCATGCAAACAATCCGTCTTCTTCTGTCGATGGGTTCCGCAGATTGTGGTATATGTAGCTGATAACACCTGCCCGGCACAAACATGGAGAATTCAAACCAAATCTCTTCCATTATATTTCTATTGTATTTTGATATTTTGAATAGCGTTTTGACCTTTCTTTTCTACTGGCTATTGAACGTATGGTACAGTGGACAATGGCGGAACTTAACCCCTCACCCTTGTTGTGTGATAAAATGCACTTTTGACTTTACGAGTTGTTCTCTTACCTACCTTTGTTGAAGTCGCTTTGGACGAAAGCTTCTGCTAAATGACTGTAATGTAATGTAATGCAATGCAATGTAATGTTATGGCTTAAGACAAAGCTGACAAGTTAGCTATTTATTAATACATATTTTTAAGGACCTGCAGACTCTGAGCCTCATGTAGTATATTTGTCTCTCTCTCTGATCTCTCTGCCTGCCTCTCTCTCTCTCTCCTCTAATTAGAAGATTTGATTGACTTGGCAATGAATGCCAAATATTTCATCTATTAGGGTTGTAGTATTTTAAGTATGTACTATGTACCTATGTGGCTTACATTCCCCCTAAATAGCGCCAGTGGTATGATACCGCATTTTTTAAAAGAGGGTTTTGTGCTTTTGCACTCCTGTCTGTTTATTCTGTCAAATACCAAATTATTATAATTATATTATTATTATTATTATTATTATTATTATTACTATTATTATGTCAAATTCCAAAGATGCATCAGTGGTGAAGAAGTGTTATCCATGAAATAAGTGCAACAAACAATCTATAAATATATTGGGAAAATCAAAGGGCTCAGTAGACCGTATGGTGAATCAATGAATGGCACAGACACTGCAGAGCTGGCAAGGAACACAAACCACTTATGATCCATCTTAGCAAACACTAAAGCATACATTATATAAATAATGTGATCACACGCACGCACACACACACACACACACACACACACACACACACACACACACACACACACACACACACACACACACACACACACACACACACACACACACACACACACACACACACACACACACACACACACACACACGTTGATCAAACAGCAATAATATCCAATCCCTTACGTGTGTGTGTGTGGGGAGGGGGGGGGCGGGGAGGCGGTGCCTGCGGGAGTGAGAGTCAGTAGCTACACACTCTGTGATATAAAATGTATAAACAAAACCAAATAAAATATAAAATATACACTGTACATATAGCAACGTAATGCAATCAAAACTGAAGGAAGTGCATGCACATGCCAGCTTGATGGACAGGCAGGATGTCACTGGACAAGGGACTGGCCCTCTGCTCCGGGCCTCTGGAGACCATGGCCTATCACCAGGCCCCTTGACCCTTGTAAGGAACGTGTGTGTGTGTGTGTGTGTGTGTGTGTGTGTGTGTGTGTGTGTGTGTGTGTGTGTGTGTGTGTGTGTGTGTGTGTGTGTGTGTGTTGGAATGTGCATATGGATGTGACAGAGACACAGTGGCGTGGTGATGTGCTGAGATGGGCTGATACAGAGCCTGTTATCTGTCTTCCTTCTCATCCTATACAGGCTGAAGAAAGGGGGCCTGAACAAGATTCTTCTGAGCAATGTGAACAGCACACAATGCACACATGGCATCTGATCTCACCTCACTTTCATCCTTTGCTGTCTGATCTCTGGCCATGTGACTGTAACGTGTGTTATGGCTAAAGATTAGCCAGGGTAGCACTGTTCACACTCATTCTCAAATCAGGACCAAGCATTTAGAACATCCGTTGACAGAACTCTGTCTTGCTTCGGCTCTGAGCACACCTAGTCGAGGATTATTCCACAATAATTATTCCTGATACATATCAGATCTGTTCAGTGTGAACTGTGAACAGCGGAATGCATGTGGTGTTTAACTGCTAAAATAGCTAAGGTTAATCTGCACTAAATCATAAACCAACCTAAAAGTACATGGTATGAAGAACAGTGTGTGAAATACAGGGTGGCAATCCAGGTGGCCCCTCCTACCTATAGTGCTCCAGTGTTCTGCTGACGTCTGAAACAGACCCAGAATCAGTGGCGGCTCCTGATCTGGTTACAGTGTGGTCCGAGGGAGTGGATTTATGCAAGCACCTGCGTGATGCAAGCTTAAACATTGTTGTCACTCTTACTGAAATAAGACCATCATTTAGAGGGAAAAAAAGGTGTATAAAACCTATGTTCTCCGCCAACCCCGTTTGTTCAACTTTTTCAACACCCCAGGCCACTTCCTCTGCTTCGCTTCGCCATCCTCGGCTCCTCACAACTTGGCCTTCGAGCGCCTTCTACTATTGGAAATACATTGAATCGCACCGCTTCAGTAGCCAAGGTGAAAGCCTAGTGTGCGTGTGCGTGTGCGTGTGAGTGTGTGTGTGTGTGTGTGCGCGCGCGCGTGCGTGCGTGCGTGTGTGTGTGTGCGTGCGTGCGCGCGCGCGTGCGTGTGTGTGTGTGTGTGTGTGCGTGCGTGCGTGTGTGTGTGTGTGTGCACCTTAAGCTGTTCCTGGGAGTGCTGGAATCGTTCCACTATTGTCAGTCAACACTGAAATCTCAGAGTTCTCTGTGGAGTTCCCTCTCCTGATTGGATAAAGAACTGGATACAGGATTATTATTTCGGTTTACTGCAGAGAGAAGGGACTGGGAGGCCCGTGTCACTGAACCAAGCACTCTGTAGCAGTAATGGCTGTTGGAATATAGATGTTGTGCCCCCACACTCTAACCAATCCCAGGTGTTGCCCATCATAATCGGGCCGGCTGAGGCTAATGAACACCTGGGATCTACCCTTCTTAAGGCTGCCGAAGACCGACGTCGGGCGCTTGATCATTGTGAACCTGCTTGAACCTGTGTCTCCAGCTCCGACTACGTCCTACCACCCCCCCCCCCCCCCCCCCCCCGCTCCAAGGACCCTCTCCGCGTTCCACCCTCTGGACCATCTCCCCGTGTCGACCATACCTCGTAACCTATCCTACCCTACCCTGTTGTTTTTGAGTTTGTGGATTTCAGTAAAGACATTATCCGTTGTTTTGGGTGTCCTGTCTCTTCTTCTTGGTTCTCTGGCACAAGTGGCTCGCCGGTCTCGTTGGGTCCTAACACCAAGCACTCTATAGCAGTGATGGCTGTTGGAATATAGAGCTATTTTAAATCTTTTTAACAAATTAATATTGTTTACAGCGCATTTTTTTCATCTTTCATCTTTTTTTCAACTGTGCCTTAAAGGGGACTTTTGCCGCTGTTCAACCATATCTCTATCCGCATTATGGGATATAGTGTGAACAACACCTGCTGTTGTTGGCGATGCTCTCTGTGTCTCTGGGGCGCAGCTCAGTGCGGATGCAAAGTCTTCGCCCGAAAGTAATTTGAGGTCATACGGCGGACAAAAGCAGCACGGAGATCTGGGGGGCAGGCCACATGCAGGAGGAGAGGTAAACAGTGTTTATTTGCATGGACTACGCACATTGAAATCATAAATCTCCGGTTGCAAAGCGGCAAGGTTCCCCCCTTTAAGCATTTAACATCTAAATCTAAATCTAAATTGGGAGGATTTGAATCCTCTTTATTGGTCACACACAGGGAAATGTGTTTCTCTGCATCTAACCCATCCTAGTGTTTGGAGCAGTGGGCAGCGGTTAGTATATTGTACACACGGCGACCTGGAGAGCAGAGTTGGGGGTCTGGTACCTTCATCCAAGTACCAGTCCTCACTCCTCCTCTTACTTGGTCCGTTCCGGGGACTTGAACCCAGCGACCCTCCGGGTTCCCAAGCCCAGTCCCAACAGACTGAGCTACTGCCGCCCCTGTGTATTTAATACATTTCTAATACACAATATACCACATATCCTTGAATAAGAAGGACAAATACTAATGTTGGACTAATTGGACTGATTTGAAGGAGCTCATATCCAATCGGATATGCTCGACAATGTGCTTGATTAGATTACAATGTAAGAGATGTGGGAGTACAAATACACGGGAGGACATTTAACCGGCTGAAAATGCTAACACAAAAGAAAAAAAGAAGAGAATTTCTACTTATCTCAACAGCAATTCATAGGCAGTAGGGTTGGGTAACCTTCTAGCATTCTTTTCAGGCAAGTTCAGCTTGCCTGAAATAGGGTGTATTGATTCATCTGTTAGAACCATCATGGTGTCCTCCAGTGTACTTTTCAATTTGAAAGTGTAAGTGACCGCCCTGTTTCAGCTTAAATTCCAACACGGTGAGATTTTTAAAAATAAACGTTTTTTTGGGCTCAAGAGATTCACGGAACGATTAGGGACGTGTCGTCCCCATGGTTACAACCCATGTCACGTGATGTGCGAAAGGCCTTGTTAAAGCCATGTAGAGTCGTTGTGCAGGAGCGCTATAATGAGCGGCGGTGTGTTGTATGTGCGTGATATGCGTCACACACCCTGGCCTTTTACTATGAATGTCCGAAATGCTTAACCGTCTCTCGTCCGTCTCGCCATCCACATCAAACGCTGGCCAGACGGCCCTCCACACATCACCCTCCCCCCCCCCCCCACACACACACACACACACACACACACACGTCTAGCCGCCCGTGTAGCTCGCCGTGGCGCCGAGGTACCTCGCAAAAGATTCAAGATTCACTGCCCCTTAAAATGGCAATGTGCCTGTATTTTAAATGGGCATTTTTGGGGGGTTTGTTGTTGGACAGTCAATGCTCGTTGAAAAGTGGGTAATAGAGATAATCATTTCTCTCTCTCTCTCTCTCTCTCTCTCTCTCTCTCTCTCTCTCTCTCTCTCTCTCTCTCTCTCTCTCTCTCTCTCTCTCGCTTGCTACTTCATTTTCCTTCAAATAACAGCCTCTTATTATTCTTAAGACCTGTTCTTCTTTGTTGTTCCAGACCAGTTGTCCCTGGTGACGGCTATTATGACATATTGCCAGCTGCAAAGATGTGTTCAAAATGACCAACAATTTCAAAATGACAACAAAATTACACAAATGTACATATTTACAAAATGTCGGGGAAACAGAAAGTGTACGTGTGTGTGCACTGTATGTACCTCACATGCACCAGACAGCCAAAGCCAGTTTAGTTGGCGTTCTAAAAGTACACAGTGGTCCGTTCAAGGAAAATAGGTTAGATTCCAAGAGATAAGGAGGAGAGGGGGGGGGGGGGGGGGGGGGGGGGGGAGGGGTTATAGAGCGAGACATTACAGTCTCATGACAACACTCTGTCACGCCCACACACAAGCTTCTACTTGTCACTGTGTGTGCTTCACTATTTCAGTCTAAAAAATTAACTTTCCAATGTCGTTTGACATTATTGTGATTATCGTATCTATTGTAGTATAATCACAATAATGTCAACATTCATCTCTCTCTCTCTCTCTCTCTCTCTCTCTCTCTCTCTCTCTCTCTCTCTCTCTCTCTCTCTCTCTCTCCCTCTCTCTCTCTCCCTCTTGTTTGTCTGAAGAGAACAAGAGTGTGTGTGTCTGTGCTTGCACCATAAATATAGTCAGTTATGTTAATGTTAATAATGTCCCTTTGTAAACGAGAGACGCTTCTCGAAACCAATGTGATCCATTAGGACACACATATACACACACACACACACACACACACACACACACACACACACACACACACACACACACACACACACACACACACACACACACACACACACTTGAGGAAACTGGTTGCTCTTTAAGAAAAAATATAAATTTTAATCTTGCTCTTCTCTCCTGCCATCTGTTAGTTTGCAAGCAAAGCCCACTCTCACACCGCCTTCTGCAATCTGTTACATCAGAGACACCCGCACACACACACACGCGAACACACACACACACACACACACACACACACACACACACACACACACACACACACACACACACACACACGCACACACACACACACAATACACAAACCTCTAATTGAGTATTTATGTGCTGCCGCCATGCCTATACCAGCAAAGGCTTCACAATTCCTATATGTGAGTCAGAGTGGATGTAGCTTCCTGTACACTGCATCATGTCATACACCCCCCTTCATTATCTCCATCCTATAACATGGGCCAGTATACTCTGGAACAGTCTGCCAGAGTAATATAAGGGCAACAAACTTATCTTCTTTCACTCAGATGTATTTCCTCAGTGATATGGATTGGTTTGTGTTATTTTGAACTAACGTCATATGTTGAACGTACGTTCGTATTGTTGCGTTGTTTTCCTTGGTTCACAACATTGTATTGTTGTGCGCACTATACTGTGAATAAAGTTTGTTTGATTGATCAACATACCAGCCAAACCAGTGGCCATTGTCGCGGTGTGGGTCGGGCTATAGAACAACATGTAAGGCCTGAGGATGGATGCTGTTAGGGTTTTGTTACGGCTGGTTGTTGTAACGAGCCGATATAATGGCCTTCTGGAGGCCGCAGGTCTTGTCTCTGGTACAGACTCTATGACCTGCTCTGTCCGGAGTTTAGCTTTGCTAAACTCCGGACAGAGCTCCGCTCAACTTCTGCCAGGCGACTTGTTCGACCTTCACTGATGACAACCAAGCATCGCTCGTCCAAGACCCAGCTCTTCACGGCTCTGGCTCCACAGTGGTGGAATGAACTCCCGTCTCATGTCAGGACGGCAGAGTCCCTCGCCAGCTTCCGCAAGAGACTCAAGACCCACCTGTTCAGAGTCCACCTGGACTCTCCATGAACCCTCCTTCTCCTTTGTGAACCCCTAACTTGCTTAAGTCCTGACATGAATAGCTCTTAGCATGTTGTATATTCTAGCAAGTGTATATCCTTAATGTTGATAACACGCTCTTATCACAGCTACTTAAGCAGGTGACCTGGCAGTACCAAATTGTGTTATTCATCTTGTTAAAATGAATACTTGTGAACTTCTCTATTTTTATGTTTGCGTACCTCAGCGTTATGCTATTGTCTGCTTCAACAAATGTACACCTTGTAAGTCGCTTTGGATAAAAGCGTCTGCCAAATGCCCTAAATGTAAATAATGTTAATGAGAACACCAACAGGGGGCAGTGTTCAGTCGGGGCAGCAGCGGTTTTGGTATAGGATCATGAATATCAATAAACTGAGCTAAATAAACTGAACACAACTTTAAGTAGGTAAATAATAAGTAGCCTCCGGTTGTGTTATTTAAAAGTTCAAAAGATGGGCACCCTCCCACCCTCCCACACACACACACACACACACACACACACACACACACACACACATAAAACACACTTCTGATTAATCTTGTTTATCCTCTTAAAGTTCATTAAAGAAAAACACTGCAGCATCATCCACAGCAAAATTAGAAAAGCGCCTTGCCAACTGGCATGACACGCTCGTAAAAAGGTTTGCATGCATGCTTGTCTTTGCCTTCCAGGTAGATAGTAGTAAAAATTGCAATAGTCCTCCTCCAATTGTCCTAGGGCCCCTACAAAAACTTATTACAGAGTTCTACAATCCAATGGCATTCCCAGTATAAGTGTTATGGTTTCCACCGGGGAATTGGCTGGCTGATTGCTTTGCTTAAGCTCATAATCAATTGGTTGAGCTCATTTGTGTGCTTTTTTGTGTTTTCTTTTTTTTTCCTTAATCTCAGCAACTTTATTCTACAAAACAACCTGACGGAGCTCATTTTAAAAAGATCAGCACCGAGGCGTCTCGGCTTCAATGGCTTGCTCATAACGACAGCAACAATGAACGCTGTAATGTGCTAACAGATGTGTGCTAAGAGAGACACTCAGTATTCCCAACACATGGGTGTCTTTATTTTCGATGTGCACTAATAAATATGCACACTCATAGAGCACCGAATGTTCTGCTAATTATTTATTTTTCTCTGGCACTGCAGTGCA
>CM051017.1:19447187-19452187 GCA_027704905.1 Muraenolepis orangiensis
GGTTAAGGCGTCCAGGGAGAGGAGTTTGTTTTGTTTGGCAGCAGGACAACAATTGCCCAAACTCTTGCAATGTTGTTTTTCCTTTTTAATCTCATGCCACGCGTCGACACATACAGACAAGCAGCACAATAAACATGGGATTGATTATTTGAACAAAATACTTGGAAACGGGATAAACCATTTCCCCTTCTCAACTCCCCTGCCGTTTGTTTCAGTCAAAGGGAAGTGTTTTTTCCTCCGGAGGTAGGATTCACCAGGCGAATATCTTATTTTAATGTTATTTATTTATTCCTTTCTAGTTAGCATATCTTGAGCCTGCAGCCATGTGCTGTTAATTAGGTAAACAGGTAATTCCCAGTATGTGCCAGGGTTGCTCTCTGGCTGTGCATGTGAATGGGCGGATTCATGGGAATGCGTCTTTTAATGTATCTTTAATGTATCTTCTGCACAGACACACACTCTCTTACCATTATGACAGACAATGATCAATAAAATAGGAATGCATTGAGTAATACAGTTGGGACACTGCAACAGCAACCAGAGAAATCGAGTCACTTATGCAAGGTTCCATGCATTATTAAACAGCTGGTTCCTTTTTTTAAGGGCAGCTGAGTACTATCTGGCTTTCTAAGAGCCAATTACGCAGAGAGAGAGAGACAGAGAGAGAGAGAGAGAGAGAGAGAGAGAGAGAGAGAGAGAGAGAGAGAGAGAGAGAGAGAGAGAGAGAGAGAGAGAGAGAGAGAGAGAGACAAGAGAAGAGAGAGAGAGAGAGAGAGAGAGAGAGAGAGAGAGAGAGAGAAGAGAGAGAGACAGAGAGAGAGAGAGAGAGAGAGAGAGAGAGAGAGAGAGAGAGAGAGAGAGAGAGAGAGAGAGAGAGAGAGAGAGAGAGAGAGAGAGAGAGAGAGACAGAGAGAGACAGAGAGAGAGAGAGAGAGAGAGAGAGAGAGAGAGAGAGAGAGAGAGAGAGAGAGAGAGAGAGAAAGAAACAGACAGAGAGAGAGAGAGAGAGCAAGAGAGCAAGAGAGCAAGAGAGATGTCACATGCTGCTATCAGTGGGGAATTCCTGCCTTCCCCCTGACTATCTTTCCCTTTATTTCTCCTCACACCATCACACCCCCCCCCCCCCCCCCTCTCTCCTCCCTCAAGTGTTTGGATCTTTCCTCCCCCTCCCTCCCTGCACTGTCCTCTCTCCCCACCACTTGTCATAAAGTATCTCTCTCCCGGTCCGACTGACGAGCCCTCCTCTCCCTCCCACTCGCATCAATTGCAGAGAAAGGCCAACAACACACACAGCCACACACACACAGCCACACACACACAGACACACACACACAGACACACACACACACCCCAGTTCATTTATCCTGGGCGTGTTGTAAAGCCGTCCTGCAAGCGTTTGGCCTGCTTTTGGTTCTGTTTATCAGTGCTTATGGGCCCCTGGTCCCCTCGTAGCGTAGTCCGTGGCTGAGCAGGTGGGCAGAACCAACAGCAACCAACTGTCGGACGTGACTCAGGGTTTTTTACAAGCGCTGAGAAGTCCTCAGGGACAATGCTTTAGAGCAGGGGTCTTCAACCTTTTTCAGCCCAGGAACCCCTTGGTGAATTGAGAAACTACCCCCTAACTGTTTCTCAATAAAATGCTGCTGCATTTTATCTCAGGCCTATAGGCCTAATAATATATTTATAATGCCTAATTAGCTTCTTAATTTATCTAGCTATCTATCTATCTTGATGCTTAGCTTTAATTCATGTCGACATCATTAAAATCAATGCATCACGCTCAAACACTTCCATTGTACCACGACTGAGCCTGGTGTGTGAGGCATGATAAAAAAGGATTCCGAGGCCCTAGGTCTATCTATGTCGATGACCTGGACATTCCCTGTGGAG
This sequence comes from Muraenolepis orangiensis, assembly GCA_027704905.1. Lineage (NCBI taxonomy): Eukaryota > Metazoa > Chordata > Actinopteri > Gadiformes > Muraenolepididae > Muraenolepis > Muraenolepis orangiensis. The sequence goes on from CM051017.1 coordinate 19,449,078, forward strand.
CAAACGCTGACATTGAGGTGGAATTTGGGTGAAACGTGAGGGTAAGGTTGTCGGTAAACATTGGTTTCTACATCAATCTTGTTTGCGGACCCAACTGCAGTACCTCCGCGGACCCCCTGGGGGGTTGAAGGCCCTGACATGTTCATATAAGGGCTGCCTAAGGCAGGCATACCTTCCTGCGCTACTTTCTTCCCTAGATATGTACAGAACATGAACCCATTGGAAAAACAACACTATTTTTTGTATGTGTTTCGAAAGAAACATGTATTTAGAAAATGTATATGGGCGTAGACCTATCATGTAGGTGGAGGATGAGGTGGAGGGGACCATGTGAAGCCTAATTCCTTATACATCTTCATGTACACCCATGTACAGTTTGTGACCTGGGCGTAAACTGTAATGATATGTTGTATAGTCAAGAGCATGTTCAGGAATGTTATTTCATCTGCTGTGTGAGAGGAAAACATAACACATCTATCACTTATGTCGTCGCCCCCCCCTCCCCTACTCCAACCACACTCACGCACACACACACACACACACACACACACACACACACACAAGAGATAAGAGCGGCTGCTGCATAGTTTCCCCATGACTTCAAACGTACAATGCGGGACTTGTACACACCATCGATTACGCCGTAATCAGCCTGCCCTGACAGTTGACGTTGTAAATTGTGAAAACTTGCCTTCTGAGGAGTCCGTCTTTATCTTCTCATGCAGACAGACACCCTCCCCACTGATTGTGGAAATGACAAATGTCTTTGTCAAGGTTAAGCACACACACACACACACACACACACAGATGCACATGCACACACAAACACACGCACAGGAACACACGCATGCACGCACACAGACAGACATTCACGAGCGGGAGTGAGAGAGATTCAGTGTTCATAAAGCTTCATAAAGCCATTTGATGGTGAATGGAGGAACTTGTTACTTGGCAAATAACAAAATACATACATAATAAATAAATAAATATATATATATATATAACTGCTGTCTGTCATCGGGTATTGCACATAAGATTTTCACATCACTGCTTTATACTTGTGTAAACTGTGAAGTGACAATAAACTTGACTTGACTTGACTTAAAATAATAATATTAAATTACACAGGGTGAGGGTGATTCAAAAAGCCTCAAGGTCAAACTCAAGGCCATAAACACACCATCAGATGCAGAGGTAAAAGGCACGGTGGGAAAGGCACATTCAGAAGAAGACCTTGGCTCCTGCTGAATGGCGTTAACAACAACTGTAGAGCGATGGAGGCCAGGACACCAAGGGCGCCAAGGCAGAATCATGAAGTGTTCTTCTTTCAGGTCGTTCCGATTGCCGTAAGCGAGAGACGTAGCTTATAGCCTCTGCCGATTGACAGTGTATCCTACACAGATTGCGCTACCACCACCAACCAAAACAAACTAACTAAGACGCTGCCGCAGACTATGAGAGAAAGGGATACTTTCAGTAGCAGCGGAATGAGGTTCCAGTTGAACCAGAAACCAGTTACGAAATGGTCCTCATTTGAAGTGGTTATATATTTAATATATAATATTGTCCATTTCAATACATTTATAGTTGTTATATAATTGTGTCGTTGATTTTAAATGCGGCTTCTCACAGATTCACAGCTTAACATGTATACGAATGTTAAGGAATGGGATCAAATCAAAAGATAAAAAACGACTTGCCCTATAAATAGTAAGAGTCTGAGTTAGGGCAAATAGCCCGAGTTGTAGTCTGGAGCCAGAAGTATCTTAAAGGAATTGCACAGTCTAATACACTTGACATTGTTAAAACGTCTATTGGTGAACAAGGCACCCCAGGTCCTATTTTAACCGTTTGGTAAATTATATGGACTGCATTTATACAGCGCTTTTACCTAAATCGCTTTACAATTATGGCCTCAGATTCACCCATTAATACACCACATGCAAGGCGACCGCCAGCTCATCAGTTAGAGTTTGGGTGCTCTCAGGGACACCACAACAGGGCTCGAAGGAGTCAGGGGGGAATCGAACCAGCAGTCAACGCGGCTCTACCTCCTGAGCTACTGCCCCTCCCTTTTGTGTAGTGTTTCTACATTTGCGACGTCACACCGAGACGTGGCTGCTGTGGTTACCATGCGGTCTAATTGGAGAGTGTCTTGTCTTTCAATCGCTGGAGCGTCAACGAATAGAATCTGATAGTAGCTTCATTCCCATGCCACAACAACTCGGGGGATTCTCTATCTAAATCACGGCATATTCCATTTTTGTATATAGAACGCACTTCTGCTTGGTGTGGCTTGGGGGCGTGGCCATGATCTCTGTAAAGCTCTGTTTTGGCGACTCTGGGGAGCCCAGTGACGGCCGATACCTCGAGGCATTTAGACATGCGGTACCAGTCCCGGTAAAGGTACCGGTTGGGCAGCGATTCATTGGATACCTTTTTTTTTAATCTTGGAGCATAAACTCGCGAGCCTCAATGATAGCTGCATACCGAAATGTTGTATTGGCTATAATGCTGTGAAAGGTTTCTATTTTTTCTGAAAGATAAGGGCTATCATTGATGAAACTTCAGCAACCAAAATAATAACTTGTTCTTAAGATACTTTTGTCGCTCGCTGGCTCCGCGAGACTACAGGCTAGTAACTGGCGGGCTGGTAAAAATGTTGGTCTTGCTAGCCCGGTTGCCTAGTGCCAAAATTTCCATCAAAAGATCCATCCTTGATTCTATATACTCTATATACTATGTACTACTCACTATACACATTTCATATGTTTTGCTTTAGGTTGTTTTTTTTCAGTAATCCAATTTCCCGGTCACTCTGACTGATTGCAATCAGAGAGGTTCTCCGCCTCTGCATTGAGTCGCAGGCAAACGGGAATCTAATTAGAGAGCATTGTGTTGTGTCCACAGAAGGCAGCTCACTCCCACCATCAACACTTGGTGAGCTGAATTGCTCAGCACAAGTCTGTGTTTCTGCCTTGCTGCCGCTTTCTGTCTGTTTGTTAATTTGTCTGTTGGTCTGTCTGTCATACTGTCTGTCTGTCCTTTGGCTGTCTGTATGTCTGTCTGTCGGTCAGTCGGTCTGTCTGTCTGTTGGTTGGTCTGTCTGT
>CM051017.1:19457187-19464687 GCA_027704905.1 Muraenolepis orangiensis
GTTTAAGCAGCCTCACCTATCAACGGCAAAACTCTGCAATAAAGTGGTTTACTCATCACCCTGTGTCCTTGTCATGGGTAGGAGCCCTAAAAAAGCCATTTTAATAGCATGTGGCAGCATTGACTGCTTCTGTTGGGTTTAAGAGCTATAATTTGAGTTTCATTTGTGAGACATGGTCTAGCCATCTGTCAACTATTAGTTAGTGAGTGAAATGCACTGTGAAGCACATTCACTTGAGATGCGGTCGAACACTGTGTACAACCCTCTCCAATTTAAGGGTGGGGGGGGGGTACTTACTTCAAAGTTTTAATTATTTATAAACTTTAAATCGGTAGCTGATTTTGAGTGAGTTTTGAACTTGCCGTACTCGAGAACACACACTGCCCAGTGTAGCGGCGTGCACACAGTGAGGTGAGAATAACTGTTTTGAGTTGCCTCCGTTTGGGGCAATTTAGAGTTTAGATCAGGTTTTAGTGTGTCAAATGCTCCATTGAAATGCATAATGGTAATTATAGGCGTCGATATGAATGAATCAAATTGTGTAGGAAAGAGGGAGAGACAGTTGGTCTTTCATATAAATCAGGGCATTTAAACTCTATGAAAATGATACATTTGGAGGCTCTGGCCCTGCAGGAATAGATGGTTTTTGTAGGTCCCCTAGGGGTCAAGGACACTTGGGAGTGAGCTAGAGACCTGGGGTCTCTTTTATATGAAAATTAACCTAAATTACATGACAAGATTATGAATTGTGTGGCTCTGGCCCAACCGGAAGTGATGCATTCCGGTTACTTAATAACCGGAAGTCAAATCAAAGGAACCGCAACCTCCCTGGGCACCCTCTCTTCTCCCCCCTGCGGTCCTGTCGCCGGATCCGCAGCATCCGTACTACCAGGAGTACCAGGTTCAAGGACTGTTTTTACCCACAGGCAGTGCGCCTACTGAACTGCTAGGAGTGCTGCTACTATCATAACTTTGTCACCCATATTACATTACACTTTCATCATTTTGCTGGACTTTCTGGACTCATTAGTTACTGCACTGTTCTGCACTGTACTGCACTTTACTCATGACGCTGCTGCACTACTGAAACTTTAAAATGCTTCCTTAATGCTTTTTGCACATTTCACCATATGTATATATCATCCATCAGCCACTATATTGTTATTTGTATTGTATACAATATTGTTATAGTATAGTGTTGTATAGTATAGTACTATAGTAAGTATAGTACATAGTATTTACATTACATTTCATTACATTACAGTCATTTATCAGACGCTTTTGTCCAAAACGACTTACAATAGTGCGTTCAACAAAGGAAGGTAAGAGAACAACTTGTCACCAGAAGTCAAAAGTGCAATTTATTCCTAACAAGAACTCAAGAACTGAGCCTGTGTTCAGGTAAAGTACAATAAGTTCAGGTAAAAGTACAATAAGTTTGCAAACAATAGAACAATTGCTAACTAACACACAAACAATCTACTTAGAAAGACGCTAGTACGCCAGTAAAAAGTGATAAGAGGGTCCGCTAGGAGGAAGGATCCGGGTAGTGTTTTTTGAAGAGGTGAGTTTTGAGCCTGCGGCGGAAGATGGGCAGTGACTCTGCAGTCCTGACATCCGTGGGAAGTTCATTCCAATTTGGGGCCAGGACAGGACAGAGAAGAGCTGTGACCGTGTCGATGGTCCACAAAGGCCCCTAAGCGAGGGGGGGTGTAGGGCTTGACCGCTGCCTGGAGGTAGGAAGGAGCTGTTCCTTTCACTGCCTTGTAGACTAGCACCAGGGTCTTCAACTGTATGCGAGCAGCTACAGGTAGGGTAGATGTGTGGGAGAACTTGGGTGGGTTGAACACCAGACGAGCTGCAGCTTTCTGAATGAGCTCCAGGGGCCTGATGGCAGATTCCGGGGCACCAGATTCCTTGCAGTCCGAGTAGGGTTAGGGTTAGGGTTCACCACATCATCATCAATGGTGACAGCCAGATCTCGATGGGTACATAGTATTTAGTGTAGTATATAGTGTTGTTTATAGTATATAGTATAGCATATCATTGCTAGTATATTGTTTTATTTAACAGTATAGTATTATTTAAGTAGTATAGTATTGTATAGTTTAGTATAGTATTGTTGTAGGGAACTCATACTGTGGGAGGGAATGGGGAGAAAGCATTCCATTGCACGTGTTGGAAATGGAAATTAAACAGCTTGAATCTTGAATCACAAGATTATAAAACCACACCATGTATGGACGCCTAGAAGGACCTGGGAGTAAGGAGTAAGGAGACTAGGGAGATTAACACTTTAGTGGGTCTAGCTAGCCCTACAGGAAGTGACTCACAAAGCATCATCAAATGCTATGTTGAAACACAGATGTAAATAAAAGGCATGGCTGATAAATGGAGTGTGCCTGGGCGTGTGTGTGTGTGTGTGTGTGTGTGTGTGTGTGTGTGTGTGTGTGTGTGTGTGTGTGTGTGTGTGTGGTGTGTGTGTGTGTGTGTGTGTGTGTGTGTGTGTGTGTGTGTGTGTGTGTGTCTGTGTACGTGTCATCCATCTTTACAGTAGAGGCCTTCTTCCAGGGAATCTGATGTTGCTGACACCAAACCTAATTAACCTTCACCTCCATCCGTCTCTCCTCTTCTCCCTTCTCTCCCCCCCCCCCCTCACACACATGAGGGCAGCCATTTGGTTTATGATAGATATGTAAAGCAGGGGGGGGAGGCCTTACTGCATGATTTATGAAGTTCAAACTTCCCCGACACCATCCCGGGTTTAAAGGTCTTATTATTTCCCATACACTCCTGACTTCCTTCACGCACCGATATTCACACCAGAAGATGAGACACACACAGGGTGAAATTGACTTAATTTTCACCCTTCGGAAAGCGATTAACTTGATTTGCCTGGCGGTGTCAGAACAAGAGCAGAGAGTGTGTGCTGCTGTGACACATTGCGTTCGTTACTTTTGTTGTTAAATATTCTGGGGTCGTTAAATTGAATCTCATCCAACGTTTATTTTTGGTATGTTCGAACAATGGCTTTTTTTTTTATTGAATTCACTTATTTTTTAGTTCTATTCGGTTCACAATATGCTTTTACGCTCGTCTTTTTTCTTTGTTGGCATATGGCATGAGCCAAGTTATATTTTGTCCCATGATTTTTCCGAGAGACATTATAAAAAACGTTTGTGTTGAGCTGTGTGTTGCGTTGTGTTGAGTTGTGTTGAGTTGTGTGTTGTGTGTTGTGTTGAGTTGTGTGTTGTGTTGTGTTGTGTGTTGTGTTGTGTTGAGTTGTGTGTTGTGTTGTGTTGTGTGTTGTGTGTTGTGTTGAGTTGAGTTGTGTGTTGTGTGTTGTGTTGTGTTGTGTTGTGTTGTGTGTTGTGTTGTGTTGTGTTGTGTGTTGTGTTGTGTGTTGTGTTGTGTTGTGTTGTGTTGAGTTGTGTGTTGTGTGTTGTGTTGTGTTGTGTTGTGTTGTGTTGTGTGTTGTGTTGTGTTGTGTGTTGTGTTGTGTTGTGTTGTGTGTTGTGTTGTGTTGAGTTGTGTGTTGTGTTGAGTTGTGTTGAGTTGTGTGTTGTGTTGTGTTGTGTTGTGTGTTGTGTTGTGTGTTGTGTTGTGTTGTGTGTTGTGTTGTGTGTTGTGTTGTGTTGTGTTGTGTTGAGTTGTGTGTTGTGTTGAGTTGAGTTGAGTTGTGTGTTGTGTTGTGTTGTGTTGTGTGTTGTGTTGAGTTGAGTTGTGTGTTGTGTTGTGTTGTGCTGTGTGTTGTGTTGAGTTGTGGCACCTACACACACACACACACACATCGTCATTGCAGGTCATCGATTGGTCCACCACAAGACCTTCGGAGAATCATTAACACATCAAAAGACGGACACATCCCTGATTCAACGAGGCCATCAGGATCATCGGGACCCAAGAACAACGCAAACAACATATCGATGGCTTCAATCGCTTTTTTTCTCATTCCCTTCAATACATCCCTGTGGCATGTGGCGTATTCCTGCCTTCCGCAGTGAACGTGAAGACAAACCGAGTATTACATAAAGAGGTAACGGTGCAAGACAAGACTGTCGTGTATTTATGTTGACTTGTGGCGTGAGGCTTAAACATACCAATCAGCGAGCAGCCGCTCTAAATTCTTGTTTAAAAGGTCCACGAGTAAAAATGCCTTTGAAGAGAGAATCGACAGCGGAATTTTCCCGATAAGAGTCTTTCCGCTCAACCAACTCATTTGCACCGAGGCGACTACGAATTAATGAAATGCTAAAATACCTTTTGAGGTGTGTTTGTCTCAAGCGGTCGCTCATGGTGTCTACCGCACGAGGGTGGCGATTAGCATGCAAGCCGAGTGGCGGCTTGGCCGGCCCCATGCTGTGCAGCCAAAGGTGGTGGAACTGTGATTGCGATATCCGGATATGAGTCTGAGAGACTGCTGTTTGATGTTTTTTTAATATTATTATTTTTTTACAAGCCAACGCACACAACGGGAGCGATTAGAGATTTGCATAACACTCACGTATATGGGAGGCTGGGATGTAACAAGGCAATCATTTCAAACCCGCTTTATGTTATTAGATATCTTTGGTTGTTTTTCACCCAGGCGGAGGTCACCCCAGTTCATTCCAAACCTTCAACAATAACAAAAAAACCTGAAACTACGACGACACAGACACACACACACACACACACACACACACACACACACACACACACACACACGCACACACACACACACACACATACATACATACACATATGTGCACGGTGTCATCCACCATGTTTGGCTATGCAGCAGTGACAACGCACCGTAGCCCAGAAGCTCCACCGTACCCGATGCATCCGTTCCAATGAGTCCCACATTGGACCTCCTGCCCATGTGAATTCTAGAGTTTACGGCATTTTCCCTGAAAACCGGCTCTCTCCTTTCCCTGAAGGCAAGGGGACACAGAGAGACAGAAAGGGGTAAAGGTGAGAGAGAAAGAGATATAGTGAGACAGGGGGGGGGATAGAGAGGTGGGGGGGGGGGGGGGGGGGGGGAGAGAGAGGGGGGGGGGGGAGAGAGGAGGGGGGGGTGGGGGGGGGGGCAGTCAAGCAGGCAAACATCCAAATGTGTTCTTGCGAGTCAGAGGCAATGAAAGAAGCCCCGTATCCTTTGATCAGACGATGAGGGCATCAAGCCTGCCGTCAGATTTCTGAAATATCTCAAACGCTCAACGTCTTATCTGTTCATACAGACACACACGCACACACACACACACACACACACACGCTCACATGCTTACATGCTCACACACACACACACACTCACATGCTCACACACATACACACACACACACACTCACATGCTCACACACACACACACACACACACACACACACACACACACACTCACATGCTCACACACACACACACACACACACACACACACACACACACACACACACACACACACACACACACACACACACACACACACACACACACACACACACACACACCACACACACACACACACACACACACACACATGTCATGGCCACATGAATGCCCACGCGACGCAAACACACACTTATGTACACACGCGGAAATGTTTGCGCTGCCGTCAAAGCGTAAGCCAACGTCTCTGACAAAAAAAAAGGAATAAGATAAACAGGGAAGATGAGTTACATCTGGAGCGCGTTCCCAAAGAGACGTTGACACCAACCCAAAAGGGGGCCTTGTCTCGTTCCCCTCCTTTTATCTCTCCTTTTTTAGCTCTTTCAACTTCAGAAACTCTTTTTTTTTCCGAATTGAATTGGATCAGATTCCCTCTGTCTGTGTCGGCACCCGCTCTATAAAACGTCCCTCTGACTGAGCGCAGCTTTTGACGTTTTCTTTCTCTCGTCATAATCATGAAATGATGGCTTTGGGAGAGCCGAGATGTAGCACTGCAAGATATGCATATAGCAAAACAACTTTTGCTCTGTTGTTGTTGTTTTCGGATGTCTCGCTGTGCTGTGAGAAAACCCTCGCCTGTGTTCTTCTCTTCATTATTTCCTGTATATAATACATAATAATATATATACTGTATATATATATATATATATAATAATGAAATGCTTTCATTACTGGCATCTTCCTGCTAATCGCAAGGTACTATTATATAAGTTAGCCTTTCAGTAGTGGTTTGTGGCCTACAGGCAGACTACAACACCACAACGATGGGAAAGTCCAGCGGTGTGAGCAGTTGAAATAACCAGCGATAACCAGCTTTTCCAACACATAAAAAGGGAGAACAGAGCATAGATGAAAAGTGTTGAGTCGGCTACTTTATGCGTGCCGAGGGCGGCCTATAACAATACAACATCAGCAGTCCCTGGACAGACCTCCCTGCAAGACCGGTATAACTTTTCAAACCTGGAGAGACACATTTTGAGGAACGATTCTGAAGTTATACATGGATTTGTGTAATTACTTAAAAAAATAAAGTCAAAAGTCAATGAATGTCACTTTAAGTCAAGGGTGTGTTTACAGATCTAATCACAATCTGTGTGAGTAATTTTCCTCTCAAAAGGATTTTGTTTGAAGTTCTGTTAACCATATACTCTTCAAGTAAACAGTCGCTTTCCTCTTACTTGGATTTAGCTTTTCGGATCACGGCCCCCACTCCGTCTGTGACCCCGGAGGACTGAGGAGGAGGGTTGAGAAGAGAAGAGGAGAAGGGAGAGGAGAGAGGGAGAAGAAAGGAAACCAGACGAGTGGAGAGGAGAGAGGAGAGAGGAGATGAGCGTGGAGATGGGTGAGTAAGGGAGGTAAGGGCTTATTTACCGCTAAAAGGCCAAAAGGCAAACCTGTAAATCCACAGCACAGTGGAGAAAGCAGAGGGGAGAGAGAGGTGAGATAGAGGTAGAGATAGAGGTGGGGCGAGGGGGCGAGAGACAAAAGGAGAGAGAGAGAGAGAGAGAGAGAGAGAGAGAGAGAGAGAGAGAGAGAGAGAGAGAGAGAGAGAGAGAGAGAGAGAGAGAGAGAGAGAGAGAGAGAGAGAGAGAGAGAGAGAGAGAGAGAGAGAGGAGGATGTAATTAATGATGGGGATAAACAGAGAGATTGATTGGTGAAGGGACAGTCAGAGCCAAGGCCGAGGAGCGTTGAGTGTTGAGGTGTGCATCCAATAGCTGTCCCATATCTTATATAGTGTCCATATGGAAGACCCTACACCTCAACAGACCAGGGGGAGACAGGGGAGTGGCAATCAGACAATACGGAATATGTTTTAATGCTAAAACAACGTTTTTGGGGGGAATGACGAGATGAGACTTTTGGTTCTTAGTGAATCTTTTTTTCACCCAAAGCACAAGGGAGCTTGCTAGTTTTGGCATAGTGTGGTTCCTGACAAAGAGTTTGGTTCCTGGTTCCTGGACCAATGGGCCGCCGTGTCATGAATGAAGCATTGGTTTTTTCTGGAAGGAAAAAAAAACGAAAAGATTATACATAACATTTTTGTTTTTCCCTTTGAGATGATGATAAAATGAGGA
>CM051017.1:19469687-19477187 GCA_027704905.1 Muraenolepis orangiensis
GAGATCTAGCAGTCCAAATAGAGAGGCGTAGCCATGACTGACAGCCTACCTGCATGTTTCACCGTGAGGGGAGGGTGGAACATACATACCAGAAGTAAACAAAGACGTGCAACGGGAAAGTGTTCCCACGGGAAACAAAACTTAAAATATTAAATGAAACAATCTCATCTCTTAAAATTCAGAACTTTATTATGAATTAAACATTCACAAACGTATAATTATGTATTCACATGTTTAACTCTGTTACATATGCACGCAACAAACAGAAGAGCATACCAGATGTATTTTGTACCTTAGTGGGACCTCTGGCACTGGGAGGAGGCCACTAGCTTCTCGTAGTCAGGGCAGTAGGAGCTGGTTACAAGCCGTATGCAGGCCACAAGGTGGTCATCAGTCATCGTAGATCTGTACTTGGATTTGATGATCTTCATGTGAGAGAATGCAGACTCACACAAATAGGTGGACCCAAAAAGTGCTGTCAAGTTCAAGGCACATCTTCTGAGGTTGGGATACTTTTGTTCCAAGAGCAGGTTCCAGAACTGTCCACTGGTGCCAGGTGTTGTGCTGGATTTGATGTCAATATCATTTGAGAGTGTGAGAATCTCATTCTCAACAGCAGAGCTATCCAGGTCGAACAGTGAATTTACTTTGGAGATGATCTCATCCACATCAATACTTCCACCAAATGGAAAACACAGATAGCTGGCAATGGGTTCAATGGATGAAAAGTCAGTAAAACGGCTCTCAAATTCTGTCAAGATGCTCTGAACTTGCTCTTCATACCGTGTACTGTCAAGCTGCTTGACGTCTTTGCTCTGACGTTGAAGTTCGGCCTGCATGTGAGGAAAGTTGCGCAGGTCACAGCGCTGCAGCCTACTGAACACCAGTTTTAGCTTGCTTTTAAATGTGTTCACTGAACTGATCATGTTAATTACATTTTTATCCTTACCCTGAGATCTGTAAGGAACGATAAATCCAAAACCCACTGGTGGTCATCTAGTTTTGGATATTCTGCATGTTTTGAAAGCTTCAAGTCTTTGATTTCAGGCAACAGCTCAGTGAATCTCACCAAAAATGTTCCTCTGCTTAGCCATCTAACATCTGTATGCAGCAGCAGGTCTGTGTGCTCTGCACCTATCTCCTCCAGGTGAGCACGGAACAACCTCCTCTGTAGACTCCTGGCCCGAACAGAGCATACAATCTTCATTGCAACATACATAACTTCTTTCATATAGAACACATAGACACATATAAAGTCTAAAATCCAACGATCCAATTTTTATTTATGTTAAATGTTTTGAGATTAATCAAGCTCGCGAGATAAACCCCCCCACTGTACACACGCCGCGCGCGCGCCGCAAAACCTGATCTAATTGGTTAGTTGATATGCTGAGGTCTATGAATGGCTTCCATCAGTTGTGGGTGAGGTTAGAAAACAATTATAATCATATCCTAACAGTCATCTTGAAGTATTAACGTTAAGTTTGGCCAACCTTAACGAACATAACTTGGGTGGATTGCTGAGGTTATAAACGATTAATAAGATCATGAGATAAAAAGCAGTAAGTTACTTACAAACTATGTGCAATGTGTTTATAATGCTTCATAAACACTTTTTATGCGATACATGATTTTTTTTTGTTAGAAAGTATTGTATCTGTCTATGTATATAGATAGATAGATAGATAGATAGATAGATAGATAGATAGATAGATAGATAGATAGATAGATAGATAGATAGATAGATAGATAGATAGATAGATAGATAGATAGATAGATAGATAGATAGATAGATAGGACAGTATGAGTTTGCTATAAATTAGCGTTATGGCTGAAAGGATTATTACTTATAGGATGCCATTGGAATGCCTCTTTGACATCAGATGACATCATAAGCATCAACCTCACGAGAAGTAGTAGGTAAGTTCCTATGTTAAATCATTCAGTTTGTCATCCCCAACCGATCGACAAACACCTCTGGAAAGAGCTTTCAAGTGACTTCAGAGGAAAAACCCACTACTACGATCTATACTCTTGAGGAATGGCTATGGATCCTGATACAAGCGGATTTTCCAAGAGTTCCCGATGCTTCCTTTGTATGAAGAAAGCGTCGCTGACCTTGGCCAGGGACCCTGTGTCCCTCTGGACGTCCAAGAGTCCTCTGACGCCCCCCGCTCTGTGACTTCCGCTAAGACCACTGCCGGACTTCCGTCTTCTCGTCGTCCGCTGAGCTCCTTGGAGTACCACCACACTGTGTCTCCTGCAGGGAGTCTCTACGCCGTTCCGAGGCGACCTCGTTAAGTCAGGATTTGCAACTGTAGCTGTAGTCTTGTTCAAGAGAACAGGCAGACAGGCTGCATCGCGGGGAGGGAGGGGGGGGGGGGGGGGGGGCAGTTAACTTGTGTTACAGGAGACTGAGGAGGGCGCGTGAGGAGGGTAGGCTGCGGTTGGCACTTTCTGACGTGACCATTTGGAAATGGCACACATGCTGACGTTCCCTTGTTTTGTTTGGTTCTAATTCCGCTGTTGATCACCCTCAGCCAACTTCACCCTCTGCCCACGACCGTCCTACAACTCATTACAGTGTCCATCACTGTCACCATCTTACAAACACCGAAGGGACTATCACTGTCACCATGAATAATAAAATGTTGGCATGTGACTACTACTTTGTCGAATTGTAAATATCATCAAAGCTTCTCATAAAATTGCATGAGTATAGCAATAAGTGCAAAAGGTATTGTGAATTCTAATCGTAGTATCCTAGCCAAATGTTATGGTAGCATTATTTAAGTAGTAGTGAATTCATAATTTATAACACATTGTTCCTACATGAACACTCAATAGCAATTCATAAACATCAATTATGTCACGGTCCAACAAATTTGTAGCAATTCATGAATATAAACGATTCATAAATTAACAAGGTAATGGATTATAAGATCTTTGAAAGTGTAAGTTAATGATTTACAAATCGTTTACGTGTTGCAATGTTAAGGTAGTTAGAAAGCATTAGTCAAGTCCTGGGTGCCATAATTGACACTACAAGCAACTCAGGTAGTTAGAAAGCATTAGTTAATACTTGATGAGGACTATCCACTGAAAGCACTGACTGTGCCACTGCTGTAGCCGACTCCTCCACACACACGCACACACACGCACACACACACACACCACACACACACGCACACACGCACACACCACACACACACACACACACACACACACACACACACACACACACACACACACACACACACACACACATACCTTTCCACTTAGAAGGGGAACAATCTAATCTAATCTAATCTAATCTAATCTATTCAACTGTGCCAAGGCGTACATGCATATGCCCATATATACACTTACAGATATGCCTACTGTTAATATGAATATTGTGCATTGAACAGATAACCGTCTCTTTACATTTTTGCAAAAAGTAAATATGACGAACAGTCTTACTCCTTAAGCTCTTTCTTTGGAAGATATCGGACTGGTAGATCTCAGCTTACACTTTCCAATTGAAAGTGATCTTGGGCTTGAAAAGGTTGGTTACCACTGACCTAGAGCATCAATGACCCCAAAAGTGATCAAATGCCCTTTCTTCTGCTGTTCTTCATTGGAGGTGACGTCTGATCTAAAGTCATTAGAAAACCCCTGGCGGCCGGGTGGCTTCCTGTAAGGGCAGATCACTGACTCATCGCTATTCATCCCAGGGCAGACGCCAACACACACAGCCTGTCATGCTGGGCTAATGTATTCCACTGAGGAATTAGGAAGTGGCCTTCATTGATCACAGACAGCCGGTATATGATGTTCTGTTATTTACACTAATCACTAACCAGGATGACCTCAGCAGTGCTGGCGGATGGGAGGTAGCTCACGGACGCGAGCATGCGCACACACACACACACACAAACACACAAACATATTGTACATACACACACACACACACACACACACACACACACACTGTACACACACACACACACACACTTTGTTATTGTCTCTCGCTCGCTCTCGTATTGTCAGCTTACTGTAATACGCTTTGTGCCATGGAATCCTGGAAGCATAGTTTCTCCTGCTTCTCAACCGCTGTGGGGAAAGGCCACCGTCAGCCGCCTCATAACCTTTTAATGACATCAATGTCGGCCACTGCAGGAATCGCACGGCGGTAATTAAGTGGGAATTTGGGGTTCTGATCAGTTATGATCTAATCAAATAGCACTTGAGTGTGGGCTTGATTGTGGGGACGTTTAGCATCTATGATGACGTAGGGATGAAGTGACACCTTTCTTCCTCTCTCTCTCTCTCTTGGTCGTAGCGTCACTCCAGCGACTTGTTATATATTTATGACACCTCAGCACTGTTTTAGTTGGTGTGGCGAGAGCGGGCCATTACCATAACCAGCCTTGAAACCGAGGGGAAAAAAAATTGGATCCATGGAAACCTGTCTCAATCGCTCAGTTAGAATGACATATTATGAATTACAATGAATAAATAGAATATGATCACGTTGCGGAAAAAGGTAAAAATAATAATAAATAAGTGTTACTGCTGAACGGAGCCTGCAGCAGGCACGTGACACACACACACACACACACACACACACCCGCCACACACACACACACACACACACACACACACACACACACACACACACACCCGCCACACACACACATGCACACACACACATGCACACAGAAACAATCCCTGCCTTGTCAAGCACCCAGCAAGTGTGTCCACCAAGGAATATTGACACACACACACACACACACACACACACACACACACACACATACGCGCACACAAGCAAATACGCCCGGAAATTGAAGTGTCATTTGGATAGAGAGAAAAGCCCATCTCCTGGGAAATTTGGCAGGAGAGAAGGAACATCTAAGAAGACGGTGGATGACCTCACACTTGGGTAGAAAATCTGTTATCTGTGTTCATGAGAAGCCAGAGTCTAAGTGGGTTGCAGCTCTCGTTCCCCCCCTTGGTGTTTGAAGCGTTGTCCACTTTTATACAAGAGACGAGACAAGAGTTCTGTTCACCAACGCAAAGACTGTGTAGGTGTAGCTTAATCGCAAAATATGTTTTTCGATAGCCGCACCGGGGAAACAGTCGAGGGAGTCCTTGCGTTCCGCGTTGTGGACCGTGTGTGTCATGAATACACGAATGGAATAGTTAGTTGCTCCATCTTCTCTCGGTCGGTCGGTGTGTGTTTGCGTACCCGGTGATAATATAATGAATGAGAAAGAAAAATACACCCACAACACCCACAGAACTCATCTGCATGCAGCTGAAAGCTCAAGTCGCCGTCTAGTTAGTATAGTCGGCTTCCTAATAAGCTTCTGTGGGGGCGCCACCCTTCCCAGAGTGGAAGGAGGCAGTGAGTATGAATAAATAATGCACATATGCAAGTAATAGATCTATAATTTTCTTGCTTTGCCGGAGTTCACAACCGACTTGTTCCGCCGGTTCTAGGGATAATATTTAGTTGTTTTCGGGGCTGGGCGGGCGGGGGGTGGGGGTGGAGGTGGGGGGGGGGTGGGGGGGTTCTTCCTGGGACTTAAGGTAAGGCTGTAAATAAACAATTTTAGGGCCTTTATCCGTTCTTTTGAGGCTCTCTATATAAGGTTCCACTGAGGTTTATGTTTCTTTGAAAGAGGGGTTTTATGAGTGGAGATAAAACCTAAGACTCCAGTCTGGATTCCTGCTGAGGTATTTCTATCTATATAGAGACATCACCACAACAGCTGACACAACTCACACTCGTCAACATGGCCCAGCACCCACGTGGATACTTTACATACACTCTCTCTCTCTCTGTCTCTCTCTGTCTCTCTCTCTCTCTCTCTCTCTCTCTCTCTCTCTCTCTCTCTCCCTCTCCCTCTCTGTCGCTGTCGCTCTGTCTCTCTGTCTCTCTGTCTCTCTCTCTCTCTCTCTCTCTCTCTCTCTCTCTCTCTCTCTCTCTCTCTCTGTCGCTGTCGCTCTGTCTCTCTGTCTCTCTGTCTCTCTGTCTCTGTCTCTTTCACTCTCTCTCATACACACACACACACACACACACACACACACACACACAAACTGGACAAAAAAGTTTTTTTGATCTTGTAAATAGATTGAAGATTATTAAAGTACTTTCTACATGAAAATACTATTGCAGTCTTGCCACTTCAGAATCTAACATGTCATTAATTCAAATAGATTTGTAAATGTAACTCTATATCATCTTATGATTGATACAAAACAAAACTGCAAAAATGCAAGTACAATTTTTGCCTACAACACATGCGCTTGCAGTGACGTCAGAATTAGCGACTACTGAGTCTGAAGCTCGTTCCACACGGAGACTCGGTGATACGGGGAACATAAGCGTTTCTCACCACAGCGATTTTCAGCTCTTCTTATCAGTGATTCTCTGGGATTTTGTACTGGCCAAAGGGGAATGTACTACATTAAGGGGGGTCACCATTTCATAGTAAATAGTAAATTAACTTAACCACGTAAATGACTTACGTTTGCAACGTTTATTTTACTTTCTGAACACTCGGTGCTAAGTTAGCTGTTGCTAGAATCGTTTACTGTAATGTTTATTATTATTTTTATGTGCAATATAAAATCAATATAAAATGCATCATAAAATTATTTGTTGTGTCGCAAATGTGGTTCTGTCATAAAATAAGCGGTAGATGGCAATCTAAGCAACTCAACGGCTAACTAGCTCACGCGAAGATTAGAATCCCCCCTTTTGTAACATCTCCGGCTGGCGTTATTAGCAAACTAGCTAGCTAATTGGATTAGCGATTTATGAAATAGTTATATAAGCATGGCTTAATGTTAGATTAGATTCAATTTAAGATACACAGCAAGTTTGGTTTTATTAAATTATCATTCAAAGCAAGCATTAATTGAGAATGGGAAGATTTAATAAAATGAATGTTGAGCTGAGGATTCCCTCGTGTCTCTGTTAACATCTTTTGAGAGGCAACACATGTTGGACCGTTGATTTGGTGTAGGTTACGTTACTTATTGACTAATAAACAAAGTTAAGTTAGCTCTCACATGGTTGAAGTCAAGCATAACGTTACATGATGCACTGTATTCATGATGCTGCTGCATTACTGGCACTTTAAAAAGGCTTTTAAATGCTTTTTTTCACAATTCAACACAGTACATATCACCTATCAGTCACTTTATTGTTCTTTTTGATGTTCATTTTTCATTGTTTATAGTATTTTTATAGTATTGTATTGGAAATGTATTACTGTGGGAGGGAATTGGGAGTAAGCATTCCATTGTACTTGTTGCAAATGGCCAAATAAAAATCTTTAATCTTTAATTACTCTAGCCCTATGTGAAAGATGGAAGTCATTTATTTTGTCATTTGTTATTTTATGCTTTTTACCCAACTGTTTGGACCATTAGTGGGAGAAAACATTCAAATAAAAAAACTTTGATTTAAAATCAATTCATGTTAGTGGCTTCTTATTTAATGAA
>CM051017.1:19482187-19484687 GCA_027704905.1 Muraenolepis orangiensis
CACATATACTGCGATATGAAATTGCGGGTGGCCCGGCCTGTTGATTACACGAGCGTGTAGTAAAATAAATGGGTAATGATGGATGTCAGTAGCTTTCTTTAGCTGGCTGAGCTTCTAATGGAGAGTGCAGTATAGCTGTATATATGTAGCGCCACACACATATAGGCTATATATACAAAAGGGAGTCATTCGTTTTGGACAGCCTGGCTCAAAGATCTTCATTTTGTTGAAATTGTGGTATATCATATATACATTTACATTTACATTTAGGGCATTTGGCAGACGCTTTTATCCAAAGCGACTTACAAGGTGTACATTAGTTGAAGCAGACAATAGCATAACGCTGAGGTACGCAAACATATAAATACAGCAGTTCACAAGTATTCATATTGACAAGATGAATAACACAATTTCGTACTGCTAGGTCACCTGCTTAAGTAGCTGTGATAAGAGCGTGTTAACAACATTAAGGACATACACTTGCTAACATATACAACATGCTAAGAGCTATTAATGTCAGGATTTAAGCAAGTTTATATATATATATATATTATATATATATATATATATATATATATATATATATTATATATATATATATATATATATTATATATATATATATAATATATAATATATATATATATATATATATATATATATATATATATATATATAAAAACGATATGCAAACTTCAGTTTGATTTGATTGTGGTTATTATGGTTTGACATCGGGCCCCATGGTGTGTGTGTATAGGCCTATTAGAACTCCTCGATCGGAACTTCACTGCAGCCATAAGGGGGCAGGCATCAGCCGGCCACATCTCTCCGCGTCGGACCGGAGAGGAGCGCGTCTCCCCGCAGGTACCGAGAACCACAGAAACATGTTATTCTTCGCATCGAGGTACACAACGCAATGAAGCGCCTATACATGTCTGTCATCCATTATTACCATTACCATTGCTCACACACACACACGCACACACACACACACACACACACACACACACACACACACACACACACACACACACACACACACACACACACACACACACACACACACACACACATACACAGTCACACTCACACGATGTAAAGCGCTTTGGGTGTCTTGAAAAGCGCTATAATCAATGCAATGTATTATTCTTATTATTCTTCTTCTTATTATTATTATTATGTGCGCTGCTGCCCCCGTTGTTGTTTCATAATGTACAATAAACCAAACCAAACAACATACGAAGCGGTAGAAAAACTAAAGAAAAAAGAGCCCAGAATGCGAAGTGTATAGTGTACGTGTGATGTTGTGAGAAGTATAGTGAGATAATGACACTTCATGGGGAGTTATGTGACATTATATGATATGGTATGATATTGTATGGTATGATATGGTATGATATGGTATCGTGAGCGCGTCTCTTCCACGGCTGTACGGTGACGGGAGGGCGGTGGCATTTGTGGCGCTGCGTAAACGACGCGGAGAGAGGAGAGAGAGAGAGAGAGAGAGAGAGAGAGAGAGAGAGAGAGAGAGAGAGAGAGAGAGAGAGAGAGGAGAGAGAGAGAGAGAGAGAGAGAGAGAGAGAGAGAGAGAGAGAGAGAGAGAGAGCGCTGCTGCTGCTGCTGCTGCTGGTGGTGGGGGGGAGAAACGGGAGAGAAAACAGGGAGACAGACGGAGCTTTCAGTGGCAACCAAGGCAGCTCACCCAACCGAACCAGAGACCCATAAGTGCCAAAGGGACGAGCTTAGTCCACCTCTCTCTCTCTCTCTCTCTCTCTCTCTCTCTCTCTCTCTCTCTCTCTCTCTCTCTCTCTCTCTCTCTCTCTCTCCTCTCTCTCTCTCTCTCTCTCTCTCTCTCTCTCTCTCTCTCTCTCTCTCTCTCTCTCCTCTGTTCTCACACACAGATCGTCAAACCGGATTTAGACATCGGGACCCTGCAGAGCGCATCACACGTATAGGGCTATACGTATCTATCTATATAACCCGTCGTTTGGACTTTCTTCTCCCCCCCCCCCCCCCCCTTGAGCAGACAACAAACACTTCTTGGGGTTCTGCCCCCCCCCCCCCCCTACCCCCCACACACACCCCCCCCCCCCACTAACACACGCACACACACAGACAGACACGCACACACACACGCACACACGCACACACATCAGAGCAGCGAGGAGGCACCGAGGAGTTTCTTGCATGTGGGCAAAGTGGACACACAGAGAGCACGCCGAGAAGACTGGAATAGGACACCCTGGGTTAACTACTACCGCTTGATGAGGATGTGCGCCACGCCGGGGGTCGTGGTTCTCCTGGTGGTCGTACACCTAGGACTTGCCCAAGGTAAGTGCATGCCGGCATTTGCATTTTTCCATTTTTTTTTTCACACCACAACGCTTCCCTTCCCTTTTCAAGCACACACACAGAGATGTCGCGTCTGTTCACGTGTTCTCTTAATTGTCTGTATATAGACCAGCGGTCCGACTCGATCGTGTCCAAGTATATAGGCAATT
>CM051017.1:19494687-19502187 GCA_027704905.1 Muraenolepis orangiensis
ATGGTTTAGCATATAAAATAACTTTAGCTACCTGCTGTCCTATACTGTGAAGCACATCAGGAAATGGACACACACACACACACACACACACACACACACTCACTCACTCATAGAGTCACAGAACACACATGTAAACACAAGCAACACATGCATGCATTCACACAACTTTACCCTGTTCATCAGGGGACATTTTGAGGTTCTGTAGTAGTAGAAGTACCCGACTGACTGGTACACAGGGTCTATATTTTACCCCGCGACAAGATTATGCGTAAGCAGTTTGCTTTGATTAATATGAACACAGCCTTCTAAGTGGTTAATGAATATGGCCAGTCCTTTGCTGAGAAGGCATATTGTTCTGGTCCTCCCCTGTGTGTGTGTGTGTGTATGTGTGTGTGTGTGTGTGTGTGTGTGTGTGTGCGTGCATGCATGTGTGTGTGTGTGTGTGTGTTATAGTGGACATGTAAAGATGAAATGTCTTGTTGCTGTTTACTAGAATTATCCATTGGCACAGCACTTTTTCTCTTCCTTCCTCCCAGAGGAGTAAAGGTAATTGCAGGTAGCAAGGTTTTGTAGGTAAAAGAGAGCGTGCGAGAGAGAGAGAGAGAGCGGAGAGCGAGAGAGAGAGAGAGAGAGAGAGAGAGAGAGAGAGAGAGAGAGAGAGAGAGAGAGAGAGAGAGAGAGAGAGAGAGAGAGAGAGAGGTGGAAAGAGAGGGAGGTGGAGAGAGAGGAAGAGACATATGGAGAGAGAGAGAGAGAGAGATTGAGAGAGAGAGAGAGAGAGAGAGAGAGAGAGAGGAGAGAGAGAGAGAGAGAGAGAGAGAGAGAGAGAGAGAGAGAGAGAGAGAGAGAGAGAGAGAGAGAGAGAGAGAGAGGAGAGAGAGAGAGAGAGAGAGAGAGACTTATGACTGCTGTAAATTCTTGTATCTTGGGATATTTGGCCCATAGTGTTTCAATAGGGGTCAGGGAAAGAAGGTCAGGGAAAGAAGAGAAGTGGACGAAGTAGAGAAGAGTCAACTGTAGTCCTGGTGGCTTTAGGGAGCGCTAGTGATGGGTAGCGGGAGGCAGGGAGAGGCAGGGAGGGAGGCCCTTAAAGATGGACTGCCAGCTCGGTCATTAATCAAAAACGTCAGCCCCAGTCGATAGAAGAGAGACTGAGACGGAAACATTTTATGGTTGCTTAAAATATGTCTCTTCACAGCTATTCCAGCTTTTCCATTTTTATTTTTGTTATTCATTTTAAAAGAACCGTCCAGGTTCCATTTGAGGAGACAAAAAGTCGACATTTCGTCAAGTCCATTTCAATAGCCGCGGAAAACCAAGCTAACGTTAGCACGTGCGCGTTTTGCGGTTGAGGGGAAAGTTGAGGCGAGGGGGGGCGGGGGGGGGGGGGGGGTCTACATGCACATCGTCCATGTGATGGAATAGAACATGGATTCCTTTTTTTTTTTGCATTTCATCCCACATTTGTTTAGGACCGGATTGGAAGCAGAAACATGCTTACAATCTCACATCAAAGCAACAAAGCATGGGACTGAATAAATAAGTAAGGATGACCAGCCAGCAGGCGTATGCATGGTTCTCTATATTTACCCTAAAGCCGTATCATTGAAAATACATCAACCTTAACAAAAACATATGAACGTTTCTCTACTGTAGTTAAGCCGATATGAGGATCCCCCCCTTTGAGCTGTCAGAGCTTCTCTGTGTTGAAATGCAGATCGTTGCTCTCTGTCTCTCGGTCTCTCTCTCCTGCCCTAAATGCAATGCTTATAAACATTGAAACACCTTCCTTGGGGATTTATAAAGTACTCTGTTTGTGCTTCAGCAGCAATATCTGCCTTTTCGGATTGTTTTTTTTTTTACAGGATCTGCAATTTCCTATCTTGTTTGGGTCCGAGTAGACATTTACGGCTTGCTTTTCTGTGAGACATTTGTACTTTTGTCTCCCTCCGGTTATTCTGAATTATTGCTTTAGGCGTCGGGTCTATATTTAACTGCTTTATGTACACTCTCTTCCCTATTTTCCAGAGAAATACGTTTTATTTTCACCATGTGCTGTGTACAATACAGTGACAGCCCCCCCCCCCCCCCCCCCCCCGTGTTTCCATAGGGAAATCAGAGAGTGCGACTTTCATTTTGAGTGAGCGAAATATGAGAGTGTGCAAAATGAATCGCCAGATGAAGGGTTGCCTTTGAAATAAACTCGGACATGTTGTCTTCACGTTCAAGTTCTTTGTTCTTTGTGACGCGTTCTGATGATTTGGCGGTTGTCGTGACGCTGAAGCAAAGACAAGCAGCGCTACGAAACGTATACTGACTTGGCGACGGATCATAGTAACGTAACGTAACGATATACATATATATATATAGGTATATATATACCTATATATATATCTTCTTCTGTGATTCGTCAAGTATACAATACAGGCCTTCGGCGATTAGACCCTCGTATTTGTGAGACAACAACAATAACAACACCTTTGAATCAATCGGATGACTCGCGGCAGGTCACATGACTCACATGGGCGTCACCTCCGACCCTGTGCGCCAGCTCCCGGGCGTGTATATCCCAGCATCCTCCTTTTGACTGCCGGGGGGATGAAACATGGTTGAAAAAAGAAGAAAGAAAGAAATAAAGAAGAGAGCATCACTTGAAACCGATGAGTGCCTGGGTGAAACACCTTTATGAGGGTTTTAACACACTGTTGAAGGGATTTCTATTGTATCCCAAATACTACCCTACTACCCCCCCTCCCCCCTCCATCCTCCCCCCCCCCCCCCATCCAAACGGTGAGGTGAATAGCAGGAGTCGCTTATTATTCGTGTGTATATATAGGGGGTTGCCGTGGCGACGGGCGCAGGTCAACTGACCGTGCTTTTGTTCAGGTTGTGCAGCACGTTCCAACTTTTTTGCTTTGTTTTCATTGATTTCCTCCTCCCTCCTCCTACGCTACGTGTGTGTGTGTGTGTGTGTGTGTGTGTGTGTGTGTGTGTGTGGTGTGCGTGCGTGGTGTGTGTGTGTGTGTGTGTGTGTGTGCGTGCGTGTGTGTGTGTGTGTGTGTGGTGTGTGTGTGTGTGTGTGTGTGCGTGTGTGTGCGTGTGTCTGTGTGTGTGTGTGGAGGTGGACGTAGTTGTGTTTCTGGGGGTTTTGGGTGCTGCACATGCCCCTCAGCAACGGTGCTCTGAAACGTTACTTAATAATAATAATAAATAATAATAATAATAGTAGAATACAATGAAAAATAAGCGATTTGTTTAGGTTACGTATTTCTTGTGAAACAATTTCTTGGATTATTCTTATGTTGTTTGATTTCTTTTTTGGCGTCCTAAATCACTTATACCAAAGCATTAGTTGGTTTAGAAGTTACCCATGCAAATTTCAGGTTACTTAGTGCAACCTAAAGGAGGCCGGTGCAGTAAGTAATTCAATACATTCAGTAGGTGAAACAGGCTTGGTGCATGTATAGTATTATTTCAACACATTTTAGGTTTAGTGGTGAAACATCAACAGTGGTGAACCAGCAAACACGCCGATAATGGCAATCATTGAATGAATGACAATCCTGATCCTATCAAAGGGTTAGGGTTAGGGTCACACTAGTGAAGACTTGCCTTGCAGTTAGATTTGGATGATTGACAACAAACAGGACAAAACCAGCCACAATCCAGGATGGATGACTAATCCATTTTCCACTAGTACCTATCTTGCCTTCTCAAGGTTCCTTCTCCTTGTCGTTTGGAGAGTGTTTTCCTTGCCCTTAAGAGGGCTGAGGTGTTGTCCCCCTTGTGTGATCCCCCCCCCCCTGCGAGTCTGTGGCTGTGATGAGTGGCTATACAAATACACTTGACTTGACTTGATGGAGGAGAGCTTCCATTCTTCTCATTTGAGACCCAGCGAGCTCCGGTGCCTTGCCTTGCCTTGCATTCTGCCCCCCTCACCCTGAATCCGAGCACCCCGCCCCCCCGGGGGCCCAGCTGGCCAAGTGGCCCGGGCCCCGGGGCGGTGACACGTTTTCCAGCCCTCACACTGGCTCGTTGTACCCGTGACATGTGGCTCAATTTGCCCGCCAATATTTGTGAGCAGCACACAACAAGTCTATTACTGGGGGGACAAGTGTCTCTGCCCTGCTGAGCAGGAGCAAACAAGGGCTGCTTTCCAGACCCTATGACGGCCAACTCACAACACAACACACACGTACACACACACACACACGTGCGCACACACGCACACGCACACACACACACACACACACACACACACACACACACACACACACATACATACACACACACACACACACACATAATGGACCACAACCCACACACACACACACACACACACACACACACACACACACACACACACACAAGGACCACAACACACACACACACACACACACACACACACACACACACACACACACACACAGGCTCCAGACACACACACATGCACCACACACACACACACACACACACACACACACATGTACCACACACACACACACATGCACAAACACACACACACACACACACACACACTATGACACACACACACACACATGCAACACACACACACACACACACACACACACACACACACACACACACACACACACACACGATGGCACACACACATTCAATGGCACCAATGGGTGAGCTTGGCAGTGAAAGGAAGGCATATCACCATGAATGTGTGTGCACTAAGTAGCTTGCTTCTGGCATTTTGCAGCTAGCAGCTTTAGCCCCTTAGTTTGGGTGGGAGGAGGGGGGGGGGGGCAGGCTATGGGCTGTCCTACATACGGTACCTTAAGGAGGGACACCGTGCCTGTATAGCTATACATAGACCACTACAACACGATCTATCATGTCTATCTCTGTGAGCCACCTGGCGTGGTGGTGCATGCAGGCGGCTCATTTCTGTATTCTTTTCAGTCATTTGTTTTATCCACGTCGTTCAGTTGCATTTCAGTTATATTGTATTGCTTTGTGGCGCCATGATGTTGCACAGTGATGCTGCATTCCAGTTGAATTCTATACAGTCATAAGGGATGGTCCTGTTATGATATAGTTCAATGCACAATGGTTACTCGATGGTTTAAAGTCTTCCATTTCAACCCCCCCCCCCGCCCCCCCGTCCACGCTTATATCCATCTTTAAACTCAAAGCACATGCGGCATTCCCCCCGCATGGACGGTTCTTTCAACATACCACAGCTCTGCCCACCGTCACGTGTGGCCGTCTTAACCACCGCAAATCGGTCACAACTGTGTGACCCATCGGTGCGCGGTCTGCCGTGCATGAAGGCCTTCCCCGGGCCCATGTCTGCTTGTCAAGGAGCCATCTGCAACTTATAGCTGCTGTGTTTCCCCGCAATGACATCATCCGTATAGGGTTACGCGTGTGTGTGTGTGTGTGTGTGGCTAGACCAGATGAGTGGGGGGGGAGAACAAACAATAGGGGCTTTTTTTTTATGAGAAGAATGCAAGGTATAACCATCGGTTACCACTGTCCCCGTCTGTCTGTCTGTCTGTCTGTCTGTCTGGTCTCTCTCTCTCTCTCTCTCTCTGTCTCTCTCTCTCCCCCTTCCTTCCCGTAGTCTATCTCTCTGTGACTATCTCTCCCTCTCTCTCTCTCTCTCTCTCTCTCTCTCTCTCTCTCTCTCTCTCTCTCTCTCTCTCTCTCTCTCCTCTCTCTCTCTCTCTCTCTCTCTCTCTCTCTCTCTCTCTCTCTCCTTATCATTCTTTCTCTCACTTCCTCTTCCTTTCTTCGTTTTCAGCTGGCATTCTTTCTTCCTTGCTTCCTACTTTCCTCCCTCCAAGATTTCAACTTTGAACAAAAGTGGCGAGAAGAGGGGGGGAAAAAAAAAAGAAAGAACTTCCTCTGAAGCGTTTGAAGTTGTTCTTTTGTTGTTCTTGTACTTCTCGTTTGCTGAGAAATGTCATCTACACCCAAGGAACACTTTCAAAAGAGCCGAAAGTAGCTGACTTCAGCCAGACAATGCCCCTGGCTGCCTCCATAGCTCCACCAAATCCTTGTATTGTTGCCGTGGTTATTTGTGTTGCTCTCTTCCTCCGGGGGCCCTCTGGGGGGGGCCCCCTGGTTTATCTCCGTTCAGCACTGAGGTCTTGTCAGAAAATGAGGGCACGGCCGCCATTTTGGCTTCAGGTCAACATGCAACTTTCGACGAGTCACCGGCTGACAAACTTTTCATCATCATTGCGTGATATGATATGATATGATATGAAATTGAGTAAAAAAAGAACAAAACAACAAGACAAAGGAACGTTCCAGAAGGAGGGGTAAAACATTGAGACGGACAGATGGAACACACAGGAACGGAGCATCTCAAATGTTGTTGTTGCTGCTATTAGAAAAGTTATGAAAGTCTTAACGATACTAAATAAACATTTATCTTTCGGTGAAAAATGTTCTTTCTTTTCGGGGTTTTTTTCCCGTGTTTTTCCTCTTAAGAACCAAACACAAACCTCAAGGTTGAACGGCACCTGGCTATACTGTTTGTTCCAAAAAAAGGGGGTTGGCACGGTCCCCCCCCTTGGCATCATGTTTATAAGGGGTTTCAGCCCCTTCAGCCCTTAGCCTCTGAGCACTTATTGTCTTTGGCCTGATGAATTATTTACATAAGTGCAGCATCTTAGACCTCAGATCCAAAGAATGCCTCGGACCATCTGGGCACCGCAGCGCTGCAGAGTCTCCCACTCAAGAACGGCTTGTTTTGGCAACTTCATTTATTCAATAATAATTGGTGTAAAATGATGTCACATTTGTTCAAACACGACCAAAACCATTTGTGTGTTTTGAATTCATTTTTTTAGTTATTATTATTTCGTTCGGTTGGGGGAAAAAAGGGTGACGATCACGGATACAATTTGACAATTTGACGGATACAATTTTGAGTTTGAGGAAAGTGGTGGACACAAGTCGCCATGGAAATGGCGACAAATGGTTGTCGCGTTAGACGTGCGGTTGTCATTTGGTGGGTGACATTTAGTAATTGCGGGAGTGCAATAAGAATAATTAGCGTTCGAAAATACACGCTTTTATTTCAAGATTGATTGAAAGTGGATTCAAGTGCCTCTGTACTGATGGCATTCAGATCTTAGACGTTCTGTAAATACCACTTATTAATTTCCCTTAAACTAGTAGTAGTAGTAGTTGAAGAAATTCATTAGACCTATTAGCTGTGCATTGCTGGGGCCCAGGTGACCTACAGAAGACACTTGTACACGCAATAAAGTCCAGGTCGTATTCCAGGTAAGAACTCTGTGTCCACATCAATACTTAGCCAACCAAGAAGCCCTAATCAGTGGAAACAAAGCCAGAGTCCATTCTGTTCTTGCAGACCCAGTGCCCCAAGCAACATTTCTGAAGAAAATCTATCCCGACGGATTCACAATTTACCATGTCAGCGTTGTAGACAGGGCAGATCACACTCACACACACACACACACACACTCACACACACCTCCACACACACTCACT
>CM051017.1:19529687-19537187 GCA_027704905.1 Muraenolepis orangiensis
TAGACCAATCGTTTTAAGCGGTCCTATCCTGTTTAAATCACTGCCGTGGGACTTTTGTTTGCCATATGCTGCTGATCTATGCATTCCTATTTGAAGTTGTGTCTAAAAGACTATTATATATTATATATGAAGGGAAAGAGTTTTAATTAGGTTTCTGTGTGCTGCTTGAAGCCAAGCTATTCCAATGTTGTTTACTGTTATAAATTAAAAACCAAACCATGAGATTAGTGAACCGCTTCACCCTTAGTCAAAATGTAGTGCCGTACCTATCCTATCTGGTTCATTCACACACACACATACACACACACACACACACACACACACACACACACACACACACACACACACACACACACACAGCCCACATACTGGGCTGTGTGGCGAACCGCCTCATGCATTTTCTGCCATGATCTCATTACAGGACCCAGAGAGATAACCAATGCAATATAGACCGCCCCACTGCAGATGGAAGGAATGCATAGACAGCTATAAAAATGTAGTGGGAATTTAATATGTTTCATGCAGCAGCCTTCGTATGCTCATAAACATACAGAGCAATCGACACACACACACACACACACACACACACACCACACACACACACACACCACACACACACACACACACACCACACACACACACACACACACACACACACACACAATTGCACACAATTGCACTGAATCACAGCCATAGCCACTCATCAGAGTTGACGTGGAAATGGTGTTTTACATTTAGTGACCAAATGTGCCTCATGGCTGCAATAAACCTCCCCTGCCAGCTCCAAGTGATGCTGTAAAGACACACATAGACAGACAGACAGACAGACACACACACACACACACACACACACACACACACACACACACACACACACACACACACACACACACACACACACACACACACACAACAATCGCCACTAACAAAGCGTTTGTTTAGATAACCCGGCAAGTGTCCATTTGTGTCACTAAAATGGCCTGTCATAACTACATGCGTACACACACACACACACACACACAACACACACACACACACACACACAATATTGTACATATAGACGCTGTCTGTGTTCCGAGATGGGATTAAATGTCTTCATGGCGTGACAGACGGGAGAAGGAAGGGCGAGCGAGATGTGGAATCATTATGTCATCCCAGAGCCTGCCTGCCCCCCAGGGCTAAACAATAAACTGTAATTGCCCAAAATAATGTTAGTTTGACAATTCATCCGTGCACAATGCTTTTATTGAAATCGTTACGTTTTACTGGGTTGTTATGGGCCAACGTGATGCATTGACTTTTAGTGTTTGTAGCGCAAGTTGCGAGTTTTCTGTAAATAATGTTTGTTCATTCTTCCGTTCATTCGTTCATCCATTCGGTAATGGATTTATCTGTACGCCCAAACACATGTACATACACATGTGCACACACACACACACACACGCACACACACACACACACACACCGCACGTGCACACACACATACACACACACACACACACACACACACACACACGCACGCACACAGCACACACACACACACACACACACACACACGACGCACACACACACACACACACACACACACACCTAATCATGTGTCTCTTTGTTTTCATGTTTCCATTCCCCAGAATGGAAATCAGAGAGAAAAAAATCATGAAATATTAAAACAGTAACATAGTCTAAAGGAGCTTTGTCAATTGTTTGTGATTACAGCATATTTTTGGATTTCCTCTCACATGTGTCGTTGAGTGTAAAAAAAAATCTATGCAGCGATGCGTTCAAGCAGTTATGCTGCAAAATATGTTTGCTGTAATTGCCTGCAATTTATTTTTCCTACCACGGCTACACCTCGTGTTGCGATGTTAACTGCGACTCGTATCTGACGGCGTTTCCTTGTCGCGGCGACACGGCGGATGCCTGCTTTTTCACGGGGCTTGACTTGGACTTAATTGGACGCCGTTGTTGTTTGGGAATCGTTTCGGGGGTTCTGTAGGAAAAATGGGCCTCGAATGAGCGAAAATGTAGATTACAGTGTGCACACTGATTACACACACACACACACACACACACACACACACACACACACACACATACTGGTGTGTGTGTAGGTGTGTGTGTGTGTGTGTGTGTGTGTGTGTGTGTGTGTGTTTCTAAGAACTGTCAGTAATAGAAAATGACATGACATACAGAAGCAGTTCTTGGCTCCCTGCTCTATTTCTCTGCTCTGTTTTCTCTGTTTTATACACTATGGAAAAATGACAGAATTACTACGATGGACATAAAAAATATGTATCTGCTCTACGATTGTGTTTCAAGTCATTCACACTTATTTATCTTTCTCGCTCTTCCTTCCTCTCTCTCTCTCTCTCTCTCTCTCTCTCTCTCTCTCTCTTCTCTCTCTCTCTCTCTCTCTCTCTCTCTCTCTCTCTCTCTCTCTCTCTCTCTCTCTCTCTCTCTCTCTCTCCCTGTCTCTCTCCCTGTCTCTCTCTCTCTCTTTAAAACAGCCAGTTTATTCTAGAAGTTTTGTTTGGGGGCCCATTTTTTATCCGGCTGTGTTAATTAGAAATGACAACACAGGCACCGATAAGCCTCAACGGCTTCACTTGTGTGCTTGTAGCTCTAGTTTGTCCTTTCACGTTGCGATAATGGAAATTAACTCTGTATTTATATTATGCTAATGTGCAGAACTACATGTTTCATTATATCCGGAATTCCGCTGGATTCCTAATGGTTGGTTGAGAGTGATTGAGTTTGCCTCTGCAATCAATTAGTTGGCGCTAATTTGCAAAATACATCATCTTCCCTCTGTAGTTATTCTTCGTATGTGAGGACTATTCCACGCGCTGTTACGTACATTCTTAGCGTGTTAGCAAAACGCACGCTTTTCGGTGTGACGCCTGCAGAATGCAAGGGCTATTTTAGTTATTTTTCTTTGAATGCATGTGCACATGCACCTTAATAAAATTGCCTTGTTCCATGTGTTGCATGCCCCAGTGGAAATGGGTTTCAGGAGGGAGAGTGGCTGTTGCTCACAACCAGAAGGTTTCTGGTTCGATCCTCCGGCTCCTCCTAGCAAAAATGTCGAGGAGTCCCCTTGAGCGAGACACCCTAACCCTATCGGCTCTTAACGTGCTGGCTGTCTCCTTGCATGGCTGACTCCGCCGTCGGTGGATGAATGGGTGAATGTGAGGCTTGACTTGTTATGCACTTTGGATAAAAGTGCAATATAAAATGCAGTGCATTTAACATTAACTCTTAAATAGTGTCCCAATCACTTATCTCCTCCCTCCTCTTGAGCCTTGCAGTTTGATTCGGTTCAAGTCAAGTCATATCTCTTCTCTCTAAAATGCCTGGAAGTCACTTGAAACATGAGTTTGTGTTGGCGCAAAATCTGACAAAGCTTCACCTTGATCAGTTCCAAAGGGATAAAGATAAGATAAATCATACCTGAATATTGATTTATCTGGAATTTTTTACCATGTGGTTAATATCGTCATATCATCATTTTAGGCTAGATGGACACAAGATGGAATATTGCTATATTATACTATTTGTGTTATTTGCTGTATGTTGTAGACATATGTATTGTAGTAATGTGGTTGAATTAAATTTGGCTGTTGATTGAACAAATTAATGGGTGAATTCATGCAATTAGAATCCTGAATTGACTATCCTGGCCGGTGGGAGTATGAAGCTATTTCTGGTAACTGGTTGTGGTTCTTCTTAGTCCACCACCTGCGTGGACGATCTTCACTCCCCCCCCCCCCCCTACTGTGGCTTTAAATGTCACGTTTCCTATGGATTTCTTCATTTATAAGCTTGCTCACCACTGCATGTGTGACTGCATGGGTAATTGATAGCTATTCTTCCCAAACTGCCTATATGTAAAGTCTATTAAGATTCAAGATTCAAGATAACTTTATTTATCCCGAGGGAAATTAAGGAAAAATGATTATTATTATTACTACTTAAACCTTTAAAAAAACATTCCAAGTCAATGGTAATAAATGAATACATCTGGATTATTCGTGGGTTTATTCGGTTATTTGGGGTTATTGTGAATTTAGCATCTCTAATGCTCCCCCCCCCATCTCTATGTACCTATGTGTGTCTGTGTACCTATGTGTGTCTGTGTATCTATGTGTGTCTGTGTATCTATGCATGTCTGTGTATCTATGTGTGTCTGTGTACCTATGTGTGTCTGTGTACCTATGTGTGTCTGTGTACCTATGTGTGTCTGTGTACCTATGCGTGTCTGTGTATCTATGTGTGTCTGTGTACCTATGTGTGTCTGTGTATCTATGTGTGTCTATGTATCTATGTGTGTCTGTGTACCTATGTGTGTCTGTGTATCTATGTGTGTCTGTGTAGCTATGTGTGTCTGTGTAGCTATGCTTGTTGTGTTTCTGCTTTATTCCTATCCATTACTACATCTCTCTCCACCACTCCTAACAATGAAGACATCATTGCCAGTGAATTAGTCTGGCGTCCCCTTTCTGTTCCGCGGTTTGAGGCAAACATCAAAGATTCGCCCGGGCCACTTGACAATTAGGCTGGAATACAGAGAGAGGTTTATAGCTAAAAAGGATTTATGGCCGTCCTTTGAAGACTGAAAGTATAATGACAATTTTTAAGGAAGAGCAGCTGGAAGTTGTTTTGTTTGTCTGGCGTACATTTTCTTGTGGAAAATAATGCATAAAATGATTTCATTATTGTCATATTAATTTGTATGTGAGTATTCGTGTTCACATAAAAACATAGTCGATGTGAGTGAGTGAATTCAATTTGTTCCCCATGTACCTGACAATATACAAATCTGACATTCTCTTACTCTTGTGAAGGTCAGCCTGCAATATAGAAGATTCTTGAGCTAATGTTAGCAAAGGACGGTTTACAAACAAACACAGTGGAAATCAAAGGTTAAAAACCGAGAGACAATAGAAAACATGAAAGCCACTCGGGAGAAAAATAACTGTTCAACATTGAGAAGAAGGACATATTTAAACCTAATAGGTAGCCAAGCCGCCATAGATGTTAGTGTTAGAAGATATATAGACATCTAGAGGGACAGGAAGACACACTTTTCTTTGTGAGATTGTTGTTATACAAATGGATACTTCCAAGCCACCGGGCAGAAGTGTGCGTCACACATGAAGTTCACTGAGTCTCGTATTGGCAGTTTAGCATTGATTAGCCATTAGCACTAGTGGGGGGGGGGGGGGGGGATTCCTCTTCCACTGCTGTATGTACTGCTATAAAAAAAAACTAACTAACTGAACAAGAGCGAGAGGCGAGGGAATGGGGAGTAATAGAGCAAAGACGAGAGGCAATATCTTTGAAGATTTAAAGATTGACTAAGAAAACGAACAAAGTTAAAAGCGGTTACACTGCTGCGGGCTTGTACACATATTACGGTGGCTGCTTTTTATTCAAGGGTGCAGGTACAATTCAAAAGAAGCGTTTCTGAGGTAAACATCGGCATGAATCACAAGATAAACACCATTAGCTCAACTAAACCATATAGATAAGTAGATTTGCAATAAAAACAGGACTTTACTAGTTTTACGTCCAGTATTGCGGATCGTGTGTTCGGCCATTGTTTGTGTTTGTGAACTTCTATTATTTTACCATCCGAAAATGTTTTAATGGCATGTGAAAGTGAGTGTTAGACAATCGCACTCCCTGAACTAAACAGAAACTAGGCAAAGCTTTGGGCATGTTGGAGCCTGCTCAAATCTAATGATAGCCTATTCACTGATTGCTCTGAAGCCAATTATGGTGGCAGGTAATAAGGGTTGATTGCTCTGAAGGCCAATTATGTCTTATTGCACGTCGGTGATGACTTTGTGCTTGTAAACTAGCATCCATTATTCTCAGTGGTGGTTTCATTATGCCTCGGATCTGTTGTGTTGAAAAATCCTTATCTTTATTATTATTATTATTCGTAGTATTATTGTAAAACAAACAAACAATGAAATGCAAAGTTTAAGAGGAGGAAGGAAGTCTATACTTGGGTGTCTATGAAACCAGTTTTAAAACGTCATTAGGTTGTTTCGTTGTTTTTTTTTGCAGTGCGACACCCATGATTCCGGGTGGTTGTAAAGCGTCATTAGCGCATTTCTAGCAGCGCTATGATACCCAAGGCCCTGGAGTGGACTCTCGAGGGCCTTCTGAGCACACAGCCTTCACTGGGGCTCCGTTCACGTCTGACATTTGAAACCTTCGCCGTCTCTTCCTTTCAAAAAGACGGCAAGAGGAACTCTTTTTTTCAGGAGTGGTGTAAAATGAAGTCCAACGAGGAAAATGAGCAAAATGGGAAATCGATGCAAAGAATTGTATTTCCACTTCCCCCCCCCCCCGCCTTAAATTTAGGCCAGTTTGTCCAATCTTCCACATTTTAGAATCCTGTTAGGCCTTAATGAGGAAAAAAAGAAGGGATTTGCCCTTTCGTATAAATATACGTCTTCCCAGTGATTTTTAACTATCCAATTCACCCCATGGCTGACGCAATTATGTTCTACAGCCACACACACACACGCCAACACACCGTGTGTGGCTGTCTGCAGGTAGAATAATGTTGTGCGGTCACCAAATGGCCACAATTAACTGGCCACTTTTCTGCCGAGCTGCTGAAAATGGGCCCTGCTGCCACCGTGCTCGTGCCCCGGGGAGTTGAGCCGGAGGTTATATGAGGTTAAACCATAATATGAACATAAACCGCCCCATGCGATATGGGAGGGTGAGAGGGAGGGAGGGTGAGAGGGAGGGAGGGAGGGAGGAGGAGGGAGGGAGGGAGGGAGGGAGGGAATAGCGAGAGTGCAGAAAAAAAACTGGGAAGGACCAATATTCTATATACCACACTATATACCATAGTAGAATGAAATGGCGTATGATAGTAGGAATCATAAACCCTTAGGCATCCTAATATTACATAATATGTATGTGAGGACTGGGCCGGAAGATGATGTACGCTTTCTCGCTGGTGGCTGGTGAAATGCGGCAGATACCTTTTTTTTAAGTTCTACACGGTTGTTTGGGAGAGTGGAAGATGACTAGTAATGTAGTGTTGTTGTAGATGGGCTTTTGCTGCGATGCGACACACTGGCAACACAGTCCTGCTGTGAGGAGAGGCAAAATAGGCTTTCTGTGATGTGATTTTCAAAGAGATTTCATCCTTAGTCTAAGGCGCAAGTTGTTTTGTCCCATGTGTGTCAGAGAGAGAGAGAGAGAGAGAGAGAGAGAGAGAGAGAGAGAGAGAGAGAGAGAGAGAGAGAGAGAGAGAGAGGAGAGAGAGAGAGAGAGAGAGAGAGAGAGAGAGAGAGAGAGAGAGAGAGAGAGAGATGGAGAGAGAGATAGAGACGGATAAAGAGAAAGTGAGAAAGAGAGTGGGTTGAAGGGGGCAGAGTGCAGCTCCTAGTGACATTTCCCACAGGGAGAGAGGTGATGTAATATTGAGAGATAAAATGAGCACTTGTGTCCCCTCTGCTTGCCTCGAGA
>CM051017.1:19557187-19572187 GCA_027704905.1 Muraenolepis orangiensis
ATTTGGCATGTGTATGTATGTGTGTGTGTGTGTGCGTATGTGTGTGTGTGTGTGTGTGTGTGTGTGTGTGCGTGCGTGTCGTGTGTGTGTGTGTGTGTGTGTGTGTGTGCGTGTGCTGTGAGTTTCTTGGTGTTTTTGGAGTTTTTGGAGCCTTTTTTTTCACTTTTAGGTGTGCTCACGTAAAGGTTTATTGGCAGCCTTGAGTCTTGGCTCGCTGATTGCAATTTATTCTTCAAATGTGTTTTTATTTATTTATTTCATTATTATTTGGCATGGCACTTAGGCAATTAGCGGAGGGAAGAGGTGGGATGAAGAGAGGAAAACTTAGAAAACAACCCAAAAAACAGTAACAGCTTCTTTTAAAGCCGATAACGAAAGACGTTTTATATATATATATGTATATATATACGTTATATATATATATATATATATGTATATATATACGTTATATATATATATATATATATGTATATATATACGTTATATATATATATATATATATGTATATATATACGTTATATATATATATATATATATAATATATCTCCAAAGTCTTTCGTTATTTCTTTCGTCTTTCGTAGCCGATAACGAAAGTATATATATATATATATATATACGTCTGATAACGAAATACGTTTTATATATATATATATATATATATATATATATATATATATATATATATATATAAGTCTAACAGCTGGAGGTGTTTCTCAGGTGATGCATCGAAGGAGATGAGGAGATGGGGAGATGGAGAGGGTAATGGATTTAGAGTGGGAGGAGAACCAGCCCAAGAGGGAAGTTGAGATTTAATGCAGGTGGGAGCATTAACACATGAGTGCTGGTGAGGAGAGGGGAGGAGGGGGAGAGGTTGAGTACTCACGAGGAGGAGGAGGAGGGGAGGAGGAGGGGGAGGAGGAGGAGGAGGAGGGGGAGGAGGGGGAGGAGGAGGAGGGGGAGGAGGGGGAGGAGGAGGGGGAGGAGGATGAGGGGGGGGAGGAGGAGGAGGATGAGGGGGGAGGAGGAGGAGGAGGAGGAGGGGGGGAAAGGTGATGACAGGTTAAATGGAATGTGGGCGGCTGAGGAAGGGAAGGTGTGATGGTTTGATTATTGGGTAAAAAGATGGGAAATTATGTTTGATTTCCGGGAGTAGTGGGTTGCGGGAGAGGTCAGGGGAGGGGGGGGAGTGGGAGTGGAGAGAGGAGCGGAGAGGAAAGAAGAGGAGAGGAGAGAGTGGGAGGATGGCGAGTTTGCGAGAAGAGAGCACAGAGACAAGTAGTACCTCGCGCTAGCCTTCTTAAAATATTTTATTCCTCCAGTCCATTAGCCACACATTTCCTCCTCTGCTGCCACCACCTCCCCTGCGCTCTGTCTCTGTCGCTCCTTCCTCTCCCCGTTCCTCCTCAACAATTTACAAATGTGCTCCTCAGTCGGTACCCCTCCCTCCCCCCCTCCCTCCCCCCTCTCCTCTACTACTCCCTCTCTGTCTTTCTGTCTCGTCTGCCACTTTCAGATTTTTTTCTTCACACCCTCAAACCCGCCTCAGACACTTGTGTTAGCATCCTATCGTCACCTCCTACGACTTCCTTCTCTTCTTCTTCTTCTTCTTCTTCTTCTTCTTCTTCTTCTTCTTCTTCTTCTTCTTCTTCTTCTTAACATTAGCCACGGCTATTCGGTTGTGTAATCCAGCTGGCCGACGTATAGCCAAGTTCAGCCAACCACAGGTTCGGAGCTGAAGCGACCGCTCGCGCCGCTCGTTTAGCGAGCTAACTGGCCAGCGAGCTGATCAACTATCACGCTTCACAGCCACTTAGCTTTTCTAATCAACTATAGGGGAGAGAAAAAACAACCTAATTCCACCTTGAGATCAGGCGTACAGTACATACGCACACATGCTAGACACACACACACACACACACACACACACACACACACACACACACACACAACACACACACACACACACACACACACACACACACACACACACACATACACATTCACGACTGGTTCAATTTAGTAGTCGACAAAGTAGGAGGAGTCCATTCATCTCCCTCTCCTCGAGGAGAGGTAGCTATATCATATGTTTTGCAGCTAATAACAATTTGAGGTGTTACCGTGTACTCTGCTAAACAAGTACTCCTCAAGCAAATCATAAAACAATGACAAAAATATTGTCCACCAAAATCGGTTTGTAGTCATTTTTGTAGACCTCTTACAAGTCTATTCTATATTATGTTGATGTGTATTTTGGCAGTGTTCAGGAGCAGGACATATTAAATCCCCGGTAATCTCAAGCCTTCGCCAATGGATGTGACATTAAAATCCCTGTTTAGAAGTGTATCCTGCTAGCACTTAAAGAGTGAACACTCGAGTAGATTTGATCAGCATTTTTGGCATCCCTAATAACAATGGTAAATAGACTGCCTTTTTATAGCGATTTTCTAACCAGTGTGGCCACTCAAAGCACATTTCAAGTCAAGCCTCACAAAGGGACACCTTGCCACTTGGCTAGGCTCGGAGGAGGCGGGGGGATCGAACCAGCAACCTTCCAGTTGTCAGTCGACCGCTGTACTTTCTTGAGCTACTGCCGCCTCTCTGATGATTTCTCGTTAAAAAATCGTCTCAAATAAAACCAGTAAAGGGTTACCTAACGTAGGCGGGGCCAACCTGGGGGCGGAAGGAGAAATAGCATTGAGCACCTTGATTGGATCTGATTGGAACCAAACCCCCAGCAAGCGTGTCTGACCCGGGAGCTTGTTTGGCTGCAGTGACATCGTGACTGCTTTCTTGCAGGCATTGCGGGAGTGTTTCCTTCTCTGAAATACCTTTACATTCTGTTTATTTAACATGGCATAGCGTAGTAGAAAAAACAGCCAAAGGTATGTTTACCGTTTTTAGCTCAGAATCACATTGGAGTGACCCGTCTCGAAAGCTCTGAATTCACACATGAAACATTAGTCTACATCGATGCTGGTGTAGCTGTTGACAAGTGGTTTGGATAGCCGACTATTCTGTGAAACGCCTAACACACACACACACACACAGACACACTTACACACACACACACACACACACACAGACACACACACAGCTGCATACTTCATGGGATAATGAGACTGCCGTGATGAGTCATGACCCCTCTAATAGCACTGAATCCTCCCTGACCCCAACTCCTCTTGTCCTCTCTTCATAGTTAACACATGTCTCTCTCTTCTCTCTCTCTCTCTCTCTCTCTCTCTCCCTCTCTCTCTCTCTCTCTCTCTCTCTCTCTCTCTCTCTCTCACTGTCTCTCTCTCTCCCTCTCACCGTCTCTCTCTCTCTCTCTCTCTCTCTCTCTCCTCTCTCTCTCTCTCTCTCTCTCTCTCTCTCTCTCTCTCTCTCTCTCTCTCTCTCTCTCTCTCTCTCTCTCTCACACACACACACACACACACACCCACCCACACACATCTGCACGTACACGAGGAGCGCTGATCTCAGCCTCACACCCAATTTCACCCAATTTCACCCCCACCCCCACCGACAGCTTAGCGCTCCTGGCTCGAGGCCTAAATACACCTCTCATCTCCAATTTGGATTGCTTTCCTTCTCCCTACCTTTTGTCCGGGTGTGGTGTGTGTGTGTGTGTGTGTGGTGTGTGTGTGTGTGTGTGTGTGTGGTGTGTGTGGTGTGTGGTGGGGCATGTGTGCTCCCTGGTGGCAGAGGCTACCTCATCAGCGGATCCATAGGTTAAAGGGACTCATTATGGCTGTTTTAAGATGATGTTAAAGGGCTGAGTGACTCAGTGTCACGGTACACGGTGAGGTGGAGGGTGGGTGGAGGAAGGGGCCGGGATGTGATTGTACTGGTGGTGTCGGTTTTGACACCAGACGTCGTCTGAATCGGCATTCATAAATGTCACACACACGCACACACACGCACACGCACGCGCACGCGCACGCACACACACACACGCACGCACACACACACACACACACACACACACACACACACACACACACACACACACACACACACACACACACACACACACACCACACACACACACATACGGCTACACATCTAACTAAATGAAAAAGTGTGTAATACAGATCTATACAACAGCATTTTGTATTTGCGGTCAGGGTCTACAACAACAACAACAACACAAACAACAACCGTAACTTCAGGCTTATGTTATGCATTTAAACCACATCTCTGCCGTTTATATATATATATATCTCAGTCTGTCTGTTCCTTGGCCTAACCCTCATTTAGTTTTTATCACTGGGCGGGAACCAGTTCATCATGTGGAGCACTCGATGATCTTTCCCTCCAATCTCAGACATCAAAGGTGTGTGCCGACTCTCCGGGGGTCCTTCACAACGTTTGCCAGACACGGAAGCGCTCTGAGTAAACACGACCGTTCCTAAAGCCTATGTGGCCCTTAAATCACTAAAACACCGCACTGTAAGGTATGCTTTAGCTACTAAGGTATGTGTTATTATGGGGCCGTTGACTCTCGCAACTGCCGTTTTTTAGTTTTTGTCCCGTTTGTGTAATTGGGAGCCCCCCCGTGGAGTCTGTGCACACAGGGCTTTTATTTTGGAATTAGTTTGCATATGTCAATGGTTCTCTTTGCTTTCTAGTGGCAGGACATGTAGGGTAAGAAAAAGGCCTTTTGTAGTCATTCTGCTAGATTCTCAAATCTTCTTTATCTTTTTGTGTCGATGGACATTGATTTTGTATTGATATAGGGAACATAATCGCGTTTTTGTTGTAGTTTTATGGCTTGAACGTGAACATGAATAGGAGTTGTATATATATATATTATATATATATAGTATATATATTGCTGAAATACTCGGTTTCGGCAAAACCATGAGGGCATATCTTCCACAGTTCTATATTTTGTGTATCTCTCGTCTCGAGTGTTGCTGCTCTTTCAACCTTCATCCGCTGTTTTGCTGGTTATCCCTAATTAACCTTTTTATTCTCCCAGTCTCAGCCTGTCAAACCCATTTTATTCAGAAAGTGACTCATAAAAACAAAAAAACATTCGTTTTTAATAAATAAACAATATTATGCTAGCTAGCTATTGTTTTCCTCTCCCTCTGTTGCTTTCCTCCTAGCCTGCCCCCCCCCCTAGTGTTATCACTGTATTTATTTCCCTATTGGTGGTTTGATTCATGCTGACTGATGCGGCCGCTTTGTCACAACAGATATGCCCCCGGCGCCCCCATCGCCTGTAGCTCACCCTCGGTCCTGTTTGGGTTGGTCCCCTTCTGTCAATACGCGTGACGTTTCTACACCGCACATCCTCTGGATGTGGTCCTGCGTGTGTGTGTCTGTGTGTGTGTTTGTGTGTGTCTGTGTGCCATGTATGCATGATTTTGTACTTTGTATCACTTTCACTCCATGAACGTCATCACACTTGACCACTGGCCAGGCATCATGTCTCGGTTCAGCAGGGTTTCTTGTTTAAACTCATTTCATTTTGGTTTCCTGTCCTATTTTGTTTCCTTCCTTTCCTTCCTTTCCTTCCTTTGTTTCCATTTACTTACCCTCGCCTCTCCTCCTCCTCTCTTCTCTCTCCTCTCCCATCTCCCTCCTTTCTCCTCTCTCCTCCTCTACTCTTTCCTCCTTTCATCACCTCTTCCTTTTCTCTCCTTTCTCCTCCTCGCTTCCTCTCCTCCTCCTCCTCCTATCCTCTCCTCTCGCCTGTCTCCTCTCATCCTCTCTTCTCTCCTCGCTCCTCCTCCCCTCTTTCCTCTCATCCCCTCTCCTCCTCCTCCCCTCTCTCCTCTCCACCTCTCATCCTTTCTCCTCTCCTCCTCTCCTCTCTCTCCTTCTCTCTCCTTTCCTCTCCTCTCTCTCTCCTCATCCCTCTCTTTGTTCATTCTTTCTCCTCACCCCTCCTCTCCTCCGCTCCTCCTCTCTACTCCTCCTCCCCTCTCCTCTCCATGGAGTGAGCGCCGGGTGGCCTAGCCACTCGACTGGCGGTTTATGTGCAGTGGGTAACCGTGGTTAAAGGGTCGTTTACCAGCTGAATGGGCCAGCTGTGGGCCGTGTACTGTACGTCTACCAGCTACAGAGCGCCCTGCTTCAGATGCTCACTGGCACAGTCACAGTGCTGGCCTCTTTCCTTTCTTCTTCTTCCCTGCCCTTGTGCTTGGCCTTTTTGTTTTTGGACAGACAAAAGCGAAACGGCGAAACGCTGTGCACCCACGTGCGAGCGGAGCGCCGCTGAGTTAACCTTCGTTAGGGCCGCCGGTTCCCATCCCTCATTTGCACCTGAATGCTTAGCCAGACAAAACACGAGCGAGAGGACGCGCAGCGTAGCATTCCGTAGCGCGGTCATAAATCTTCCATTCCGCCCCCTAGACCCCCCCCCCCCCCCCCCCCCCTCCAAATACCCCACCCCATATTCACCCCAATATTGCACGACTTCCACCCACCCACACATAGGGCGAAAAACACACCCACCCACCGGCCCTCACACACACACACACACACACACACACACACGCGTGTGCGCGCTCAA
This sequence comes from Muraenolepis orangiensis, assembly GCA_027704905.1. Lineage (NCBI taxonomy): Eukaryota > Metazoa > Chordata > Actinopteri > Gadiformes > Muraenolepididae > Muraenolepis > Muraenolepis orangiensis. The sequence continues at coordinate 19,563,711 of CM051017.1, forward strand.
ACATGCACACCCACACACCCACGTGTGCACAAGCGCGCCGTCTGATGTACATTCTAGTAATTGGATCTTTCAGGTTATGATAATGTTTGTGCTGTTTTCTAGTTTGTCTGCTCACTGGTGCACAGAACGCCATTAATCACAGCAGTCACAATCACATGCTGATACCGCCACAGCCCCTCAGTGTGTGTGTGCGTGCGTGTGTGTGTGTGCGTACGTGCGTGTGCGTGTGCGTGCGTGTGGGTGCATCCTTGTGTTCACACACACACGCATAAATGCGTGCTTTGTTTGTATCAAATTTGACCGTGAAACGGTCCTTTTTTTTTTTAAGAACCAAAGAATAACATCACAAAATAAAGTTTGAGGGAGAAGGTGAGAATGCAAATTCTCTATATTCTCAAAGGTGCTTTAACGACCTGCCACACAAACATGACAAGTATGTGCATACACTCACACAAGGATTACACGGACCTCCCACAGCACACTATTGCACTACCTGCACTATTTCACAATAACAAACACTGCTGATGTCATTGGTAGTACTCCACAATAAGGCTATCATTCATTTAGCACTGATGAACATTCATTCGTTACAGTAATAAGCATTAACTAACAGTTAACTAAGCATTCATTAAGAGTTAATTAACAGTGAACTAACAGTCTAGTATTCATTTACTCCTGTTGATCATATTAACTCATGGTGTTCACGATAACTAAGGTATTAATTGATACTTTATAGGGTTCATAGGGTTAACCCACACTGTATGAGGGTTTACCCTCATAAGGTATCATGAGGTACCCTCATTACCCTACCCCTATGTTAACGCTATTATATCATTTTGATAACTGCACACAAACACACACACACACACACACATTCTCACACACACACGCACGCACACACACGCACGCGCACACATACACACATACGCACACACACACCAACATACGCAGTATATTCATGTGTTAACATGTATTTCAGAACATAATGGGGGGACTATAGGGAAAGAAAGAGACGATAGGCCTATGTATTATTGTCCATCATGCCACAGGCTATCCTTGCATATTTGAAACGTGAATCATACTTTCTCATCTATGATACATGGGGGGTCCTTCTTAAGAAATACACGCGTTTCAGTTAGTGCTGTTGAAATATGAAACACTTGGAAAATGGTTGGACTAAAACGTGAAGCAAAGTCATTGTTTTAAGTCATTTAATTTTGACTTTTTCGTGGCACAAAATACTATGTGTATATTCATTGTGGCCAATACAATACATGCAAAAAAATTGGTACAGGCAGGTTTACTCATTTACATTTACATTTACATTTAGGGCATTTGGCAGACGCTTTTATCCAAAGCGACTTACAAGGTGTACATTAGTTGAAGCAGACAATAGCATAACGCTGAGGTACGCAAACATATAAATACAGCAGTTCACAAGTATTCATATTGACAAGATGAATAACACAATTCCGTACTGCTAGGTCACCTGCTTAAGTAGCAGTGATAAGAGCGTGCACCAACATTAAGGATATACACTTGCTAACATATACATACATGCTCCTCATTTAGCTTCACAAGATGCATTTAGTGTTCTTTTAACCACGGACCGTTAATTTTACATCTGGGAGCTTACAGCTAGCACCTGTTAAATGTTAAGACTCTGCTCCTATTTAAAGATTTTGCGATGTGTACATTATCTTAGACACTGTAACAAACACACATATATATATATATATATATATATATATATATATATATATATATATAAAACCAGCAGGGGTGCGTTGGCTTTTAGAAAACCCAGAAAATAAAGTGCAATGTAGCACACAGTTCAAGGTAGCTGACTAGTTTTGACTGATGGAAAGCGGTCCCTTTTTTGAACCTAAAGGGCTACTGTGTACACCAGGGTCAGGTGAATGGCATTGAACCCCTTAAAGTGGGGTGGGCCACCATGTTGAAAGATCCTACTGTGTAGCAGTTTGGCTCACAGCTCCAGAGGCCTCGGCCTGACTCCCTGTAATGTTTGTGTTAGTCTCTGAATGGAAATCCCCTGTCTAGTTTATTTTTTCATTTTCCCGGGTTTGGCTTCAATTTCCTCCCCAATCTCGAAAGATATGCAGTTGAGGTCACTTGAAGACCCCCTAGACTTCCCGCAATGTTTCTGTTTCCGAGTGTGTGTGTGTTGTGTGTGTGTGTTGTGTGTGTTGTGTGTGTGTGTGTGTGTGTGTGTGTGTGGGTGTGGGTGTGTGTGTGTGTGTTGTGTGTGTGTGTGTGTGTGTGTTGTGTGTTGTGTGTTGTGTGTTGTGTGTGTGTGTGTGTGTGTGTGTGTGGGTGTGTGTGTGTGTGTGTGTTGTGTGTGTGTGTGTGTGTGTGTGTGTTGTGTGTGTGTGTGTGTGTGTGTGGGTGTGTGTGTGTGTGTGTTGTGTGTGTGTGTGTGTGTGTGTTGTGTGTTGTGTGTGTGTGTGTGTGTGTGTGTGTGTGTGTGTGTGTGTGTTGTGTGTGTGTGTGTGTGTGTGTGTGTGTGTGTGTGTGTGTGTGTGTGTGTTGTGTGTTGTGTGTGTGTGTGTGTGTGTGTGTGTTGTGTGTGTGTGTGTGTGTTGTGTGTTGTGTGTGTGTTGTGTGTGTGTGTGTTGTGTGTGTGTTGTGTGTGTGTTGTGTGTGTGTGTTGTGTGTGTGTGTTGTGTGTGTGTTGTATGTGTCTAGGCAAACCTAGCCAAGTCCCCATGTGACGCCCTGTGACACAGAGCAGAAACAGAGCAGTTTAGCAAATGGAATGGAAGGGATAATTGTGATTACCACGCCGTAGTCCAGAGGTCCTATCGCCATCAGCCATAATCTCTACATATCAATTTTTGAAAGTGCTTGCCCATTGAGTTGAGCACAGCTGGGCTCTGGGTCCTCTAATGCCATCAACTATAAAGAGGAATTCATTAGCGTGCTAACAAAGACGCAGACCGCAAGCAGATGGACCCGTGGAGCTGGCTCCCCTGGCAGTGGAGTTGGAGTTTGCAAGCCGGCAACACGGCACTTCAACTTTTGACCTCATCCTCCACCTGTAACAATGGCCGGTTCATAACGCTTCAGGTGCTTTATGACGCACGCACACACACACACACACACACACACAATCACAAACACATTCACACATGGGCGCACACACGCAAACACATTCACACTTGAGCGCACACACATATACACACACACACACACACAAACACATTCACACATGAGCACAGACACACACAAACGCACACATTGGCATGCACGACCATACACAGACATGCATGCACACACACACACACACACACACACACACACACACACTAAAAATCGAAAAACACTAAAACACAACACACACCAAACATTAATTAACAAACATTAACTGCACAGACACACACGAGCGCACAAGCATGCACACAAACACACACGCATGCACACAAACACACACGCATGCACACAAACACACACGCATGCACACAAACACACACATGCAAACGCACAAACATGCAAAAGAACCCCCCCCCCCCCACAAAAACACATGCACACACACACACACACTACACACACTTGAAAGCCCCATCACCCTTGACCTTGTGACCCCAGTTAACTAACTAGCGTCTTGTAGGTTCTCTCTGTGTGGGGCCCCGCTGAAAAGAAGCAGGCTGGCCCCCCGGGGCAGAATTAGCTCTCAGCGCACCGCTAACCTATGGCGCCCGGCCCCTAACGTTTGCTTATCTAGACCGAGTCGTGTGTAAACATCTCAATGCGGTTCGAGTCCTCGTGCCGTTTAAACATCTGCCCCCTCGGCCATTTGGCTTTTGACCCGCTTCCTGCCTCCTTTAATTACTTGTATACGTTATACAAGTGCTGCTAATGTAGACTTTTGTAAGCAACAGTTCGGTCAATAGCCCTACAAGGATCCGGTTTGCTTTGGCAACCTTCCGTCGTGCTGGAATTAAGCTTTCTTTTTGAGTCTGGTCTGGTGTTCAGACGGTTCTCAAGTGCCCTCTGTTATTTAACTATAATGTAAAACATAACCTTTTGAAAAGTAAAAAGTAAAAACTTATTTTCCTGAAACCTTTTTCAAAGATGGTGGCCTCTAATATTCCGCCATTCAATCTCAGTCTGTAGAGCTCCTTGGTCGTGCCCTCCTTTCGAGGCTGTGACTAAGACCTATACAAATAAACTTAAATTGATTTTTAAAAAGTCCCCGTTTAAAGCCTTAAATCCGATTTAAGATTGCAGATTAAAATCCTAATTTTAAACGTTATGCCCTTTATTTGTTTACCATGTTAAACAGGGCTAGCCTGGAGGGGGTTGACTACTAGTTGGCGAGTAATAAAAGGCTGTTAAATATATATATATCTGTGTATTAACACTCACTTCCCCTGTTCCCTTTTTCCCCGGGGGGGCATCTGAACTAAATTTGAACCCGCAACCTTGGCTGCCTGCTCCACTCTCGTTGGGTTTCCTCAGAGATTATTATCAGGAAAGTAAATACAGAGTTTAATAGCACATAGGCTGTGTGGTGAATGGAACTTAATGGAGTTGGGGAGCATTAGCTGGAAATTGTTAAATGATTCCTTTCATCAAATGATCACAAGAATCTCTCTCTCTCTCTATTTAAAACTTAAAATATGCTATTCACGCGTGAGGCAGGACCGCGTTTGCGACACCAATTTGTTAGCTGAACCGCTAATCTTGCCGCTTAAGTGCAACTGCCGTCTTTGCTTCCATGGGTTTCTCGGGGATAACTTAAACAGTTTGCTGGTGCATGGTCTGTTCAACATAAAGTAGTGTGACATATCTCTCATTCCATCGCACATCAATGTGTATGTTTCATTTGAATTTTATTTCCAGTCTGCGGATTTGAATTTCCTCTTTACAGGGGGGAAATTGCTACATCATAAAAAAAAGTTGGCTTGCTTTTGTCTCGTATTTTCCCATTTATAGAAAGGGAACTATAACGTTTCTGCTTTTCCTGTAAAATACACAATAACAAAAACCATGTTGAAAACAAAAATGATGTTTTTATCTTTCCTTTCCAAGGAAACTACCAGTTCTGTCCGTAGTTTGTCAAGAGACACGAGCGATCAAAAATAGTCGAGTTGAGGTAGTAAAATCTTTGAGAGGTGTTTAGGCCCTGATGAACTGCTCCCCAAACCCTCCTCTTTTATCCCTGTAATACTGCTCTTTTATCCCTGTAATACTGCTCTTTTATCCCTGTAATACTGCTCTTTGGCAAACCGCTCCCTGCCATTGTGTTCTAGGATTTAAAGTATGACAGAATAGATAGCCATTTCATCATCAACAAAAAACCCAGACAGACTGCTGAGAGCCATTTTGTGTGTGGTCGCCCACACACACACACACACACACACACACACACACACACACACACACACACACACACACACACACACACACACACACAAACACACAGACAATGGTTGACAATTATTGGGAGCCAGGGCCAATCAGTCAACCACTTGTGGCACTCAGCCACATAAAAACACAAACGGACACGACTGAGCCCCGGGTCCATCCTTTATGCCCGCATGTTTATCCCGTGTCTCACAGACTGCCGGGGTTTCCCTGGCATTTATCCAGGGGCTATTTCAAAAGCCTGCGGTCCCTGTGTTTACTTCTGGGTGAAGAACCGGGGGGGGGGCCCAAAATGTTAACGGGCGGGCAATTCCCAGTGGCCGTTCGTGAACGTGCGTAAACTACCGTCGTTTGCACGGAGGACGACATTGTGAGTACGTACTGACGTCTCTGTGGAAACCGCTTTAAATTAAACAATAAATCACTGTATGCATTTTTTATTGTTCTTGAGAAAAGTGCTCGCTGTGAATAGCAAACGTCCGGAAATCACATTCCGATGTGCTAAAACATGCATGGAGCGATTGGTACATAATGCATGCATTGTCGGAATAATTCTCTTTAATAAACTTCTTCATCTGGAGTTAGTTGTCGCACGGAGTGAAGCGTTTTGATCCTAAAACCGGGTTGAAATTGATTCAAAAGATGACGACGAACGGAGCACGGAACGGCACTCAAGTTTGCGCCCACATGTTTTAAAGAAACACCCCGACACTTCAGTATAATATAACGCTATTGTGACTGCTAATTCCAGGACGCATTGTGCCTTTCATCATCACCGCAACCTGCATTTAAAGTGACGCCGTTCCCCTCAGGAAATGCACTCTCTCTCCGTCACACAAGTATGTAAGTCAAAGCCATGTGAGAATATCCGTATTTTTCCTCTCGGGGGAAAATAAATGATTAAGTAAGTTAAAATCGGAGAGAGACGGAGGCTACAAGCGACGGGAGCGTAACAAAGGGAGCGACAGGCGGCACGGGGTTATGGAAACATGCATTTATAATGGAAACCTCCCTCTGAGTTGGAACGCGTGCGTGGGGGTGGGGTGAGGGGGGGGTGAGGGTGGGGGTGGGCGGGGGGGGGGGGAGTGAGCGAGCGAGATAGGATGGAGAAAGAAATATACATGATGTAACATTCATGTGTGTCACGCGGAGGTACACAAGTACCCGAATCAAAAGGGGGGGGGGGGGCAATAGAGGGAGGGCGGAGAGATGACAATGTAGGAGAGAGAGAGGGTTCAGCGGATCAGTAACGCCTTTGTAATAAGGTCACCGAACAAAGTCCATTATGGCACCAACCCCCCAACCCTACACCCCTTCCTCCTCCTCCGGATCTATTTATAGTCAAGTACCGATAGAGAGAATAATGGAGGGCAGTGGAAAGTGAGAGGGAGAGCGGAGGGTGTAAGAAGAGAAGGAACTGAGGAAATGGAAGGGCCGGAAGATGGATGGAGAGAAGAGGGAGGTGAAGCCCTCCTACTACGAAGGAGAGGAGAGAGAGGAGAGGAGAGGAGAGGAGAGGAGAGGAGAGAGGAGAGGAGAGGAGAGGAGAGGAGAGAGGAGAGGAGAGGAGAGGAGAGGAGAGGAGAGGAGAGGAGAGGAGAGGAGAGGAGAGGAGAGCAGGAGAGGAGAGGAGCAGAGGAGAGAGGGAGGTGAAGCCCTCCTACTACAGAGAGGAGAGGAGAGGAGAGGAGAGGAGAGGAGAGGAGAGGAGAGGAGAGGAGAGGAGAGGAGAGGAGAGGAGAGGAGAGGAGAGGAGAGGAGAGGAGAGGAGAGGGGTGAAGCAGGTCAGGGCTGATGGTATGGAAAGGTGATATGTATGTGAGTAGGAAAGAGGAGAGATTGGCGCATGGAAAAAGAGACAGAAGACACCTACTAATGGCGTTTGAGAGGAATGAGGTTGACGGGTCCTCGAGGGAGACCTCACTTATTCATCGTCGGCCTTCGTCACATCATCATCATCATCATCATCTTCAACATCAGCACTAAAAAAGGAAAACAGAACACATCTAGCTGGGAAGACTGGGGCAGTCCCCACCTGAGTCAGCCTGTAGACTATCTATACTTTACTGTGTGTGTGTGTGTGTGTGTGTGTGTGTGTGTGTGTGTGTGTGTGTGTGTGTGTGTGTGTGTGGTGTGTGGGGGTGTGGGTGGGTGGGTGGGTGTGGGTGGGTGTAGATGGCTGTATTAGTGTGCATGCATGCAAGTGTGTGTGTGTGTGTGTGTGTGTGTGTGTGTGTGTGTGTGTGTGTGTGTGTGGTGTGTGTGTGTGTGTGTGTGTGTGTGTGTGTGTGTGTGTGGATGTCTGCATTAGTGTGCATGCATTCTACTGTTTGTGTGTGTGTGTGTGTGTGTGTTCCATTGCTCTCCAGCCCAGATCAAACATAGGGGAGAGGACGGTTGATCAACATTTTCAACATTATTTGCAGGTAACTCACGATGCAACAGAGAGATCCAGCAGGAGAGACGAACGGGCGGACCTGTTTAGAGAGAGATTTTGCAAACACACATCAGTTGGTTCATCACACAGAAGGGAGAGGAGAGAGATTGCAATCAAGTAGGCAAGGCAAACACAAACAGAAGGCAGACAGGCCGGGAGGAGGATGGGAGACAGGCAGAACAACAGGTGGAGGGACAGACAGACGGACAGACAGACAGGCCCTCGAGTAGAGGGACGGAGGGATAGCCCATCTGACTGGATGGCTGGCAGTTTCACAGACCAACAGACAGACAGACATACAGACTTGCAGCAGGTAGTGGTACATACTGACAGACAGAGATATTGGTAGAAGTGCAAACGGAGAGACAGACAGCAGACAGCAGACAGACAGACAGACAGACAGACAGACAGACAGACAGATATTGGTAGAAGAACAGACATACAGACATATTGGTAAAGGTACAAACAGACAAACAGACAGACATATTGGTAGAAGTACAGATAGACACATTGGTAGCAGTACAACCAGACAGACAGAAAGAGTACAGAGTACAAACGGACGGACATCCATGCTGTGGGTAGAAGGAAAACGGAATGTGCAAAATCAATGTGGTTATTCCATCTCATGTGTTATCAAAGGCACCGCACGCAA
>CM051017.1:19579687-19582187 GCA_027704905.1 Muraenolepis orangiensis
AAGAGAGAAGGGGGGGACCGAGAGAGGGAGGGAGAATCGACAGAGAAAAAGGGGGGGAACCGAGAGAGAGAGGGGGGGAACCCGAGATAGTTGGGGAACCGAGAGAGAGGGGGGGGGGGGGGACTGAGAGAGAGAATGAGTGGGGGGAACCCAGAGAGGGGGAGGGGGAATGATAGCGGGGGGGAACCCAGAGAGAGAGAGAGGGTGGGGGGGGGGGGGGGGGTTGAGAGAGATGGGGAGGAAACCGAAAGAGACGAAAAAAGTGGTACGCTACGGCTGTAGGCAGGTTTTTAAGCACTTCTTCAAAGGGGTTTGTTTTGTTTTTGTTCCCTTGGGACGCCATAATCGCTAGTTCCGGGCCCCCCTGACCATTTCTCTTTGTGTTGGGCTGTATTTGACAAGCGCAGCCTCAAATGTGACACACCTGAGAACAGCGGACATCACAGTGTGGCTGGGAGGCGTTCTCTATAGAAGGCAGCAGCAGCAGCGGGGACCCCTCAGTTTGACACAGCGGGTACAATGGGAGGAGAGCGGTTGTTACTTGCCGTACGTCTCCCAGGGCTTGAAAACAGACAGATCCGCCATTATGAGTCATCAACTGTGGATTCAACAGCGGAGGAGATTAGGCCAGTGCGCCGAGCGGCGGCGTGGAATCCCGTAGAGATAATGAACACTCGGGGGAAAACATTTGCCTTTTGTAACCGACATCTCCAGCCCCCCCGGAGGCAAGTCAATAAAACTCACACTGAGGATTTGCTTGGGAAGCTTTGCCATTCTCCACCAAAATGGGTTTAATGTTACCCCCCCCGAAAGCTCAGACTATCCGAGTGTCTATCGAGAGCATCTTTGTGTCTGTGTGCCTGTCTGTCTGTCTGTCTGACTGTCTGTCTGTCTGTCTGTCTCTCTGTCTGTCTGTCCATCTGTCCTTGAATCCGTCCGACCGTCTCACACCATTTCAAACCCTCTGTGTTTTGTTTTCCCTTCCTTTCTTCAACAGACGACGACGACTTCCTCAGCCTCAGGGAACTTCCTGAGACCTTCCCCTCGGATCCCCCGGAGCCCTTGCCTCACTTCCTGTTTGAGCCCGAGGAGGGGTACATCGTGAAGAACAAGCCGGTGAACCTGTACTGCAAGGCCACGCCCGCCACCCAGATCTACTTCAAGTGCAACAGCGAGTGGGTGCACCAGAAGGAACACACGGTGGAGGAGCGCGTGGACGAGAACTCGGGTGAGTCACGTGACACCAAACACGTTACCATGGGTACGCTGCAGGCATGGGAGGGGGGTAGAGGGGGGGGTGGAGGGGTGGGGGCGGGGGGGGGGGGGTTCAGAGTGGCCATTACAGACTCGACTCTACAGGTCGGTACCGTCCGCCAGGTTTTTCAGTCGCAGATCCAGGTGGACACGTCACACCACTGTGTGACGTTGCCAAGTCACATGACAATTTTAGTCACATGACAATTTTTTAAAGTGCTTGTAATGGCTACTCACACTCATAGCTGGTGCTATAGTAAGAGCCCTTTAGCCACTGCCGTTAGTCCTGCCCCTGCAGATACAGCACAGCAGTCAGTCAGTCAGTCAGTCAGTCAGTACATGAGTGACTGAATGAGTGGATGGATGAACACATGAATGAATGAATGAACGAACGTGTTGACCACACCATCATTTCCCCATGAAGCCTGACCAAATAGCAAGACGTGTCCATTTCGAATCAGTAAAAATAAAACTCAATGAAAAAAAAAAGAAATCCATAAACAATGGATTTGTTTTTGTTATTTTTTTTCATTGATTCTGATATGCGTGGCCGAATCCAAAAAATATCAAATCACAACACATAGATAAAAGCAATCATACACACAGAAGCACGACATCACTGTGTGTGTGTGTGTGTGTGTGTGTGTGTGTGCGCGCGTGTGGTGGTGTGTGTGCGCGCGCCGTGTGTGTGTATGTGTGTGTGTGAGTCTGGCTTGAAGGACAGAGGGCAATGCTGCAGTCCTCAGTCTACTGGCCTCACACTGCGCGCAGGTATCAGTCAGGGCTCACACTGCGCGCAGGTATCAGTCAGGGCTCACACTGCGTGGAGGTATCAGTCAGGTCTATTCCAGGACCATAGCGTGGGAATTGTGTTTCATTTTCACTCGTCAGCACATTTTCACCATTTAGTTTGCATCTGCTCAATGCGAACTAATGTACAATATATATAAATATCAATGTATGCAGTAGAACTACCCCATGCTTTCTCTTAAACCCGAGAAGTCAGCAATACAGCTCGGCTCCAACCGGACACACGGCTATGGTGTACTTCAAGAGATACACAATGCGGTTTTACAGTAATGCTTTCTTTATTCAATATTTGCCCAATAAAATAAAGTAAAATAGAAGAAAACCGTGCTGCATATGCCCATGTTTAGAAAGCAACGCAAAGAATGCGACTGATTGAATGTCATGTGAGCGCTTGTCTTTACCTTCCTGCCATTGTTTTTATTGGGGAGGGGGGGGG
>CM051017.1:19589687-19597187 GCA_027704905.1 Muraenolepis orangiensis
GTTGAATATGTTTCATGAATATCCAGTCCATTATGGTTATAACCAAACTAATTTGTTCATTTGCCGCAATTTCCGTTTATTTATGTATTAAGTGAGTCAGCAATGGGCTCGTCTCATTATTTGAGCATTAGTCGGCCGTGAATCAATCTTGATTTTCTATTTTTAAATAATTGACTGCGGAATGTTATGGAACTTTTATTTGATTGCTCAAATATGTGGACTGTCGTCGCCAGTTTGCGTCAATGTGCGAGTGTTTTATTTGTTATTTAGTTTTTATTTAGTTTTGTTTGTTGTTAGTTTCCTTAACGTCATGCATAATGCAAAAGCACATCCCAGTGGAGGCTGACGGTAAAGGCCCCCAGCATGGGCCCTTAGCTCGCTGAATGAGGGCAGGATAGTCCAGGGGCTTCTAGGGTGTCTGACTCGTTAAGAGAAGATAACTGGTTTCTGATCACACCTGTCCACACCTGTCCACACCTGTCCACACCTGTCTACCTGTAGACATCCTGGAGGAAGATGCCTAACCCCCTAATCCCCTTGGTAATGATTTTAATGGTAATGAATTTGTATCTGAAATTCAGTGTCCAAAGTCCATTAGGATACAATTGTCTGCAAAATGTACAAAAATAAAAATTGTATTTAAATAAATTAAATTTAAAAACAGCAATAAATCCAGCCCAAACTAAAGCGCTCAATACATGATGACAATGTTTTCCTAGAGTTGAGCGCAGAAGCCCAACCTAGCGTGGCCGCTACCCGCGGCGTAGCAGAAAGCTAATATTTTTCACAAAACCATTTCAACTTTGACCTCCCCAAAGGGCAGCCGATCAGATTACAGATTGGCGTTCTAATACCGAACTAAAATGTTTCCGAACCTCGATACACATTTCCGTGGGTTTTCCGAGTCAAAAGAGGGGAACCACCCGCTAATCATGTTTTGACCGCATTCAGATGAACAACAACTGAAATCCCTGTTCTCTCTTCCCTTCACACGTCAACCTTCACGTCAACCGGTAACTTTCATTTTTTCGTGGACACGATTCTCTGAGAGCGAGAGAGAGAGAGAGAGAGAGAGAGAGAGAGAGAGAGAGAGAGAGAGAGAGAGAGAGAGAGAGAGAGAGAGAGAGAGAGAGAGGGAGAGAGAAAACAATTATGGAAACACTGGCAAATGGTCTCTGCTTGTCTTCAACCACTTCCTTCATTTTTCACCTGCCGCTTTTACTCCCTCACCTCCTTCACTTGGCAATTGGTTGATTGTGCGTTGATGTACGGATCAGTCTGAATCAGAATTGTATAGCAATCCTCAAGATACTTAAAATGTACCAAAAAATATATACAAAATATAAATTATTAAAAAAACGAAGCTAAACTAAAATAAACAGGTTAAAGAATATCCATATAAAAACGTTATATATATATATATATATAATTATAAACACATGTATTGCCTTGCCCCTATATACACACACACCGTAGTGCACATTTGAAATGTAACTGACACGTTCACTGACTGAGACCGGATAAGAGTTTGGTGTCTAAAAAAACCCCAAAAAACCCCAAATAAGGGGTTTTCTTTTGGAGTTTTTTTTTTATTATCTTTCAAACTTCTGTTCCAGTGATTCAGTTTGTCCCTCTCCGCCCCACGAGCGTAGTTAAGTGAATTGTTTTGTGAGGAGCCATTGGAAAACTGACATACGCAGCACAAGTCCAGAGCCAGTGGCACACAGCTTGATGTCTTTAATTTCTTTCTTTAACGCCTTTAAAAAAAAAATAAAGAAATAATGTTGGTGATCAGCACATCTGTTATGTTGCCGTATATAACTGTAAGAAAGAAGTCAACTTTTTTTTTTTTTTCAGTTTCCGTTTCTTGAGTTCAGATCAGGATCCACACTGACGCACTTTGCTCTATCTTTTCTACTTTATCGTTATTCCCGTCAGGGGAACTTTTCTTGGCGCTATAGGGCACAGCACATTATGACAAATACAACAAACAAACCCAGACAACACACTCAACAATAACAGTCCCACTGCACACATATCTAAACATATAGAAAGTGCTTCGGAGTGGCCAGAGAGGCTAAACGAGTGTGTGGCAAATGAAGCAGTTGTTTAGTGTACTATGAACAAAAGGACAATTTGTATATATTTGTTTGTTGACACTCCCATAATCGTTGAACAAAAAGCCCTAAACTACTAAAAGTTTCTGTACAGTACCATAGTGTGTGTTCCGCACTGCAACCTTGATGCAGAGTACAGAACAACAGAACAACAGAACAACAGACATCTTCTCTGAACCAACTCTACCATTTTTCCGTGCACTGACTCCACATAAGATGAACGACGTGCTTTGAGCAGCCTCACCTGGCCCCAGTCAGACTGATTAGACTCTGCTAAACACACCTGTGGTGTGTGGGCCAATCGAGGCCCACAGGTTAAACCATCACCACACACACACACACACACACACACACAATTTCTCTCTCTCTCTCTCTCTCTCTCTCTCTCTCTCTCTCTCTCTCTCTCTCTCTCTCTCTCTCCTCTCTCTCTCTCTCTCTCTTGCGCTCTCTCTCTCTCACACAGACTCTCACTCTCTCTCTCTCACACACACACACACACACACACACACACACCACACACACACACACACACACACACACACACACACACACACACACACACACACACACACACACACACACACACACACACACACAAAAGTCAGCAGTGTACCACCCGCTCTGCCTGCAAAACTCTTTTTCTCAAACTCTGTAATGAACCAGTTTGTTTACTCTGGTCACCTGCTGCAAAAGGGCAGACTTGACTTATTACTTTCTTCAAGTCTGTGTATCAACTTCTATCAACGTGACATTCTCTCACGGATCAGGTGAACGTGAAGCTCTGTTCAGCTCCACGTCTCCGTAGATAATTCTATTTACCGCTCTGAACCGCGCATATCTCCTCTCCTCTGTCTTCAGCGCTCGCCATATTCTCAAGGCCCGATCCTTTTGTTCAGCTCTAATTTATATACACAGTTCTCCTATATTGCTATTCTTTTTCATCACTATAGTTTCTACCTCCCCGGGTCTCTTTTCATCAGTTACTTTCCCATTGAACCCACAGTCGGCTCATTATCTCTATTTTCCCTAACCGTATCCAGCGGGGCGGCTTTTTTGCTCCGTCTCTCTCTCTCTCCTCTCTCTCTCTCTCTCTCTCTCTCTCTCTCTCTCTCTCTCTCTCTCTCTCTCTCTCTCTCTCTCTCTCTCTCTCTCTCTCTCTCTCTCTCTCTCTCTCTCTCTCTCTCTCTGACTTCTCCCACGGCTCTTCCCTCAGCATATATAGTGTCCTGCCCCTCCTCTTCGTCTCCTCCCTCCTCTCTGGGCTCCGCGGCGCTATATCCCGGGATGTTTGCTTGTTATAATTGCCTCTTTATCTGGAATGTTCTTAGGCCCGTATCTCCCTCTTTTTTTTTTCCTCAGCCCCATTTTCTTTCTCTCTCTTCTTCTGATGTCGACGCTTTGAACACATAAAAGATACCCTGGTTTTTTGGGGGGGAGGAGGGGGTTTTGTTTTGTTCATTTTCTCCGGTGCTCGTTTAAGAGAGAGCTTCTTCTACCTTATTTGGTCTCTACCCTCTGGGTGTCGTCCTATCCCCCCCCCCCCCCCCCCTGCTCCCTCTCTCCCTCCCTCCATCCCCCCGCTCCCTCCCTCTGTCCCTCCCTCTCATCCCCTCGCCCACTCCTCCCTCTCTCCCTCCCTCCTCCCCCTCCCTCCTCCCTCCATCCTCTCTCCTCCCTCCCTCCCTCCCTCCCTCCCTCCCTCCCTCCCTCCCTCCCTCTCCCTCCCTCTCTCCCTCCCTCCCTCCCTCCCTTAGCCCCTGGTTGCACCGGCCACGTCTGCATTCTATCTCTCTGTTGCTTACCTCTCTCCTCCCTCCTCCTCCTCCTCCTCCTCCCCGGGGGGCCTCCCGCTCGCTCCGCTGACCTCCTGTACGGCGACACTGTGTCCTTGGGACCGCCGCGCACTCGTCTCTTTATGACCGCGGGCCTCTTTCGACCTCTCCGAACCCTGTCTTTATGTATCTCTTATGTGTGTTTTTTTGTGTTTTTTTTGTGTTACTTATTTCTTTCTAAACACATGTCTGGCC
Source organism: Muraenolepis orangiensis (assembly GCA_027704905.1). Lineage (NCBI taxonomy): Eukaryota > Metazoa > Chordata > Actinopteri > Gadiformes > Muraenolepididae > Muraenolepis > Muraenolepis orangiensis. The sequence goes on from CM051017.1 coordinate 19,593,832, forward strand.
CCGACTTCGCCCTCACCGCACGTTAACTTCCATCCGTCCTCGCATCCTCTCCTCCTGCCTCTCTCCCCCCCCGGCCTTCGCTCGGCCTCTTTTAGTGCCGTTGAGCCAGACGCTATGCTATGTGCTTGGTGTGCATGCTACTGGCCTCGACCCTCCTGCTTATAAGCCCTGTATCCTCGGCCTCTCTTCCTATTGCCTCTGTACCCTATAGCAAGCAAGTGCATGAGTATCTCTGGCTGCTATAAGTACTTTGATTAGTGGGCCATGGAAAGCACTTTCCGTTTGGCTGCGTGGGTTACGTCGCCGAACTGAACCTGGAATGAAAGTGCGGCAAGATGGTGATGTTTTTTTGAAATCCCCGTTTTATCTTCCCTCCCTTCCTTCTCCCCTTCCCTCCCTTCCTTCTCCCCTTCCCTCCCTTCCTTCTCCCCTTCCCTCCCTTCCTTCTCCCCTTGCCTCCTGCTTGCTCCTCACATCTTGATTTTCCTGGTGGGGTATATACGTCTGAAACGCCGTCTCCCAGAGCCTCTCAGGGCCTTTTTTTTGGTGTTCCTACTTTCTACAGTAATTCCCCTTCTGTTGCGACCCGTTCACTTCTCTCGTGTTCCTCTGTGGACAATTTGACGTCTTTCTCTTCTTCTCTTTCGTCTTTTCTTCTCTCTCTCTCTCTCTCTCTCTCTCTCTCTCTCTCTCTCTCTCTCTCTCTCTCTCTCTCTCTCTCTCTCTCTCTCTCTCTCTCTCTCTCTCTCTCTCTCTCTCTCTCTCTCTCCCTACCACATTGTGTATATGTGATATTGCTGTCCTATCAGTATGGTGCAGTGACTCTAAGCCTTCCCGTCGTTCACACTCTCACACACACACACACACACACACACACACACACACACACACACACACACACACACACACACACACACACACACACACACACACACGCACACACACACACACACACACACACACACACATCACCGTAACGGGGTAGCAAGTGAAGGGAGATAAGTCGACAGAGAGAGAGAGCAGGGATAATGGAGCGAGTTCAAAGGGTCGTAACTCAGTACAACGCGGTCGTTGAAAAAAAAGTGGCGTGTGGTGAATATGCGGCACTTTTCCCCGCATCGACTTCGCCGCTCGACCTTTGGATCGGACGGACGGTCGCCGCCGCCGCCGCGACCGTTCAAAGCTATTCTAGCGTCGCATCGGCTCGGTCCTCAGTGATTCAATTCTGGCCTGTCGGAGAAAGCCTTGTTAATGAATATTGATTGGATTTATTGGAGAACATAATCCCTATTAATCAGCTTTAATGATTTGCTGACTTAATCATTTCAGTTTAAGATTACTTTTACTCTGAAGAATTGCATCCAATGTGCGTGCAATTGTGATTGGGATGAAACAAACGTCAAAGAAATCACCCTACATTTCACCACAAAATAATAATGGCGATGATATATTTTAAATAACACCTTTTAAAATGCAAAGTGCTTGTCCAGTAGTGAAGCAAGAGGACACGGCGGAAAACAAACAGCGTGGAGAGAACAATTCGGAAGGACTAAATAGTAACGCCGTAACACGATCATCATCATCGTCGTCGTACAATTAAAATAGACAAAGAGCTTATAATGATAACATTACAATTTTGCAGACGTGTGGCAGCTAAAGGCGCTGTAATGAAGATGATGATGACGATGATGATGACGACGACGACGATGATGATGATGATGATGATGATGATGATGATGGTGATTCACAATGAATAACAATCTACTACTGTGTGTGTGTGTGTGTGTGTGTGTGTCTATGTGTGTGTGTGTCTATCTCCGTGGCCCAGGCCTGGTGGTGCGGGAGGCCAGTATAGAGATCACCAGGCAGCAGGTGGAGGAGCTGTTCGGGCCGGAGGACTACTGGTGCCAGTGTGTGGCGTGGAGCTCGGCGGGGACCACCAAGAGCCGCAAGTCCCACGTCCGCATCGCATGTGAGTCCCTTACGACCCTCCCCCCCCCCCCCCCCACCCACCCCCACCTTCTTCCCCGGCGGCTCAGCACACGCACACAAAGGTCAACCCCCAACCCCCCCCCCCCCCGATGCGCCTGTGCCCATTAGAGATCACACACACACACACACACACACACACACACACACACACATATTCAGACGTGTGGATAAAGGGTGCAAACAGACATATGGATGGGAGTCCAGGAGTAAAGGTTGCGGCGTAAATATCTGCAGTGGCAGCCTTTTTGCTTTGTCTTCAGTGCCTCTTTTCACTTGTTACCCACACACACACACATACAGTATATGTACGTGTGCAGACACACAAACATGCACACACCACACACACACACACACACACACACACACACACACACAGACTACAGTGTGAACACACGCTTTCTGTTTCTCTCTCTTTCTCTCTCTCTCTCTCTCTCTCTCTCTCTCTGTCTTGCGCTCTCTCTCTCACACACAGACTCTCACTCTCTCTCTCGCTCTCTCTCTCTCTCACACACATCTTACCCACACACACACACATATATGTGCGTGTGCAGACACACAAACATGCACACACACACACACACACACACACACACACACATACACAGACACATTCAAACACACTTGAGCGCCTGACATCAGCTGCCGTGGTCCAAAGTGTCCACCCCTCGGGTTCACACGCACAGAGTGTCACATGAATGCCTGGCAGGTCTTGAGAGGACAGAAGGACTTAATGTTGATAACACGCTCCTATCACAGCTACTTAAGCAGGTGACCTGGCAGTACCAAATTGTGTTATTCATCTTGTTAATATGAATACTTGTGAACTTCTCTATTTTATGTTTGCGTACCTCAGTGTTATGCTATTGTCTGCTTCAACAAATGTACACCTTGTAAGTCGCTTTGGATCAAAGCCCTAAATGTAAATGTAAATGTAAAGGACGAACAGAGAGAGGGAGGGGCTTAGGATGTGTGTATTTGAGCACACACACGCACACACACACACACACACACACACACACACACACACACGTTGCTTGTGTGTGCGGTGATAGGGTTATATAGGCAGATACTGTACTGGCACAGTACCTGTGCACAGAGACACACACACACACACTCCCACATGTACACACACACACACACACACACACACACACACACACACACACACACACACACATTCACAGAATCGTAAAAAAAAATAACGATGAAATAAGTACATTAACAGTCTGTCTTTTTTTTTTCTCCAATTTTGACATCACTGAACTATGAACCCCCTAAGCAACTTGGCCTGGCGGGGAACTTGTTAAATCCATAACTTATGTTTTATTGTGGTCTGGCAAGGAAGTCGGTATGACAAGTGGGAG
>CM051017.1:19622187-19624687 GCA_027704905.1 Muraenolepis orangiensis
CCCCCATCTCTCCCTCCCTTCCCCACTTTTTGAAAAAAGGCTTTGGGAAAAAAACACTGAAAAAACACAACAAGAAGCAAGTTTGTACTTATTTATTTATTTATTTATTTACTGTCACCCGTCCTATTATGCTGGACTTAGTTTGGCATCCGCACAAAGGGTGGGTTTAAAATGTACTCGTGAGAAAACTGGCCTGACCCCCTGCCTTGCCTGCCTCCTTCCCTTCCTGTACCCATGTCTGTTGGGCTTTGTTCCTCTCGTCTGTCCAACAGAGAGCCCCATTATTCTCCCTGTTAGTTCTTTTCTCTTCCCTTCTTCCGTGTTGACTCTTCCCGTGACTCTTTCCCCACACTATCATTCGCTTACCGCGGGTTTTCCCCGCAGTCAGCTTTTTTTTCTTTCTCCGTATTTCTCTCGACAGCTTTGACACACGTACAGTCAATTGACAGATGACTACTATGTCGCTACGTCACACACACACACACACGCACGCACACACACACACACACACACGCACACGCACGCACACACACACACACACGCACACACACACGCACACACACACGCACACACACACACACACACACACACGCACACGCACACACGCACACGCACACGCACACACACACGCACACACACACACACACAAACGTGCAAGTTGGACACGTAGTTGTGGTCAATAGACGAACCCCCTCGCTGACACACAGGGTGGCCGCTGTCCTGTCCCCCGACAGACAGAACAGCTTGACTGGCGTCCCCCCCCCACGTCGAATGTGAGTTAGTTTAAATGTGTCTTATCCCACGTCACAATGTCGATTAAGTGTCAGCTGTTTTTGGTTTGTTGTATGAATATTTTTTTATATACACACCTCTAAACATCTGTATAACGTTTTTCTATATCTATATGAATTATTTTTTTATACACACCTCCAAACGTCTGTATAACGTTTTTATATATCTATACAAATCCATTAAAAACAGTAAGAAGCATGAATAAACGCCGCACAGGGCGTAATCTGCTTTCCATATTTGTAATTAAGTTTTTTTTAATATTTATTTTTTGGCCATATTACAGTTCGGCTTGATCATATTTCTTTCCACCGGCAATGTAGGCACTTATTAAGAATGGGAATTAAAAGTTCTGCCAAGTAAAGTGAAGCGCTAGACTCCGCCGCCTCTCATTAGCGCTTTGTCTGGTCTCTGCTAATTAGCATACCCAGATGGATGACAACTTCAACTTCCCCCTGACCGCAAAAGGTCCGTTTCGTCTCCTCGGTATATAGGTTCACAGTCTATTCTCCGGGAAGGAGGGAACAACGGTAAACAATATTAATTAAAGTGCCATGTGTTTGTTGTGACGTGCCCAAGCAGCGAGTTGTTGGTTGTGTTGTGCGGCCGTAGCCTTGGACGGTCTGTGTAATAATTACCTTCTGTATGAGCGTGCATCATTATTTACAAATTACAAATAGTTACAGCTCCGAGGGACACACACACACACACACACACACACACACACACACACACCTGCTCGTGTTGTCAGTGACACCCTCCTCCCCTTCCTTCTCTTCGTGAGGCTTTAGACAATCATTATCAATATTAATACGGTTAATCTCTCGCCATATCTATGTGCTTTATTCAGGGTGGTGGGGGGGGGGGGGGGGGGGTCCTTAACCCTCCAATAGCGTGATGTCCGGGGTCATAACCCACACACCCCTCCACATAAAGCAGGGCCCTTGTCTTTAACAGTTGCTTTCACAACACATTGGAGAGCATTAGAGAGAGAGAGAGAGAGAGAGAGAGAGAGAGTACATTTTTCTGCCCCCAATCAGCCCGGCGCCCCCTCTCTCTGCTTATGGAGTGATTATCCTTATGAAGTGCCGTCAACACTCCTTCCTACACCACGCAACGCACCGGCTTAGACAGACATGTACACACTCGCTCTCTCTACACACACACACACACACACACACACACACACACACACACTCACACACACACACACACACACACACATACACATACACATACACACACACACACACACACACACACACACACACACACTCACACTCACACACACACACACACACACCACACACACACACACACACACACATACAAGGCGTGGGCCCCTTTTAAAACCCCATTTCTTGGCATGACCACTATTTATATAGCATCACACTTCATCACGCAACAATTCGGACAAAATGTTTTCTCTCATTTCTTTGCTGTTGGCTGTGTTGGCCGTGTACTTTTCACTAATTAGCGTTGCGTCTTCATCCTTATCGCTGTTTCATCGTTAATTGATGTCATTTAAAACGATAGCATAATTTAGTATGGCCCCTGGAATTCTGCAACAAACAAAAAAAACGACACACTACACTACAAGAAAGCGCTTGTAAAACCCCTTGGCCTGGCCTCAAAGTAGACTCAGATGTACTCGGACTCGGAGTGCATTAGAGAGAGCTGCTCTCCTTCTACTTCTTCTCCACGCTCTAGT
>CM051017.1:19629687-19644687 GCA_027704905.1 Muraenolepis orangiensis
CAATTTATAAAATGCAATATATCGGCACAGAAAAAGAGCAATATGTATATATAAATCGATGTCATAAAATATACATTGTTATATGCTATACGCCCTTGTTCAGCAGCCTGATGGCCTGACTGTGGAAGCTATCTCTGAGTCTGTTTGTACGGCACTTGATACTGCGGTATCGCCTGCCTGGCGGTAACAGTGAATACAGTTGGTGGCTGGGGTGGGCAACGTCCCATATGCCGTGGTGGTAGCGGCGGTGGCATTGTAGTAGCATCGTACTCCTCGTAGCTCCTCTGGTAGGTACCCACCCCCTCCCCATCTCTGCTTGTGGAGGATGTCAGTGGCGATACCGGAGAGGGAGATCTCGTAGGTGTGTTCTGGAATGTGGATAACAGAAAGCCTTGCTCACGTGAGTGTACCGTCTATTGATCACGCTCTGTGTGGAGAAGGAGGAGAGGAGTGGCATATGCAGAGATGTTTGGTATATTATGACATACATATATCCTATTGTTCTGAATTGTTATGAGGCCTGCCTGCGTGCTCTTTAATTGGATTCGAAAAACAACTGAAGTCATGACAACTATACAGCGAATACTTTCCCGGCTTCATCACATTGTTTACCACGATTGTTGTCATCATTTCTGCCTCGAAAAAAAATACCCACTTCAACCAAGAATGACCTACGGCTTCCATTAAAAAAAAAACAACCAGATAAACTTACCACATCAAACCTCTGATGATTAAAAGCTCTCTCAACGCCAGAGAGACTCTGAAGCCTCACCTTTGGCTTTCTGCTCATCTTTTATTTGTTCCGTTTCCGGTTTTTTCCCCCGAAGCCTCAACGATATGTTAAGAATGCATTCAAATACCCTTTTCTGCAGCATTTCTGGCCAATCGGAGACAGCGTTCAAGGTTTGAAAAGGTGTTACTCCACTATATATCCACTCCACTATATATCACATCAAAGAACCTCCAGACTCATTCCCACTCTTATACCGCCCACATTTGCGGCCTGTCAAAATGTGATTTTGATCCCCTTGATGTGCTAACAAGCATGCAATGCATGCAATCAAGATAAGATGACTAAAATCCTAAAATGAGTAAGTAAATAAAGTAAATGCCTTTTAAAGAACTGCCCGTAATTGGTAGACATCCATTGTGTGTGTGTGTATATTAATAGAGGGAGAGTCACACTGATGGCCCAGTTGTGTCAGTGTGGTCAGGTGCTATAATTGGGCCCTAATGTCACTTGCTTGCATCTAGTTAATTAAGTTGTCAGAATCGCTGAAATCCCGAGATAGAGCGCACAGACACACACGCACGCATGCACACACACACCCACACGCACACACGCACGCACGCACGCACGCACACACACACACACACGCGCATGCACGCACGCACGCATACACACACATACACACAAAGGGTTGTGCACCCAGGCATGCATTCCCTCTCTTTCATACCCTCGCCACACACACACACACACACACACACACACATCAGCCGCTAACCTCACCCGCGTTAGATATACATACATGCACGGTGTGACCTTGAATTAACCCTGTGCAATCTGCCTGTCTTGGCATTGGTGGTGCTGCTAGTGGTGGTGGTGGTGGTGGTGGGGGAAGAGGGGGGAACCAGCCTACTCCTACCACCCCTCTCTCCTCCACCACCACCACCACCCTCTCCGCTCCACTCCAGCATTGGCGGCCAGGAAGGCGGGATGTGGTCCTAATCACCTCCCTTGGTGTGCTGAGTGGTGTGGATATGGAGACACAGCCACATATGGCCAATTAAGACAGAGAATATGAAACGGAATGAAAATGAAAATTGTATAATATGACTTTATGTGTTGCTCTATCATGTTGATCGAGAATCTTCAACGAAAACCAAATGCTAGTCACCCTAATACATCATATTATACTACTATAAGGAACAATACAGCAATTCAAATGAATCACAATACATTATTTAACGATTGCATGCTAAACCAACATCTTGACTTGATTGAGTTCAGAGTCTCTCTCTATATTCTTGTTTTCTGTCTAGTTTTGAAATTGACATCACCTTCGCATGGCTTTAACTGCTTGTTATTAATCCTTGCCATGGTGCTCAGTGATTCATAAAGCGTTTTTTGCTCCTTCTGATGAGATGAATGTATTATCTAAATTAGATACACACCGATAAACACACACATACAGACACACACACACACACACACACACACACACACACACACAAAATAAACATACAATAACACCCACAATGTCTATTATGTGCATGTGCACTGTTGGATTCATTTTCTATTAGTTTTCATCCAATGGGATTGAAGATGGTTGATTAGCCGGTAATGGGCTTTGTTACCGTGCTAATGAATAGCCTGATTACCATTCTACTTAGAGGCGCGCTGAGGGGGGGGGGGGGGGGGGGGGGGATGAGAGAGAGATACAGACCCCACACTTGCTTACATATGTGTCACATGCATCATATCGTGCTTCAGATATCCAGCCAGGTGTCAATAGGGAGGAAGGGAGGAGGAGGGGAGGGGAGGGGGGGAGGGGGCAGTGCAGGAAAACACAAACATGTGTTCCTTCTGGATGTATGAGTTCCATGTGTGTGTGTGTGTGCGTGTGTGCGTGTGTGTGTGTGTGCGTGTGTGTGTGTGTGTGTGGGGGGGTGGGTGTTGTTTGTCTGTGCCCTGCTTCCGATTTTTTATAATGTTGTTACCTGTCGACCTGTGTCTGTGTGTGTGTGTGTGTGTGTGTGTGTGTGTGTGGTGTGTGTGTGTGTGTGTGTGTGTGTGTGTGTGTGTGTGTGTGTCGGCACGTACGTGAGAGGATGTGTTTACTCACTACATAGAAACTAGTTAGGCAATTATGGAGATGACTCTCTCGCTGACTAGACTACACTGATAAGCATAATACATCGGGCACATCTGGCAGAGGTGTGTGTGTGTGAGTGTGTTGTGTGTGTGTGGTGTGTGTGTGGTGTGTGTGTGTGTGTGTGTGTGTGTGTGTGTGTGTGTGTGTGAGTGAGTGTGTGTGGAGGCTCTGCATTTGTCATCCTTCTCTCTTCTATTCACTCATTCTCTCATCACTTCCACTGCTCTCCAATGAACAACACCCCCCCGTCCCTACCCCTCACACAAACACACACACACGCACACACACACACACACGCACACACACACACACACACACACACACACACACACACACACTTAAATACAAATGGATATGATGCGCATGAGATATTATCATGACTATTATTTATTATTACTCATGTATTATTACTTATTACAAATGTGTTAATTGTCTAGTACAACTATTCACACATTTCCCGCCTGGCATAAGTCATGTTTAGATCTATCTTCGATTTAAAAAAAATAATAATAATAATATTAATAATAATAATAATAATATAATAAAAATTCATGTTGAAAATTGTAATGACAGATATGAGAAGACTAAAGTATTGCTGTATGTAACACTTTGTTAACACCTGTAGCACTCGTCGAGTTGCTGTTCCTCGGTGTGTGTGTGTGTGTGTGTGTGTGTGTGTGTGTGTGTGTGTGTGTGTGTGTGTGTGTGTGTGTGTGTGTGTGTGTGTGTGTGTGTGTGTGTGTGTGTGTGTGTGTGTGTGTGTGTGTGTGTGTGTGTGTGTGTGTGTGTGTGTGTGTGTGTGTGTGTGTGTGTGTGTGTCGTGTGCCTGCAGTCCTGCGTGATGTCCTGCTTCCCATGGCGTCATGCTCTGTTTGAATACCACACAGCACCACAGACAGAGTGTGTGTCTTCGTAGCTAAGCCACAAGTATATCTCCTTTGCCACAGAGAGATGCCTAATACCTCAATAGACTGTGTGCTCTCCGTGTCGGCGGCATTAAGGACTGCTTTGGGACACCGCCGGTGTCAACCCAACAGTGTTGGGTTAGGCTGAAGGATACTGTACTTTGTTGACTGGATTTCATGGCTGTTGGCTCTACTTACGCTGCCCACCATCACACTGCAGTCGGCAGTCTGACAAACTTACCCACAAGTCGTGGGAATACTGTCAACCCTTTTTTCTGAAAACAGGGTTTCCTGAACAGTATGTGTGTGTGTGTGTGTGTGTGTGTGTGTGTGTGTGTGGGGGTGGGGGTGGGTGGGTGTGTGTGTGTGTGTGTGTGTGTGTGTGTGTGTGTGTGTGTGTGTGTGTGTGTGTGTGTGTGTGTGTGTGTGTGTGTGTGTGTGTGTGTGTGTGTGTGTGTGGACACACAGTAGAAGAACAGGTGATGTCGTAGAGGTTAGATCAACAAGAGCTGGCTTGTTCTCTCCTTGGTTGTTGGCTTGAACCCATAGTCCTGCAACCCCCCCCCCCTCTATATACACACACACACACACACACACACACACACACACACACACACACACACACACACACACACACACACACACACACAACACACACACCACACACACCACACACACACACACAACACACCACACACACACACACACACACACACACACACACACACACACACACACACACACACGCTGTGTCTAATGATACACTGCCGGTGGAAGTGTAGACACCACATGGGGTCTCTTTGTCTGCAAAACACACAAGGTGTCCCCTCAATTATTAAATTGAGTATTATTAGTATTATAATAGTGTATCGGAGAGGGTAGGACACATAACAACCTTACGCAAAGGCTCCTACACAGTAGTGTATAGGACACATAACAACCTTACACAAAGGCTCCTATATAGTAGTGTATAGGACACATAACAACCTTACACAAAGGCTCCTATATAGTAGTGTATAGGACACATAACCTTACACAAAGGCTCCTATATAGTAGTGTATAGGACACATAACAACCTTACACAAAGGCTCCTATATAGTAGTGTATAGGACACATAACCTTACACAGAGCATTCTCACATTCATCCAAGCAGCGGTTTACATATCTTTGGTTCGGTGGTTTACTTTCCCCGGACCTTCCGACCTCCGTGGCGTGGAGGGAGGCTGTCGACTGCGTTGTATTTATCGGATTGCACACGGGTCATTGTGAATGGTATTAAAATAGCACATAGTTCCCCGGGGCCTGTGGTCATTGGCGATTACAGGGGACGATCTATGATCTTCCCCCGTAACTGTGGGAAAAAAATCTAAAAGAACAGCCATTACGTTTGTATTGCCTTATGGCTATGTATTTATATATAGGGTACAGCCCTAATTTGTCCTCGTGAAAAACCAACGACAAATAATGACAATTGAACTAAAAAGCAACATGGATTCTGTTCATCAAACTGCATCAGACTTGGTAAAACCCTTTTAAAAAAACGGTCCATCCGGAAAGGATGCCCTGCACCAAAGGGCCTGCTGCTGTTTACTTTCAAATAGTTTTCAGGGTTTTTTGGCTTTTCTTTTGAAAGGAAGAGAGACAGAAGGTCAGACCCGCGTGTCTCTGAAAAGATAAGAATTCAGAGAGTCTCTGAGACCGCTATAGGGAAACACAATTGAGAGAGAGAACGGGAAACCAGGAAAATCAGTTACAGTAAGCCGAGCACACAAGGACGGGAAGGTGCACACACACACACACGCGCGCGCACGCGCAGCGCACACACACACACACACACACGCACACACACAGTCACACACAGTCAAACACACACACACACACACGCACACACACAGTCACACACAGTCAAACACACACACACACACGCACACACGCACACGCATTCACACACTTCAATGCATACACAAACACACACACACACACACACACACACACACACACACACACACACACACACACACACACACACACATACACACACACACACACACACACACACACATATATAGATACACAAAGTCTCACAAAATACAAAAAAAATACAAATAAAACAGATCGAATGGGAGAGTGCAATACTGGGGGAGAGAAATACAAATACATGAAGAAAAAGACAGTCAGCCTGTCAGACACAGGCAGTGAACTTAAAAAAGAACACCAAATTCCTTCCTTTCCACATCTGAGATTTCCATTTCCTAATGGGGGGGGGGGGGGGGCGGGGGGGGGAGGAACAAGGTGAATTAAACACTGTGGTGTGGGAGACATTTATGTGCTTGCTGTTAAACTGTGGACAGGTACAATTTATGAGGGTTCAGACCAGTAAATATGGCGCACAGGAAATGTGATTAGCCTCGTAAATGGAAAAAGCTTCCTGCTGTCTTACCCTTCACCCAGGCATATGCCATTCCTCCCCCCCCCCTCCCCCCCTCCCCCCCTCCCTCCCCCCCCCCTCCCCCCGCCTTGCGCGCAACACTGTGGAGAATTCAATATCATCTTTTTATTATTTATTTATTTTCAACCGTTTCACCCCGTATTTACACAAATAAATGTTCCATTTTAAGTCACCTGGCTACACAACTAAACGAGTTACACACCTAAAGGGTCCATTTTAAGTCACCTGGCTACACAACTAAACGAGTTACACAACTAAAGGGTCCATTTTAAGTCACCTGGCTACACAACTAAACTAGTTACACAACTAAAGGGTCCATTTTAAGTCACCTGGCTACACAACTAAACTAGTTACACAACTAAAGGGTCCATTTTAAGTCACCTGGCTAACGGTATCTGCTAACCAGACCACAAGGGAGCCGTTGTGCATTCACTAGCTGTGGATGAATGACACCTAAAGCATAACATGGATTTTTTTTGTATGCACTAGATTAGATTAGATTGGATTAGATTAGATTCGATTAGATTAGATTCGATTAAAATGTATTGTCATTGCGCAGCACACAGTACAGCGAAAGTAAGTTGGCAGTAACAATGTTGCAGTAAAGTGCACAGTAATATACAATGTACAGTGGTTAAATAGGATGTAAAAACAGTCTCCTAGGTATAAAAACCAGTATAAAATAACGTATAGAGTGGGTATGAGATGACTTTAGCGGTAGTCTTCTAAATCATCTTCTATAAGTTCGATTTGTGTTTGAGTGGATCAAGTCACAAGGTCAATAGAAGGCAATAGAAGAAGAAGAAAATATGACAGAATACATTTTTACTAACCTGGGTTAATACTTGCTTTACTCTCTTAAATATAACATGCCAATCATATCACCCTGCAAGTCATAACGTATAGTGTATTTTCTGACAAGATTATAGTGTCATCTTTTCTTCTTCTTCTTCTCCTTTTAATAATCCATCCACACTCTGATGGAGAGGGTTGGCAAAACAAGATTATCACTACACTCCAAATGAACTCCCTTCTCTCTTCAAGTGGACTCTGACCAGAGATCACAGTCACCACACTTTTCTCCCTCCACTACCAGTAAGAAAATAAACCCGATTACCAGAGTGGCCGGTCAGCACCACACAGCAGTGGATGTGTTGTTCTGTTTTTGTTGTCTGTGGTGTGTGTGTGTGTGTGTGTGTGTGTGTGTGTGTGTGTGTGTGTGTGTGTGTGTGTGTGTGTGTGTGTGTGGTGTGTGTGTGTGTGTGTGTGTGTGTGCGTGCGTCCCAGGAAACAGCACGCAGTAAACACACGCTGTTCTCATTTCAAAAAGTACCACATTAATGGAGGCCAGCGTAGACACGACGCTAACTAGTCCTTCCCCCCCCCCCCCCCCCCAAAAAAAACAAGAGGAAGTGGGCACCGGGTTCGAAACTTCAACCTAGAAGCTGGCCTGGAGCGGGGCATTGTGTTTTGTTGTGGTTCAAACATCTTTCGTTGTGTTGTGGTGGAAATCAAAATCTGCCGTCAAACGTCTTCTCCTTGTAGAGCTCGGTTGGGCCCGCCTTGTTTTAAATAGAAGACATGTGATTAATACATTGGCAACATCTGTCTCAGGTTCCGAGAGCCCCCACACCCCCCCTCCTATACCTCCCAAACTGACAGAGCCACGCCCCCTCCTGTCTCCCCCCTACAGACAGAGCCACGCCCACTCCTGTCTCCCCCCTACAGACAGAGCCACGCCCACTCCTGTCTCCCCCCTACAGACAGAGCCACGCCCACTCCTGTCTCCCCCCTACAGACTGAGCCACGCCCCCTCCTGTCTCCCCCCTACAGACAGAGCCACGCCCCCTCCTGTCTCCCCCCTACAGGCAGAGCCACGCCCCTCCTGTCTCCCCCCTACAGACAGAGCCACGCCCACTCCTGTCTCCCCCCTACAGACAGAGCCACGCCCCCTCCTGTCTCTCCCCCAACAGACAGAGCCACGCCTTCTCCTTGAGTTCAAAGTGAAAGTGAAACCTCATTGTCCTCACACTCATGTTCTCTGGTTCTCCTCCCCCCTCCCCCTCCTCCTCCTCCTCCTCCCCTCCCCTCCCCCTCCCCTCCTCCTCCTCCTCCTCCTCCCCTCTTGTTCAGGTCGAGTGGTTGAAGAACGAGGAGGTCATCGACCCGGCGGAGGACAGGAACTTCTACATCACCATCGACCACAACCTCATCATCAAACAGGCTCGCCTGTCCGACACGGCCAACTACACGTGCGTGGCCAAGAACATCGTAGCCAAGCGGAGGAGCACCACAGCTACAGTGATCGTTTATGGTGAGTCTACATCTACATCTAGAGGCTTTTTTAATCCTCTTTACTGGTCACATACATGCACACACACGCCAGTGACATTAGTTTCCCTGCATTTAACCCATCCTAGTATCAGGAGCAGTGGGTTAGCTATTGTACAGTATACACAGCACGCCTGGAAGCAGTGGTAGGGGTCTGGTGCCTTGCTCAAGGGCACCCTCGGCAGTGCCCTGGTGTTTTGGTGGACTTGAACCCAAAGTGCTTGGTTCCCAAGTCAAGTCCCAACAGACTGAGCCATTCATCCATGTAGGGAATAATAATGCTGTCACAGAGTCGCAGTGGTACGATGAACAACACGCTATAATGGTGGACACGTTACAATATGACAAGGTTACAAGCCACCAAAGAATAGGACGAGAAGGGACCGTGTTTCGGTGTGTTTGTGTGTGTGTGTGTGTGTGTGTGTGTGTGTGTGTGTGTGTGTGTGTGTGTGTGTGTGTGTGTGTGTGTGTGTGTGTGTGTGTGTGTGTGTGTGTGTTTGTGTGTGTGTGTGTGTGTGTGTGTGTGTGCCATTGGACCATTATGGATGCGCTTTGCTTGGCTAGTCAATGTGTTCGAACAACACTCTGGTGGACTGAGTGGGTCTATATTCAGGTTGGGTACAGGGCTTGTCCTTGGCCCTGTCCCTGTCACGGCACAAAGCTGCACACCTCGAATCGGGCACTAGCGATGGCATTGAGAGGGGAAAAAAAAAAAAAAAAGACCTCCCATTATTCAAATGAATACAATATAACAACATGCGCGGGGCAAGAGGACTGCATGTTGTTGTGGAGGCCCCCCCCAACCCCGCCCCACCCCCGCTCATTAGCCACGCCGGAGGACCATCTGCCTCATCTAACGAGCGTAGCATCGCCTGCCGGGCCTTGTTTGGGCTCAGCCTGATGTTACCGCGCCACCCCTGACCCCCGGCCAATCAAAATCCACCAATCAAACGGCCGGTCCTAAATTAGAACACTTGGACCCTTTCAGATGTGTGTGTGTGGAAGCAGCCAAGAGTTAAAACCAAACCAAAAACAATGTGAACGCCTGACCATATGGATATTGGCCTATTAGGGTCCTGAACATGCAATTTTCTTTTGTCGGTTGTGTTACAAAAATGATTATTTTTGATTCACATGCTTTGTTTTAACTCCAAATAGATAGAGAGAAGTCAATGTGTGTGTGATACGGTTGATGTATGCCCTTTTAGTTTTTTCTCCTTTTACAACAAAAGGCCAATGTGAATATAGACGACAATATAGCTATTTTCAGGGAACAAATGGTCTCTCTCCACACACACACACACACACACACACACACACACACACACACACACACACACACACACACACACACACACACACACACACACACACACACACACACACACACACACACACACACACACACACATACACGCACACACGCACACACAAACACACGCACACACGCACACACACACACACACACACAGAAGGACGCTAACACACACACACACACACACACACACACACACACAGGACGCTTACACCCACTGACCGTCTGTTTCCCCCCCCCTCAAATGAAACGCCAAATCCATTCCCCAGAAGGAGGTTTTCAATCAAAAAAGTAGCGTGCGAAGGCGCTACGTGCACGCGCACATGTTGGGCGGCCGCGTGCATAGAGAGAGAGAGAGAGAGAGAGAGAGAGAGAGAGAGAGGAGAGAGAGAGAGAGAGAGAGAGAGAGAGAGAGAGAGAGAGAGAGAGAGAGAGAGAGCGAGAGAGAGAGAGAGCGAGAGAGAGAGAGCGGAGACGCGTAGCGCGGCGGAGTGAGTTGACACTGATGTATCATTACAGGAATAGATTGTCCAATCTCGGCTTCAATCTCCCGCACTCCGGTAAGACCTTGGGTCGACATTGTTGACAGGGCGGAATCGCCGGGATGGACGAAAAAACAAAGGCGGGGGCAAAGGGAGATGGAAGGGAGTAAAAAAAAGAAAGAAGAAGATTATTATACAGGTGTAGGAAGTGGAGGAGATTGAGGACAGACACAGGGTCCTGGACATGGGAAAGGGGGAGGGCAGGGCCACTAAGAGATGAAAATGGAAAGGTGGAGACCACAGGATTGTGGAGAAAGAGACGGGGTCCTGGATGGTGAGACCCTTCAGGAGAGAGGAGAGAAGAGGAGGGCGGAGGATGGAGGGGGGGGTAGTGTGTCTGTCTTTCTCTCTCTCTCTCTCTCTCCCTCTCCCTCTCCCTCTCTCTCTCTCTCTCTCTCTCTCTCTCTCTCTCTCTCTCTCTCTCTCTCTCTCTCTCTCTCTCTCTCTCTCTCTCTCTCTCTCTCTCTCTCTCTCTCTCTCTCTCTCTCTCTCTCTCTCCCTCCCTCCCTCTCTCTCTCTCTCTCTCTCTTCTAATTGCCGCTCAAAGCAGCAGTGGGAAGCGTCTACTGGGCTGTGACGGAGGCCTCTGTGGGCCAATAGATGGAGCAATAACCTCCCCTTTCCCGCTCCTCCCTGACGTGTCAACTCACACGTCTTCATCACCTGCCTGGGTATCAGGCATTCTGTTTATGTCTATGTGTGTTGGTTCTCCTGGTTATCAAGAACTGTAATATTATATATATATTGTCCTTTTCCCTTTGTATCTCTATTTGGACACGCTTAGACAAGTAGAGGGTGACAGACAGACAGACAGACAGACAGACAGACCACTTATGCCACCCGTCAATCAAACTGATTGCTTGTTGATCTCTGTCTGCCGTAGTGAACGGGGGCTGGTCCACGTGGACAGAGTGGTCGGCGTGCAACAGCCGCTGTGGGCGGGGCTTCCAGAAGCGTACGCGGAGCTGCACTAACCCCGCCCCTCTGAACGGAGGGTCACCCTGTGATGGACAGGCCATACAGAAGCTGGCCTGCACCACGCTGTGTACAGGTACGTCGACACGTCGCTTCTCTCTTCTGTTCTGTCCAAATAATAATCATAATGTCTACCTCATGCTCGTTCACTCTCACTCTCTCACTCTCACTCTCTCAGTCTATTCATCTCTAATTACCTCCCTCGTTCCCTCGTCCGTTAACCTCTCTCGCTCTATCTCTGTGTGGCTCTCTGTGTAACCTGTTTCCATTACTATGTGTGTGTGTGTGTGTGTGTGTGTGTGTGTGTGTGTGTGTGTGTGTGTGTCTATCTGTATGACTGTGTGTGTGTATGCCTGTGTGTGGTGTGTGTGTGTGTGTGTATCTGTATGCCTGTGTGTAATTATGTATGTGTGTGTGTGTGTGTGTGTGTGTGTGCGTGTGTGTGTGTGTGACTCTCTTTTCCCCTCTTCTCTGTTCTGTGTTTATCTTTCTCTCTCTTTATCTCTGTGTGGCTCTCTGTGTAACTGTTTCCATAACTGTGTCTGTCCATGCGTGTGTGCGTGTGGTGTGCCTGTGTGTGTGTGTCGGTATATGTGTGTGTGTGTGTGTCGGTATATGTGTGTGTGTGTCTGTCTCTCTAGTGGATGGTGTGTGGACTGATTGGAGTAAGTGGTCGGCCTGTGGGACAGAGTGCACCCAGTGGAGGAGGAGAGAGTGCAACAACCCGGCACCCAAGAACGGAGGGAGAGACTGTGATGGCCTGTTGCTCCAGTCACAGAACTGCACCGACGGACTCTGCATGCAAAGTGAGCCCAAAGTGTGTGTGTGTGTGCGCGCGCGCGCGTGTGTGTCGTGTGCGTGTGTCGTGTGCGTGTGTGTGGTGTGTGTGTTCATATGTGTGCGTGTGTGTGTGTGTGTGTGTGTGGTGTGTGTGTGTGTGTGTGTGTGTGTGTGTGTGTGTTCATGTATGTGTGTGTGTGTGTGTGTGTGTCTTTCACCAACAACAAAGACAGATCCACTTCTCCATGGAAGTGGATAATACCAGCACAGGATCCTGCTAGGAAAATACACTTGGATGTGATCGGGAGATTTAAGTGGTGTGAAAGTTGGCTTCAACGATATGTTTCGTTTTTTTTTACTCCCAGTTTCCCATTTGAGCCACACCACTCACACTGATATTGTGAAATGGGAATTTAAGAAATTAGTTTCACTTTCAAATGTTACACTAGCATTACAAGTGGAAATATGAATCCATAGAAAATGGAATAGAAAGCCAGACGCTCAAATCTCCCAGCCTGCTTGTGAATTTACTTTTGGCCCATCGCTGTTGACTAGGGACATGTGTGTGTGTGTGTGTGTGTGTGTGTGTGTGTGTGTGTGTGTGTGTGTGTGTGTGTGTGTGTGTGTGTGTGTGTGTGTGTGTGTGTGTGTGTGTGTGTGTGTGTATAAGTGTGTGTGTGTGTAAGTGTGTATAAGTGTGTGTGTGTGTAGTGTGTGTGTGTGTGTGTGTGTGTCAATAAGAAGCATTACCGATATAAGACACTCTGAAAAAACACTTAAAACAAAGCGTAGTCCATTTACCATGTGTTCTCACTTGGGGGAACGAAAATCAATCCGCACAACAAGAGGACGACAAAAATGATCGATAATAACGGCAAGGTATTGTCGATGATGATCACTGACAAGTCCACTAATCACATCGCCTCCTGATTAGGCTGGCGTCTGGGGAAGATGTCCTGGATTTACTTTTTCCCCTCTCACGGGTTTGGCTGATTCTCATTCCACTCCCACTTATCTCCCTCTCTCCATCTCTCCCTCTCTCTCTCTCTCTCTCTCTCTCTCTCTCTCTCTCTCTCTTGCTCTCTCTCTCTCTCTCTCTCTCTCTCTCTCTCTCTCTCTCTCTCTCTCTCTCTCTCTCTCTCTCTCTCTCTCTCTCTCTCTCTCTCTCTCTCTCTCTCTCTCTCCTCTCTCTCTCTCTCTCTCTCTCTCTCTCTCCTCTCTCCCACGCTCTCTCTGTCCTCGGTTATCCTCTCCAATCCTCCTCCTCCTCCTTCTTCTCCTCTCTTGCTTCTCCTTCACTTGGTCTCCGATGTGACCATCTTGTACTTTGGTTATTTTTGTATTTTAGTCTCTGGCTCTCTGTCTCTCTCTGTCTCTGTGGCGTGTGCCTGATGGTGTACACACTACACATGTCCCTTCCCAGGGAAAAATAATACTGACTAATGATCTGCTCTCATCCCGTGTGTGTGTGTGTGTGTGCGTGCGTGCGTGCGTGCGTGCATGCGTGCGTGCGTGCGTGCATGCGTGTGTGCGTGCGTGCGTGCGTGCACACGTGCGTGTGTGTGTGTGTTATTTTGGAAATTAAGGGGTGGTACTCTTCCAAGCCCACATTGAATGAGGCCACTATGGGGCCAATTGTGTCAGCATTTTCTTCCCATGGTAGAAACTCTATCTGTGTGTGTGTGAGTGTGACCAAAAATATACAAATATAAAAATAAAAAAACACTGGAAAAACCAAAACAATCGACTGTTGTACAACAGCAATAACAGCGGGTGAGATCAACTCACTCGCCATGATCGTCAGTCGGCCAGTTCCAACAACGCGACTGGCAGTGCCCCAACACAACCCTTTACCCAGCAGGAACCACAATGAGCCAAAGACCAACCACTGACTGAATGGCTTGGAGCCTTTATGCCACCCCCCATACCCCCCATACCCCCATACCCCCCATACCCCCCATGGCTGGACTAAACCACTTACCCAGGGACGTATAAAACCTAATGAATACACATGGCGGGAAAACAAAGTAAACCCACCTAATGTGAATGAATGTGATCTGCATGAAATGTATGATATACGGAAAAACCAGCTGAAACTGGTTCTGTGTGTGTGTGTGCAGCATCTTTCGTTCAGTATTTGGAAGTGAAAACGTTGGCTCAAAGCTTGCTACCTACCACTACATACATATACATATTTCCCCTTAAGCATAATATAGTCAGGGAAACCCGGTCTCCGTTATAGACGTTGACATAAAATGTAGTAGAAAAAAAACCCCACCAAGCCCCCCACAAGTACATAGTAGTGCTTACCAGCAGGGCAGTGCTCGCCATGCTGTTGTACATTGGGTGTACGATACATAGACATACATCAGAGGTATAATTCAGAGAGGTATAGATTTAGCCTCATTTGCCCTGATGGATTTTCTGTCTCTAAAAGGCCGAGATGTGGTTTTATGTGCGCACTAATGTTTCAACTGTTTCCTGTAGCACTAACAGGAATCCATGAAATATGTGTGTCGTGTCAGTGTTATGTGTGTGTGTGTGTGTGTGCGTGCTGTGCGCGTGTGCGTGTGCCTGCGTGCGTGTGCGTGTGTGTGTGTGTGTGTGTATACACACGCATGTTTGTAGAACGCTGTGTTTATTATGTTTCTAGTTCCACAGAGAGACGACTGGAGCGTGTGTATAGAATTGTTAACGTCTTCAGACCTCTCAGACCTTAGGTGTTCTTCTATCTATCCTATTGATGTTTGACAGAGGCGTTTTTAACATCCAGTCAGTTTGATCAAATAGATTGAATTTTGTGTTAGCCCCCAACTACAATTATCAG
>CM051017.1:19649687-19657187 GCA_027704905.1 Muraenolepis orangiensis
CCATTAAGGAGTGTGTCGGCACTCTTAATTCGTTTTTTTTCACTGAGACAAAACAACAGATATATAGATAAGGTCGGTCGCATCTCACGGGTCGCATCTCCTCTGCGAGGGGATTTCAGATGGAAGTCAAGCCAAGTCGGCTGGTGGAACAACGACACATCGCAGCACCGGGAGTCGGCTCCATCCTTCTTCTTCAATGTGTTTTAATGCCAAGTAATTCTCCCAAATAGTCACTAAAGATGAGATAAGATGGTACTTTATTAATCCCAGGCAGGTATATTCGGAGGGGGGGGGGGGTACATACATACTATACAAGCGGTTGGCCCAATAGCCCACCAGTTTATATGTTTATTACGCTTCCAGAATTGTCCTGTGTTAAATGTTTGTTTTTTTCCAAAACCCCCCTAATGACTTACAAACCGAGAAGAAAATACAACAAGTTAAGACGTGTTAAGACAATTTCACGTTTCACTCCTCCATCTTTGTTGAATCGTAGAACCCAGGTATTTTGTCGACTTTCGACAAGGCACAAAGGAGGGGGGTAAATTCCTCGCCCCGAACACAGTGGGGTCATTGTGGACGTGGTGATTTGATATTGGAAGTGCCGACACTCTAGCGTGTGTGTTCAGGAGTGTGTGTGGTGCTCCGGAGGTATCATTATGATCACACCGTGCCACGCTCGCCCACGCACACGCTTGCTGCTGGAATCACAACAATGTGTCCTTGTTTCACAGGATTGAATAGGAAATAAATGAAGAAAAAAAACAAGAAAGCATTCACTTTCAGTTAATACTTTGGTTCCATTTTTTACGTCAAATAAAATAGATGGATGATAGTTGAATTTGCGATATCACGCTTAAATGTGGACTTCAAAGGGGGGTTGCTTTGTATTCCAGAAACGGTACATTGAGGGTCATCGTCCTCTATCGTCCCAGCACAAACGTAACATTAGCTCCGCACATTAGCGCTGCTGTCTCTCTCTATTGCCAATGACCACCGTCCTTTCCCTTGGCCCTTTTTTCCTAATCCTCCACACACCAATGACGGTTGCCAGTCACTTTGAGCCTGTAAGACTGTAGTGATCAGTGTGCCTAAATCCTTGTGGCTTTCGATTGGACAGCGGGGAAAGATTGACAGGGAGCTCAACCAATCAATCTGCAGGGATCCATGTTGACCATGTGGGTTAACATTGGCTTCTGTTTCTGAGTGTGTGTGTTTGTATGAATGTATTTATGTGTGTATGAATGTGTGTGTATGACTGTTTATGTGTGTGTGTGTGTATATTAATGTATGTGTGTATGAATGTGTGTGTATGACTGTTTATGTGTGTGTGTGTGTGTGTGTGTGTGTATATTAATGTTTGTGTGTATGAATGTGTGTGTATGAGTGTTTATGTGTGTGTGTGTGTGTGTGTGCGTGTGTGTGTGTGACAGTGATACAGAGGCCCCAGAACGTGGACTGTATTCACACATGATGCATGGCTATGTATGCAAATATATGCCATGGTGGTGGACACTTGAGGGACCTTACAATACCTTGAGTGCATACATGTTTAGCATGGGTGGTCCCAGTGGGAATGGAACCGCTAACCCCGGCAGTGTTCACGCCACGCTCTACCACTTGAGCTAGACAGGACCACTTTGGCACGCACGCACACACACACACACACACACACACGCATGCACGCACGCACGCACGCACGCACGCACGCACACACACGCACGCGCACACACACACGCACACGCAGAGGCCGGAGACGTGGCAGACAGGCCGGGACGCTGTCCATCCTATCTTAGTTCTGCAGGTCAAGAGTGCTGGGAAAACACAAGCACTGTGTTTTTTTTGTAAGATGTCCGTCTTGTCAAGCAAGCGATGACAAGTGTGTTGAGTCAAGGGCACGCAGTCAGGCACAAAGAGAAGGCTAATGAACAGTGAGTGTAAAACAGTGACGCCATGACAGGGGTATTTAGAGGAGAAACTGGACGGAGAGGAGGGTGGGGAGGGGGAGGATGGAAGACTTCTCTCTGAGAATCTCTCTGGCTTTTCCTTTGCCTCAAACGTGACTTATGTGCAATGAAGGGATTTTGGCTGGTCGAACATGGAACGGCGGTTTCCTCATTTACACATCGGGTGGGGACAGATGTAGATGAACAGCCATAACTTAAACCAGGAAAAAGCAATAACTGGCCACTTTGGACGCCCTAATGTTTCTGAAAGGCTGAAAGTGACTCAAATATGGAGAGGACACACAGTCTCATATTGGCAAATTGAACCGATTATTGGACTGCAGCTCATAAAATTCCCCATTGCAGCTGCAATATTCTAGCTATATTTGGAGGAAATCCTTGTTTATGTGATATGGGTGCTGAGAGGCACTTTAACACTGTGCAAATTAAACTAGGATGAATTTCAGTTTTAATTTGAAGCCTTGCAAGCTAATTCTAATTCACTTCATAATGGCTGTGTTTCTAACATTAGGAACTTGGAAATATTAATATATATATAGAGAGAATGTTTGCTTTGTATAATTAGTTGACTTAAATTCTGTTAAATACAATTATTAAATATTCTACTACCGCTCTACACACGAATGCAATACTATGAGCTGCTATTGTTTTTTTCAGGCCATTTCAGAGATTTTTTGCTCATAATTAAACATGCATGCAACACTCACTGGTAACAGCTTCGTAGTGAACACACTATGGATGGAGGGCACTTAAACAGGCAGAACATCACAGAATGTTCCAGTTGTCAAGCCATCCAGTTGTCAACAAATCAAATGAGAGAGAGAGAGAGAGAGAGAGACTCTGAAAGAGCGAGGAAGATAGACATACAGAGAGAGAAACAGCGAGGACGAGAGAGAGAGAGAGAGAGAGAGAGAGAGAGATAAAGAGAGAGAGAGAGAGAGAGAGAGAGAGAGAGAGAGAGAGAGCCGAGTTATCTCAACTAAACAGTGAGCATGAATGAGAATAATTAGTTTATTTTAATTTCCTATTTCTATCTCGACTGTCCCTAAACTGTCACTCGTGCCACAAGTCCACAAAGTGACTCACATGGTGAAAGTGGACCATCACCCACTTTACACACTGATCCCCGAGGGCCGCCGTGCGCAAGCAAAGGAAAAACAAACCAAAGCCGTTAACCGGGGCAAGATAACACATCCAGTTAGTCTTTATGCATAAACATCTGCCATCATGTGCGTGCGTATGACTCCCTGTACAGCATCAACTTATATTCTGCTGTTAACTCTTCTGACGACTTTTAGTAACTAGACAACGTCCAGGGTGTTTTTGAATGTGGGTTGAGAGGTAAGGTGCCTTGAAGGAATGCCGGCTTAGGGTATCAAACACAGAACCTTTCGATCACACTATGCAGTCAATGCAGTACACCAGGCCATTATGTCCAGTATAAGTTCAGTTCGTTCATAATGTGAATTATCATGCAGAAGAGGCATTGGTGGGACTATTGGTGGGACTTCTAGGTAAGAACCAAATAATATATACGCCACCGGTTGAGGCCAACTCAAGTATTAGGCTGGACGTTTTTACATAATACACTAGTAACTGGTTTTTGGACAATTTAATACGATTTCCTGAATGGTTGAGCGGGTTTTTGTATATTGCATTAAAGGTAACAGGCTGGGCACAAGACTACAAGAATACATATTGCAACAAAAAAGCCATATGCCACATACAGCCCAACACAAACAGATGCATCTTGGTTTGTTCTGGTTCCCGGGGTTATTCAATCTATTTCTGAAACCTGTTTAGCTCTTCAGCCGACCTGTAATTAAAAACAGCATTTGGATTCTCAAATCTCCTGTTGAAGCCTTATCACTCCAAACAAACTACAGGGCGTGTATGTGGACATGCCCTTTGGTTTGAAAGATTTGCTGTCACCCAACCGAGCGTCTCCGGCACTGATAACACACACACAGAGGACGGACGTGTGTGAGCGTGCGCGTGTGCGCTCGTGTGTATGTATGTGTGTGTGTGTGTGCGTGCGTGGGAGTGTGTGTGTGTGTGAGCGTGCGTGCGTGCGTGCGTGCGTGCGTGCGTGCGTGGGTGTGTGTGTGTGGTGTGTGTGTGCTTGTGTGCCTGCACTCCACTAGCCAGCACAGATCCAATAGTGCACCCGCTCGTGTGGAGGTGAATCATCAGAAGGAGCTCCAAGCTTTCAAGTGTCTCCAAGGTCACGCTGTTTAGCTGGTTCCACACCAGGCAGCAGCAGCAGTAGCAACAGCAAATCACAACAACAACAACAACCAGCCAATCCCCCCACCCCCCTCCAGCAGCAAATGAGTCAGTGTGTTTTGCTGCTAAAAGCCAGTTATCCGCCTCTCAATTTTGAGGAGGGATTAGAAGGAGCATTCCTACACTTCTCTGTCTTCTCCTTAATGGCAGCAGACAAATCCCCTCCTACCAGCTACAGAGGACATGATTATATGAGCACCAGGAACACACACACACATACACACACACACACACACACACACACAAACACACACGCATGCAAGTGAGTACGCACGCATGCACTCACGCACACGCCACGCGTGACACACATGACACACACACACACACACACACACACCACACACACACACACACACACACACACACACACGTTGGCGTTGTTGTTGCTGTGTGGGCTTGTTTGTTTGGAGGCTTTGAAGTTCAAGTGCCTTCCCTTTTAGTTTTGCCCTCTTTTCCTCCCCCCCCCCCCCCCCCCCTCCTAATCTCCTCTTCTTCGACTGCTCTTTTTCCCTCTTCTTCCTTTTTCCTCTATTTATTCCAGTTTCCACACCTCTGCCCCCCCCACCACCACCACCACCACCCCCCCCCCTGCCCAAGCATCCTTCCTTTTGTTTTTATTTTTATTTTATTTTATTTTTATTTTCCGGACTGGGTCTCCTTGGATTGTTATTGCCTCTCCTCCGATCAGGGGTCTCAGCGTTCCTCTCACTTCCTCCCCTCTCGCTGGCATTGGCTCACTCTCACTTCTTTATTTCACCAAGACACTTCCATGTCTGGCCGTGGACTCGGCTGGGTCTCTCTGACAATGGGTCCTTCCTTCCCTGTCGTTGTGCTTTGTCAACAAGGTGTAACTTGTACTGAAGACTATTTTCTCACACAAAAACCCTGTAGAGGAGGTGGTTTGAGGGGTCGAGGCTGCATCCAGCCTCTGCTCCCTCCCATCACCCTCTCTTCTTTTCGTCTCTTCTGTCTCTCCTCTGCCGCATGGCTTACCCCAACAGTCCTTCACCTCCTCTTTTCTCCACCTCGGATCATGTCCTCTCTTTATTCTCCTTTTCCGCTGTTTTCTGGCCATAAGGGGGACGCGCCGCCTTGCTCATCCAGATTGGCGGCATGGCTTTTGAGATTTTGTCTGGATTGACAGCTAGTGTCTCTCTCTCCTCACTCTCTCGCTCTCTCTCGTACTCTCACTGGCTCTCACTCTCTCGCTCTCTCTCTCGCTGGCTCTCACTCTCTCGCTCTCTCTCTCTCTCTCTCTCTCTCTCTCTCTCTCTCTCTCTCTCTCTCTCTCGTACTCTCACTGGCTCTCGCTCTCTCGCTCTCTCTCTCGCTGGCTCTCACTCTCTCGCTCTCTCTCTCGCTGGCTCTCTCTCTCTCTCTCTCTCTCTCTCTCTCTCTCTCTCTCTCTCTCTCTCTCTCGCTCTCTCTCGTACTCTCACTGGCTCTCACTCTCTCGCTCTCTCTCTCGCTGGCTCTCACTCTCTCACTCTCTCGCTCTCTCTCTCTCTGTCTCTCTCTCTCTCTCTCTCTCTCTCTCGTACTCTCACTGGCTCTCGCTCTCTCACTGGCTCTCGCTCTCTCGCTCTCTCTCTCGCTGGCTCTCACTCTCTCTCTCTCTCTCTCTCTCTCTCTCTCTCTCTCTCTCTCTCTCTCTCTCTCTCTCTCTCTCTCTCGCTCTCTCTCGTACTCTCACTGGCTCTCACTCTCTCGCTCTCTCTCTCGCTGGCTCTCACTCTCTCGCTCTCTCTCTCTCGCTGGCTCTCACTCTCTCTCTCGCTGGCTCTCACTCTCTCTCTCTCTCTCTCTCTGTCTCTCTCTCTCTCTCTCTCTCTCTCTCTCTCTCTCTCTCTCTCTCGTACTCTCACTGGCTCTCGCTCTCTCGCTCTCTCTCTCTCTCTCTCTCTCTCTCTCTCTCTCTCGTACTCTCACTGGCTCTCACTCTCTCGCTCTCTCTCTCGCTGGCTCTCACTCTCTCGCTCTCTCTCTCTCGCTGGCTCTCACTCTCTCGCTCTCTCTCTCGCTGGCTCTCACTCTCTAGCACTCTCTCTCTCTCTCTCTCTCTCTCTCTCTCTCTCTCTCGTACTCTCACTCTCTCGCTCTCTCTCTCGCTGGCTCTCACTCTCTCGCTCTCTCTCTCGCTCTCTCTCTCGCTGGCTCTCACTCTCTAGCACTCTCTCTCTCTCTCTCTCTCTCTCGTACTCTCACTGGCTCTCGCTCTCTTTCTCTCCTCACTCTCTCGCTCTCTCTCTCGCTGGCTCTCACTCTCTAGCACTCTCTCTCTCTCTCTCTCTCGTACTCTCACTGGCTCTCACTCTCTCGCTCTCTCTCTCTCGCTGGCTCTCACTCTCTCGCTCTCTCTCTCGCTGGCTCTCACTCTCTCGCTCTCTCTCTCACTGGATCTCACTCTCTAGCACTCTCTCTCTCTCTCTCTCTCTCTCTCTCTCTCTCTCTCTCTCTCTCTCTCTCTCTCTCTCTCTCTCTCTCTCTCTCTCTCTCTCTCTCTCTCTCTCTCTCTCTCTCTCGTACTCTCACTGGCTCTCGCTCTCTTTCTCTCTCTCTCTCTCGCTGGCTCTCGCTCTCTAGCGCTCTCTCTCTCTCGCTCTCACTCTTTCTCTCACTCTCGCTCTCATTCTCATTTGCTCTCTCTCTCTCTCTCTCTCTCTCTCTCTCTCTCTCTCTCTCTCTCTCTCTCTCTCTCTCTCTCTCTCTCTCTCTCTCTCTCTCTCTCTCTCTCTCTCTCTCTCTTTCACTCTCCTGCTCTCTCTTTCTCTCAGTTCTTGCAGGGGTGATAAAGGTTTTCCACTCAATGTCATTCCCCTCACACCACGGCCTTCCCTTCCCTTCCCTTCCCTTCCCTTCCCTTCCCTTCCCTTCCCTTCCCTTCCCTTCCCTTCCCTTCCCTTCCCTTCCCTTCCTTCCCTTCCCTTCCCTTCCTTCCCTTCCCTTCCCTTCCCTTCCCTTCCCTTCTCTTTTTTCTTAACTTGTAACATTTCTCAACTTTATTTGTCAGTCCCTCTTTGCCTTTAGAACGGGCGATCGTGAATAATAAGCAGGGCGCCGGAATACAACAAAACTATCCGATAAAAACGACCCCCGTATAAAGATTCAGCTGCGGACGCTATCAGACCTGTAAAATAATGAACAAGCGTATTAAGTTTTAAGAGTCCGCCGTGTCCCCCCCCCCCCCGCCCCCCCCTGTGACTGTGTCTAGACAAATGAGTATTGTCGTCGTCCGGCCCCGGGATGT
>CM051017.1:19662187-19672187 GCA_027704905.1 Muraenolepis orangiensis
TCACTCTGAGTTGAGAGACCATCACCGGCTCCCATTAATGAAGAGTTATATCTCTCTCTCTCTCTCTCTCCTCTCTCTCTCTCTCTCTCTCTCTACCACTCTCTGTGTTTCCATGCAGCCCTCCCCTCACCCCATTAGTTTGTTAATTAAATATGGCCAGGAGAAGCTGTCGACCTTAAAGGTAAACAGTCTGGACACTAGACAAAGAGAGGAGAAGAGAGAGGATGGGTAGATGGATGGATTAGTATAGGTTAGCATTTGGGGGAGAGCTTCAACAGGGAATCAGATGGGTGAAAATAGTATATAGCCTGGCATGACTGTGTCTTCAGTTTTTGTTATCAATTCAAATGATAATTTGTTCCAGTGGAATACCCTGGTGTGGTGTGTAGCTAGTGGGTCACAGAATACACACACACACATAAAAATGAGATTATTTTGCACTTTTATTTTCTGGACATTATAATTTGAAGCCTACAGCACACTTTCACAGGAGACAGACATGCTGGAATCAAACAGTTTAATAATAAAGCGGTGCAGTCCCGGGGAATGGGCTCAGGGATGGAGAAATGTGTTTGAAAAACGGTTTCGCTTCATGAGGCAAAGCATGTGCATCCGGAGAATAATCAGATGAACACATCATCGCCATCCAAAGTTTGACTGCCGCTTCCAGTTCTGCCTCCAGGTGAATACCAAAAGAACTCCAAAGTCTAATCCCACAATCAAATTAAATTACACAGAAGCAGACTGCTCTTTGTTGACAGTATAACGGTTATTATCGCAGAGGAAAGAACTCTTAGCTCCTTAATTGCCCCGATTGTAGTCATTGAAGTGAAGTGAGTGCTAAAATTCTTGTTGCAGTAATGCAGCAGCAAACTTATAATTACCCACAGTAGTTCATTGGTGCTGTATAAGTAAAACCAGCATTGCATCAGACACTTTCCAGTGTGTTTGTTCACGGCCAACCACCACGAGTAAGGAATGGAAGGAATCCAGATGCTATGTCACACATCTACCAATGTCTATCTTTTTTATTTAAGATTCCAGAGTTGTAAAGAGATAAAAGAGCGAACAAGTGTGTTCATTCATTTCACAAAACCTGTGATTGACGGGCAAGATGGAATCCCCGAGCCAATCAGGGAAGAAGTGCCCTGATTGGTCAACAAATGAGCTGGGAATGGTCTTAAAATGTTGAAATGGGTTGGTCCAGAGGCAAGTCGCAGTCAGCTCGCAAAACAGCAGCCAGCCAACAGTCGCTCACTAATAGCTGACGGATGGCTGTGGCATTTCTAACAAATAATTGCGCTGTCCAATCTCTAACCTACCTGCACCTAAAATCCTAAAACATTATCCCTCCGTGTCGCAATGTAACATTACTACCGCTCGATGTTTCTGTTTGTGCTTATGTGTGTGTGTGTGTCTCTCTCTTGTGTCTCTCTCTCTCTCTCTCTCTCTCTCTGGGGTAGCAGATCTTCTGACCTCTCCCCCGGACCTGACCAGCGCGGCGGCGTTGTACCGGGGGCCCGTGTACGCCCTCCACGAAGTCTCGGACAAGATCCCCATGACCAACTCTCCTCTGCTGGACCCGCTGCCCAACCTCAAGATCAAGGTGTACAACTCCTCGGGCCTGGTCACCCCACAGGACGACCTGGGAGGGGACTTCCCCTCCAAACTATCCCCCAAGGTGTGTGTTCCCCCGAGTGGATTAACCATTTAAACTGCATGTGTAACAGTCAGTGTCCCGCACTGGTGCTCGAACTGACGACCTCCCGCATGAGAGAGGCCACGTGCTAACGTGAGAGCTAAAAGCCCATAGGCCCTCTAGCTTCATTGCTAGAACGTCTATTTAGGCGTCGTGGAGTGAGGTTTACCACTGCACAGCACCACCTGCTGGTGTCCGTTTTATTATTATTATTATTATTATTATTATTAGTATTATTAGTATTATTATGATATTATACTTATATCACACCAGGCTGGGATCCATCTGGCAGTCCAGAAAACTCCCCAGAATCCTATTAATTATGATCGTCCCCCCCCCCCTCCCTAAGGCTTGATAGGAACGGTTTTTTAATCCTAAAATATGTTCCACCTCAGACCTGATGCCGGGCGTCTAAAAGCAGCGCTCGCTGTACCAAATGCTAATATGCTAATGCCATTTTGTAAAGCCCAAAGCACACGGACATGTCGGGACGGACTGCCCTCCAAAATAATGTTTTTTTGGAATTTCCACGTCACAAAAAAATAAAGCGCGGCCTGCTACAGTCACATTCCGCGTGGTTTGCCCCGCTGGAAAAAAAAAATATATATGATTCTGTTTTTTTGTGTGTTGTGTTACAAATTCGCTCTCTGTGCGCTTTGGGCTTAAGTGTTATAAAGCGTTTGTCGCCTTAGACCTGTGGCACCATTGTACTAAACATTTAATAGCTAAACAAACCAAAAAAAGTAGTATTTTGTTCTCATCATGCTCCCTTCACAGATGAATCAAATCTGTGTCAACAAAACACAAGGAAACAAATAGAAAATACACACACACACACACATCACCTAGGTGCTCACAAACACACAAAGCTGGCCTTGACTGCGTGTATTATCAGTGAACGCTCTCTTCAGTTGACCGGTTTATACTGGTCTCTGCTCAAGTGTGTGCAGGCCTATGTGTGTGTGTGTGTGTGTGTGTGTGTGTGTGTGTGTGTGTGTGTGTGTGTGTGTGTGTGTGTGTGTGTGTGTGTGTGTGTGTGTGTGTGTGTGTGTGTGTGTGTGTGTGTGTGTGTGTGTGAACGAAGCCTCTGCTTTATTCATTATTTATATGAACTGGAATTCTTATTAACAGTTAATGAAAGCACTCCGTTATACCCAACTGCTGTAGGCCTCCAACGGTTTCATTAGTCTACAAAAATATGATATATTGCTAAACATACTGTAGGTCTAATAAGTTTAATTAACTGACTTTTAGAATGAATTACAATTTAATTAATTATATGCCATGTATAGAATTTACATATCCAGGTTTTTGTTCATTAAAACATACCATTTATAAACACTATATATTTAAAATAAAATAATTGAAATTAAAAAGGAAAAAAATAAAATTAAATAGTTTTTCATTTTCACAAAAAAAGCTGTGGCAAACAGAAACTGGTTTTGAGCCCTGTAAAAGTATATAGTGTCGAGGCAGACCCTTCTGGAAGCTTCTTACGGTCATACAGTGCATCCAGACTAAAAGCTGCTTGGACGGTCACCCTGGGAGCAGTAAAGCGGTCAACACTTGATAAGTGTCCAGCAAAGCGTTGAGCTTGACCGTTTGGAATGTAGCCAACCAACAGACAGGAGCTCAGCAGCTTTCAACAATTCCGACATGGATTTTAAGTTTAGAAAAAAAAGGGAAGCCATCAGTGCTTTGATTCCCTTGGTTGGACTTCAATGCTGAACTCCATAGGAAGTTAACCGCTTAAGCAGACCCCGGTCCCTGAAGACCTGCAGAGAGCTCTATAGTGGGCTCATAACAGATCAGAGATGTAGTTCTCAATCTAAATCTAAAGGATTGAATCTTGAACCTCTTTATTGGTCACACACACACGTGCACACACACACACACACACACACACACACACACACACACACACACACACACACACACACACACACACACATTAGTTTCTCTGCATTTAACCCATCCTAGTATAAGGAGCAGTGCTGAGCTATTGTATATACAGCTGCCCGGGGAGCAGTGTAGGAGGTCTGGTGCCTTGCTCAAGGGCACCTCGGCAGTGCCCAGGTGTTGGGCGTGGGACTTGAACCCGGCGACCTTCCAAGTTCTCAAGCCAAGTCCCGACAGACTGAGCTACTGTCGCCCCCTAGTTGCAGGCTTGTAAAGTGTTTTTATAGGGTTTTTTATAAACAATTACAATCCCATAATCACCCCTCTCCCCGTTACCTAGGTGACCCAGTCCCTCTTGGACAACAGTGACACCATGAACCTCAGGAACCAGACCCTGGCCCGGACCAGGGACCCCTCCTGCACCGCCCACGGCTCCTTCAACTACCAGGGGGGACACCTCATCGTGCCCAACTCCGGTACATGTGGATACGTTACACACACACACACACACACACACACACTTACACACACACTTACACACACACACACTTGCAAACACACACACACACACACTTACACACATACTTGCACACACACACACTTACACACACACACGCACACTTACACACACGCACGCACGCACACACACACACACACACACACACACACACACACACACGCACACACACACACACACACACACACACACACACACACAAGACGAATGAAGTGATGGTAGAAGTCATGCAGAACATACCATTCTGTAGATGTGTGGGGGTGGTTAGTTGGTGAAACAATATTTGGTCTCCAGGTTAAGAATTCAAACCTCAATCGGACATGCGCTGATGCCCATCAAGATTGTTTATTTTTGTTCACATATTTGAAGGTTTTACATATTTTACATATACAAGTACAGTACATTTTTTATTCAAAATTGTATTCAAATCAGATAGAACGGTTCTGTGTTCATGTTGTTTTTTGTTCATATTTTTGTTCTCGACGTGCCGACCGCTGTTAGACAAATGCTTGTTTAATGTTAAGGCAGAAGACGCATTTTCCATGGAAATAACAACTTTAAGTTTAAGTCTTGAGGCAGACCGCCAAAGTAAAAGTAGTAAACCACGCTCCAGGAAAGACATGGGGGTTTGTTCATGTATTGAATGAATTGAATTGAATGTTTACCACTGCCTCTTGCGATGCTAGTTTAGCCTAACACACTATATGGGAAGTACCAGAGAAATCGCTGAATACCAAACAACAAACAAAAGGATAGAACACTTTGCCTTGTCATTTCAAAGTTTTAATTAAAACAAATTGAAGAATATGAAGACAATATTGGAGAGGGAAAGTTGTGAAGTCCAAAAAAAATAGCATACCAAACAAGCTGATAAAAAGAAAACACGATTAATTAATTATGATTAATTATGATTCGTAATTCATAATAACATAGTCACTTATGATTCGTAATTCATAATAACATAATCACTTTGGCTTCACTCAATTGTTCATTTCGAGAAAAGCTATTGCTGGTCTTAATGAAGATAATTACACTTTCCTTTTTTTGCATCATGTGATAAATTTAAATTTTATATTGGCCCCTCTGTCTCTCCCATCCATCCTCACCCATTCACCCTCATCCATCCCTCCCTCCCTCCCTCCCTCCTGCAGGTGTCAGTCTGCTGGTCCCAGCAGGGGCGGTGCCGCAGGGGCGGGTCTATGAGATGTATGTGACCGTGCACAGAAAAGACAGCTTAAAGTAAGTCTCTCTGTCTCCATCCCTAGTCCCCTAGTCCCCTAGTCCCCTAGTCCGCTCTGTTCAAGGTGGGAATGTTATTCTGCCTCGCCTTCCGTATAAAACGTACAAACACGGAGCGGCATGGTTGATCCACCGCCTTTAAGCTCTCTCTGTCTCAGTCTCTGTCTCAGTCTCTCTCTCTATTTCTGTCTGGCTGCTCTCTCTCTCTCTCTCTCTCTCTCTCTCTCTCTCTCTCTCTCTCTCTCTCTCTCTCTCTCTCTCTCTCTCTCTCTCTCTCTCTCTCTCTCTCTCTCTCTCTCTCTCTCTCTCTCCCTCTCTCCCTCTCTCCCTCTCTGTCTCTCTGTCTCTCTGTCTCTCTCCCTCTCCATCTGCTCAGGTTGGTCTATGTTGAGGGGTGGGTGTATGGGGAAGGTTGCACAGTTTGACATCAGCCCAGGACGCACAGCGAGGGGCTAATCCTCATTATGCACAGTAACATCCTCCCTCCGATAGCCAATAGGACGCTAGCGATGTCGCCTGAGTCCGTGTAACGATGTGTCAAAAAACCCAGCTCACTTCACGGTGAGTCTCGGGTTGTACCTGTATTAAATTCTCAAATAAGCTCAAATAAGACACATAAGCTCTTTCAAAGTTGACCTTTGGGAGATATTGGATGCAAGGCTGATAATATCCACCGTGCTGCTGCTGCTGCCGCTGCTGCTAACAAAATGAGACGTTGACAGAATATATTGGGATCCTCAACATGTTCCTATTAGTGACAGTGACTGCACATGGGATTTAATTTCACATGAAGAGCGTGAGAGACAGACAACAAGAGACAGAAAGTTATATAGTGTGTGTGTGTGTGTGTGTGTGTGTGTGTGTGTGTGTGTGTGTGTGTGTGTGTGTGTGTGTGTGTGTGTGTGTGTGTGTGTGTGTGTGTGTGTGTGTGTGTGTGTGTGTGTGTGTGTGTGTGCGAGATAGAGAGCGAGCGCGAGAGAGAGCGAGCGCGAGAGAGAGAGAGAGAGAGAGAGAGAGAGAGAGAGAACCAGAGAGAGAGGGAGAGGGAGGTAGAAAGCGAGTGAAATAAGGCGCTCTGTGATAAGGCGGCCTAAGTTTCCTGTTAGACTGTAGGTCAAAACAGTTCGTAAATGTCCTCAGTCAACTG
Organism: Muraenolepis orangiensis; assembly: GCA_027704905.1. Lineage (NCBI taxonomy): Eukaryota > Metazoa > Chordata > Actinopteri > Gadiformes > Muraenolepididae > Muraenolepis > Muraenolepis orangiensis. The sequence goes on from CM051017.1 coordinate 19,668,689, forward strand.
TACGTGCGCCATGCTTTCCTTCCTCTGGTCCACGCAACACACGGTACAGCATCACATCCTCAATCTCCTCATCGCCGTCAATAGAAAGGGACATAATCAAGGGTCCGACATCGACCTGCCCCTCAGACCGGTCTGTACGGAGTCTTATCAGCTCGTTAAGATTCCAGACTTGAGATGCTGTCAATCCGGTATCTTCCCCGCGTCCTTGACGGTTATTTCAGTATTCCAACAGATGGTGTGTATACATCAATTCAGCATATGCATTATTAAATGTCCGTATGAGAATCATGTGAGACGAGGTCACAGTTATCGTGTTTTGTGTTTTTATCCTATTCCCCTAGTTGTTTTTTTTCTGAATTGCAGCACTTTCTCACTCAATAATATACAGTGCAGGGCGGTTCAGTCGATTGCGCTGCGAAGGAAACCGCATGTATGATTCAGATCCAGATGTGTGCTTCTCCATGTAAGCTGCTCATCTATGATTCACAGCACAGTCCGCTGTGTGGCCTCCTCTCCTGCGTATCTCCTGTGAATATCAACCTATCTATCTATAGGTCCAAACCCCTGGACATGGGCTTGAGAAAAAACCCGCTTTCTGTATCAGCCGGGGGTTAAAAGCCAGGGGTCCTTTTTTTTGTTCTGTCTGCTGCTTCTACAATAGGGATAAAAGAGATAAAAAGGTTTGCTGACACAATATTCCGACGGGCAATTTAGCATCTGGGTCAGAGTTAAGTGGGGATGAGCAGGGAACTACTGAACTTGTCTATTCCGCTGCTTAGCGGTTTTGAGAAACCTTGAGCTGAAAGGAAACAACAAGCAGACACCTGGCGGGTGCTCTCTCCGCCGGCGACGCTAATTCATGTGTCATGTTGACTTCCTGTCGCCCGACCGGCTGTGGCGCCGTAGGGGGAAGCGCGACTGATCAACTGATCAACTTGGGTCGACTAAAAATGTCTAAATGAATATGTTATTCATTGTATTATTATTATTATTATTATTGTTATTATTATTATTAAAAATAGCTTTTTCTCAGCTTAGTTATGTTTAGTTATGTGTGGGTTCTCTCTCACTTGCCTGCTTATCTTCTCTATGACTCCCTATTCCTTGTTCTGGACTGGGAGTGTTGTGTGTCAGGTGATCCATCAGATAAGAACATAGAGACTAAAAGTGGTTCTTAGCGCGGTTGGCCTCCGTTGGGGAGTCCAACGGCCTAACCCTTAGCGGCGATAACGCCCCGCTTTATCAACGTTACCTAGACAGGATTACACAGGATTACACAGGGGTCAGGGGTCAGGAGAGTGTAGTGAGTGGTGAGCGTGTTTTAAAAGCACAATGTCAGGAAGCCTCGCTGAGCACACTGCGCCACATTGAGCCACACTCAGCAGCTAACTAACCAGTCCTTACTCCGTCCTTCTCTCCATCCATATCTCCATCCCCGTCCCTATCTCCATCCCAATCTCCATCACTATCTCCAAATTAATCTCCACCCTACCTCCGTCACTGTCTCCAACCCTATCGCCATCCTAATTTCAACCCTATCTCTATCCATATCTCCACCCTATCTGCATCACAATCTCCAACCCTATCGCCACCCTATATCTCAACTCTATATCCACTCTATATCTCAACCCTATCTCCAACCCTATCTCCACCCTATATCTCAACCCTATCTCCAACCCTATATATCACTATGTCCACCCTATCTTAACTATCTCCACCCTTATCCTCTTCCCTATCTATCTCCACCCTTATCTCCATCCCTATCGCCATCCTCATCTCAACCCTATCTCCACCCTATCCCCCGCACTATCTCCAACCCTATCCCCACCCCTTATCTCCATCCCTAACCCCCTATCCTCCACCCCCAGGCCTCCGGTGGAGGACGTCCAGACGGTGCTGAGCCCGGTGGTGAGCTGCGGCCCGCCGGGGGCTCTGCTGACCAGACCGGTCATCCTCACCATCCACCACTGCGCCGACACCGACCAGGAGGACTGGCTGATCCAGCTCAAGAGCCAGCTGGCCATGGGGGAGTGGGAGGTGAGAGTCACAGCTCTACACTAGCACACATTTCTACAGAACACCTCCTGGTGCTTCTGCTGCTGCTGCCACTCCTGTGTGTGTGTGTGTGTGTGTGTGTGTGTGTGTGTGTGTGTGTGTGTGTGTGTGTGTGTGTGTGTGTGTGTGTGTGTGTGTGTGTGTGTGTGTGTGTGTGTGTGTGTGTGTGTGTGTTGGGGGGGGGGTGTCTATATGTGTGTCTATATGTGTGAGAAACAGAGAGAGATACATTGGTGACAAATGAGAGGGTAGAGAGAGAGAGAGAGAGAGAGAGAGAGAGAGAGAGAGAGAGAGAGAGAGAGAGAGAGAGAGAGAGAGAGAGAGAGAGAGAGAGAGAGAGAGAGATACAGAGGGTGGGAGAGAGATACAGATGGAGGGAGGGAGTGAGAGGGGAGAGGCAGAGGGATAGAGATGCAGAGGAAGAGAGTCAAAGAGTGGGGGTGAGAGGGATAGAGAGATAGGGAGGGAGAGAGATACAGAGAGAGAGAGAGAGAGAGAGAGAGGAGAGAGAGAGAGAGAGAGAGAGAGAGAGAAATGTGTCATTTGTTTTCTTGTTATTCTAATAATTGCTCAGGGCCCTTGGTGAGGCGGTGTGTTTTCATTGTGACACGAGCGTCGGCGTCACTGTCACCTGGGTATCAGCTAATCAACAATAATCTCCCAGACACGCACACGCATACACACACACACACACACACACACACATCCCCCCCCACACACACACACACACACACAAACACACAGGAACTAGTGGTGCATGGGCGGTGACACACGACCGCACAAAAGAGTCACACACACACCAACCAGCACACGCCCAAGAAGAACACAGATCCACAATGCTGTCGATGTGATGTGTGTGTGTGTGTGTGTGTGTGTGTGTGTGTGTGTGTGTGCGCATCACTCCGCACACATTTGAGTCTGGACTCATGGCTGTCTGATCACACCACATACACATGCACATAGACATGCACACGCACGTACACATGAGAGACAAGAGAGATAGTTTAGTGAACATACAAAAAGGCTACATGCATTCTCTACAAGCAGGACTCTTATCAATTTGTTATGCGCTCTCTCTCTCTCTCTCTCTCTCTCTCTCTCTCTCTCTCTCTCTCTCTCTCTCTCTCTCTCTCTCTCTCTCTCTCTCTCTCTCTCTCTCTCTCTCTCTCTCTCTCTCTCTCTCTCTCTCTCTCTCTCTCCTCTCTCTCTCTCTCTCTCTCTCTCTCTCTCTCTCTCTCTCTATCGTCTCTCATCGCTTTCACACTCTGGCTCTCTCTGTGAATAAATACGTAATAATGTGTGTGAGTGCATGTGTGTGTTTGTGTGTGTGTATATGAATGCATGTGTGTGTATGAGTGTTTATGGGTTTGTGTGTGTGTGTGTGTGTGTGTGTGTCTGATAAGGCTGTCTTGCAGTCATCGGTGTGTCCACAAGGCCCCGGCAC